>VXAL01001053.1:22966-67633 GCA_013399475.1 Chauna torquata | reverse complement strand
CCCTGCTCCTCCTCGCCCCCAGCCCCTTCGCAGGCCGGCCGGCCGGCGGGGTTTGGCCGTGCCACCGTTCGGAAGCCCCTGCTGAGCCCGGCCCCCGTTTGTGCGCGGAGCTGGGCAGGCCCTGCGGGCCGCTCCGCGCTCCCGCAGCCCCGCCTTGCGCTTGCTGCCCGCGAGCCACCAGCGAGCCCCCGTTCTGCCGCCCGGCCTTCGTAAGGCTGGAGCGCCTTTAGCACGAGGGCCCGGAGCCGAGCGTGGGGGCAGGAGCCCGGCACACGCTGGGGGCCCCGCCGGTTCCACCTGCTGACCCTGAGGAGGTGCCGCATGGGGCTGAAGCGGTTTAAAAATTGTTGTAGGACTTTGTCCTGCGCCCGATGGTTATGTTCCAAAAGTCTTATCAGGTTCTGTAGAAACAGCTGATCAAGGGAAACCATACGGCCTGGAGGACTGGGACCTGTGTGCAGTCACCCTCATGCACCTCGCTAGGGAATTCAGCGCTGAACAGTAATTGCAGGCTAATAGCCGTCAGGCAACGTGCCTGATGTTATGTCACAGGTTCATTGACCATGCGTGCCCATTCCGTTCGCTCAGATCCGATGTGTTCTCCCTGCTGGCTGTCTCAGCTCGGGAGCCAAGCGCAGAGCCTGGGTGATCTCATCCGAGATCGTCTCTTCAGAGATGAGATGCAGAGAGACATGTAAATGTGTGTGTGTGAGGGGGGGTATGTAAAATACATGCACACACATATACCAAGAGAGCTGCTTTGTGAGAAGATTCGCAGATTAAGAGTTTCAGTATTGTCAGCCTGTCACTGTATTTCAGGGACTAAAATTACCAAAAATACTTACTTAAAAATTGCTTAGAAGCAGCAACTAGATAGCAACACTTTTTCCCCCTGAATGCGATTTTAGATTAATTAGTGAAAAGATAAATTATAATCAGATAAATACAATTAGCAGCACAAAAGCATGAGTTTTCATACCATAAGGACATAACACTACAGCATTTATTCAGAGAATTCTCTTATACTCCTGGGGACGTTTTAGCTGAGTAATGTCAGTTGGATAGGGCTGTAACTGCTTGAGATCGTTCCTTTTTAATACATTTTGTAAAATCACAGTGAAACATCTTGCCAGATACTCATCAGAAATGCTAGAGACTGCAGTAAAGTGGGAGTTATGGGCAGTTAACCAGTAACGCCAATGTTAGGGGAGATAAATCACTGGGATCCCTGAGATAAATTGATTAGTGTCAATGAAGCAGCATTTTTAGTTGTTGTGTTTTGTTTTTCTGTTTTTCGTTTTAGCGTATACGTATATGAACCATGAATAAACCAGAAGCATAATAAAACAAAAGTTTATGTCTCCTAATAAAAACACTCCTCTAGACTTGCACATTATTCATACTTCGTACAAGCAGGTGAAACATCACAGAAAACAGAGGTATTCCCCAAGGAACGTACAATGGAAATGTGTGTCTACCTTTTAAAAGGTTTTATAACAATGAAGCTGTTGTTTTACCTTTGTATATAAACCACCTACTTTTTGAACAGAACAATCTGTAAATTAATGACATTCTGACGGTGCAGTTTGCTGGCCCGTATCTGGATTTGCAGTAACCGTCAAGAACGTCTTTGGAATTCCTTCTGGGCAAGAGACCCAGGACCAGGTCCAGAGCACGCACTAGCTGAAGATGACGGCAGCACTTGGCCATTAGAGGCTTAAACCGATGCCCAAAAGCTCCTCTAACAGTAGCAGTACATCGTAAAAGTGCAGCGTCGAGTGTATTGCAGCCTGATGCTGGCTGCTTCGTGCATTCTGTTTTAGTTATTTCTACTGATTCACACCGCCCTCGTGCCACCTACTTCACGAAGGCTACTCCAGGTCTCTTGATTTAAATGCACGAGAGAAATGTTTTACGTGCAAACACACACACAGACACACTCAGAAGTAGGAGACAGTAAGCTCAGGAGTCGTTACTGTTAGTGGTACTGCTTGAAATAAAAGACAGTTTCTAGAAAACAGTTTGCTACCCTTGAAGGCAGGCGGCCCTTCCTTGGAGGGGAGCAGGGAGAGGGGAGCTGTACTTTTCTCTGATGGTTCAAATACCTGACTGTTCACACACACGCACACACAAATCCCAAGCAGAGGTTCTCGGCTCTTTCTTAGGAACAAAAAGCTGGAAGGGAGGTCTCCTGGGACATTTTCTCCCTTATGACAGGAGACACCACATCCTGCATTGCTGCATGCTGGTGAGGTCTCCCTGACCAGCTGAACATCGATCTGAATGAAGTGAGCTGAGTGGATCCGTCCTCAGCTCCCAGTGGAGCTGCACTGCCCTCCTGGTCGGGAACTTACTTCCAGTTTTCAGCCTGCGTTTGCACATGGGCGGTCTATACCCATGTGTTCACACGCCAGCAGTGCCCTTTTACTCAAATCACTTTTTTTTCACTCCTGAGTGTTTACCCCCAACGTACTTACAGGCAGCTGTTGTATCCCCTAGCAGTCTCCATATTCTCTTTGCCAGACCAAACAAGCTCTTTTTGTCTCCTGTGGCAAGATAGTCTACGTAGTACAAGAACACACGGTTAAGGTCGTTTTGGTAGCCTCAGGTCAGGCGCTCGGTGGGGTGAGCTGGAATAGCTCCTGCTCCAGCTCTGCAGCTTCCCGCGTCCAGGCGGAGAGCAGCCGCACTCTGCCCCGGTGCTGCGAGCTGGCGAGGGACTGAGCTGACCTCGCTCTTCCTGTTGCTAAGCTGACTTACCACTGCCGGGGGCCTTACTAATGAAGGGCTTTATGCAATTAAAAAAAAAAAACAAAGTAGCAGCACTGAAGTCCCGAGGGTGGAAAATTGCTGGATTTATCACTGCTCTGTGCAATTTGCTCAGGAGCAGGAGGCTGCAGCGAGGCTCCCAGCATCCTGGAAGCCCTGCGTTGTGCCATGAGGAGAAAAGGCACCACGCTGTAGCTCTTTGCAGTTTCCTGAATAAGCAGGGAGTGATTTCTGTAAAGACCCAACATCTCCAAAAGTCAGTGGCACCAAGCCAGGTTGTTTTTGCTTTATGCAGGGAAGCGCGTTTGAAATCTGTAATTATATGCATGTTCAAATCAAACTCTCAGGCTTACGAGAAAACTATGCTGTTCTCCGTTTCCCAGTAACCGATAGAAGCTTTTTAACTCTCCTGGAATTGTGAATTTTGATGTGGATTAACTGCTGCTATGAGACGTGGGAATGGAGCTTATGAAATTGATTTTTGTCAGGAGGAAGTGGAAGGGTGAAATACACATCTTCCTTTTCAAAAGTTTGATTGATGATGGCTATTTGGAAGAGCAGTAAAATGAAACAGGATGGTTTGCAATCTGCAGTTTTCTGACCAGAGTCTGGCAATCTTGAAGAAGAGTTTTCTGATTATAGAGCTTTCAACAAAAAAAAGGGGATAAAAAGTAATTTATCACAGATTACTATGAATGATTCCATACCAAAACTCTATACTCAATGAAAAAATTATACACTCCCGCAGACAGCGGCAGGAAAATGCCAGAAGGCCTTGAAGCCCCAAGATGACTTTTGTGGACAATGTTACACACCCGGTTACCAGAGACAGAGAGACCTCAGCAACAGAGCAGGCCGAAGGGCAGCCGAGATCCTTGCAGGTGCCGGAGCTGCCGTGATGTGCGCTGGCTGCACCTCTGCCAGCAGCCAGCACAGCTACAGCGGGAGGCATCCGGCTACCACACGCCGCCCTGCACGGGAGCAGCCGTGGAGCTGACGGCGACGGCGGCAGTGCTTGGAGAACGTTGACTCCCACCGAGCTACTTCCACAACCTGCAGGAGGGCAGCCCTCCCTCATTGTCACGAATTCCTGTAAAGCCCTCAGGGATGCACTGTGCTACCGTTCGATGTTCCTGCAAGGTAAGGGACGGGTTATGGGTGCCAGCGGATGTTTGTGGTTTTACCTACTCTTCCATTGCGAGTGTAGAAGAGAGGGTCGAGTTCAGCTTCCGTTCGTATTACTGCCAGTTCTGTTTTCTTCTCTTCTTTATTCACATTATGACACTAACTTTGTGTAGTCCCTCATTTTAACTACAATTAACATTTTGCTGGGCAATTCACGGAATGGTTGAGGTGGGAAGGGGCCTCTGGAGGTCATCTGGTCCAGCCCCCTGCTCAAGCAGGGCCAACGAGCAAGTTGCCCAGGACCATATCCAGGCTGCTTTTGAAGATCTCCAAGGAGGGGCTCCACAACTTCTCTGGGCAACTAAGTCGGTGATAGCTTATTGGTACTGTCTAATTTTTCTGAAATATCTGCTGCAATGGGATAATACAAAAAACATACTGCCTTCGTAGAATCAGTTTTGCCATGAACTATACTCAAAGTGAATTTTTAAATTGTATCAAATATGCAATGATTACCCAACTTGGTTTTTGTTTTTAAAGATATCATTTCAAAATAGTGTGCCCTCATTAAACAGGAATTGTCTAATCCCCAGTCCTTGACTACAGAAAACTTGACTGACAAGTCGGTTCTGGATGAAAAGCTGATGAGCACTGAGAAATGCTAATATGGGAAAAAATATATTTATATTTTCTCTGCTGTAAGTCATCATCAGTGGTGCTGTTGGATGTTCATCTGTGTTTTAAGAAGGTATGAATCACCTTAGTGATTCCAGTTAACATGTGAAGGTGGGGAGGGAGTTTAGAAAGAAGGAATTTAATGTCCTTTAACCCTGTAAAATGTTAGGGAGCTTATTCAGCTCTCTTCTTTAGTAGCCTGTTTTTCTAGAAAGGGAGATTTTTCCTACAGACAAGGAAGCAAGAGACTGATTTCAATGTCAGAATGCTGAAGTAGAAGACAAAACATTTGCCACTGTAAAAATAATTCAAAGAGCAGGAGAAGGATGAGCAAGGGGACTATTTCAAATTTAACGGTATAATAATATCCTTCTCTGTAAAGAGAAATTGGATGTCTTCATACGGAAGTGCTTCCGAACATAATACCTAATTTTATCAGTAATGATGATTTCCAGTCTTTAAAATGCTAGGTATGCACCTGTACTCCTCATCCATCCGTGGGGCTGTCACAACTGTAGGAGCAAATTGGATATGCAGATAACAAGGAACTGAAAATTTATGCTGATTGCTGCTCCAGCTGTGAGCTTAAGCACAACAATATGTGTATGTTCTGGACTAGTTGCATTCGTCTCGGAGAGTAAGGCCTGCGGTGTAGCAAGGCATTTAAGACGGTGCTTATTCAAGGAAACTCTTAATTATAAATGCGCTTTTAGATTGAGTGTAAAATTAAGAACCATTCTTGAACTGAGAAGTTTCCAGTAATAGATGCCTGAAATAGAATTGGGCTGTAAATTATCTAAAAGGTTGCACTTGTGTTTATATACTCAGGAACACCAGAGTTGCATTGTCTAGAAGGTTACTTGTACTTGCCGCCCCCTCAATAACGTTCAGCAAGGGTTGATCTGTATTTCTAATTCCAAAACCACTTCAGCATGAGTAGTATCAACACCACTAAATGCTCTTCAGCTACACATCTCAAAGCACCATGCGAAAGTGGGTAAGTGTAATTATTTCCACGTTACAGAGAGAGGAGAAGAGAGGTAAGCACCTTCCGGTCGTACGTCAAGCCCCCGTTGAGGTAATGGGCAGGACTCATGTCCCCGCGTCCCGTAAGCGAAGCTTCAGGCTGTGAAGAGCCCTTCTGGCTGAACGGGAGTCCTGTCCCAGCTGGCTCCCACCTGATGGGCTGGAGCTGGGGCAGTCTCGTCCTCGTGGAGGTTGACTGACACTCAGCTTTATCTACTAGCAATACGTGGCTCTCCCTGGCCCGAGAAGGGAGGTCTTCGCTCTTGCAGTGCCCCTGGTTTCCACTTAAATTTCAGTTTCTTGCAGAGCTGAACTGTATTGCGTTTGACACCATAAGGCTTTCCTACACAATCATCAGCAGCGTGGTGTGGAGATCCTTCGGTTACACAAATGCTTTCTGTTGTGACCTACACTGACTGCAGTATGTCAGCACTGCAGTTAAACAGCTTGGAAGTGCAGCTTCCTTAGCAAATTTTGGAATTTCTGCTCCAGCAACAAACTTCTTGTTCCCGTCACATATGAAGAGGGCAATTTACAGAAGTAAATACCAGCTTCTCCATCGCTGTTCAAGGTAATGAGCAGCTGATGCCGAGCTAACTGTACAGCTGAAAACCATGCGCAGAGGAAACAAATTTGAGAGAAGAAACAGCAGCTTCGTTACCAGGATTGATTACAGGTCTATATTGTATATTCTACTGTCATATTAAGTACTGTATTCAAATTAAAGCAATATTTTACAGATTTGGTTTTTAATTTGTGTTGATATTAATTGCAAAGCCAGACCTTGTAATTGCCAGTGGACTCAGCAACCACTGTACGCTAATCCTCTTACTGCGTCTTTGGCTCTTCCATTTTCAGCTGCGTATTTTGTTTGTTTTTTAAAAGGAAAAGAGCTTCATTTTCTGTTAGATATTAATGCACTGAAAGATTCTTTTCCAGAACTGTAGAAATCCTTCCATGTAATTATTTCTGTCTATTCTTCATGCTCATATGGCTTCTTAAACCCATTTTGTTTCAGAGCCCTACAACTCCTGGAGGTACAGTATTCACCGCTATTGATAGCGATGGATTGATGTGGATTCATTAAGCTGTAAGCAACACAGTGACTTGGATGCAATGGTTTTACACAACCTAGAGCCCTAAATAGCATGACTGGCACGTTTGAAGTGACCCAGGAGATCCAAATGTTTTCAGTATCGGTTCTTCACAAGGTTAGTCATCTCCCATTAATTCGCTTGTGAGTGTCTTAGCCGAGCGATGGCACTGCCTGTTGTTAAAAGGCCGTACAGCAGGCCTTTCACACAGGGCTGAGAATGTGTTGCTGCCCTACGGCAGGTTTGGCAGCTATGTTGGCTTAGAAAGTTCATGCCCCTACTCACTTTTAATTGCCGCTTCTGCGCGGTATGCTGCCCTCGCCAGCGCGCTGGTGTGACTCTGGGGCTGCCCTGTCAACCAGGTGATGGAAATGCTCTGCGTCAGCGTGAATTATGCCTTAAGAATCTCAGGTATCGCGTCAACACGGAGAGAACCTATCACATAAATATGTGTTATTTATTTGTGGATGAATAAGCACTGATGTGAGAATAGCGTAGTGAAAGAGAAACTTTCAAAATATGTATTACTGATGATTTATACCAGTACAGAGTGCTATCAACGGCTGCATCTACAGTAATTTACTAGAAGTATAAGCAAAGATGCACATTATGCCCTTTGAAGGAACTATTTAACTTCATTTCTTGAACATGAAATGTATATCTTGTTAAAACTAAACGTAGAAATCCTTCAAGGAGATTAATAAAATAAGCCTTACACAATTAAAATATTGGCAGGATCAATCTAGAAGTTAATACCAAAATAGTCACTTCACTTTTGACTATATAGCCGTAGGGCTGTGCACAAAATTGAGAATGCTCCTAGCAATACGCTGGGACAACGTGGACAAGCCCAGTATTCACGGATGAGTCTAAACAAAACGTTCAGGAAAACGTGGCCACCATCTGTCCTACAGACTACGTGGCTCCCCAGGCAATGGCCCCGGTCGCCGCAAGGCCCTGCTCCGTGCTCTCCGTCAGTCTGCGGAGAAGCCGGCCTGGCACTGGCGGGGAGCAAGGCCGCACGAAGACGGGGAGCAGCCACCATTTCTGCATCCGGATTTCATTGAAGTGAAATTCTGCATTGCTAGCTTCGCGGATGTTGGCCAGGGCACAGCAAGCTGCAGTCACAGGTATTTATTTGGTATCCAGACTGTTACAGAGGCAGCACCGTCCTGCTTTCAGCCTGCCCAAGGTGTCCTCTGTTGCTCTGTAAATGCCAAGAACAGGGCTGAATGCCCTGCGGGACTCCACCTGCACTGGCCAGAACAAGGGTAACCCAGGTTCTCCAAAGGAACTTGAATTCTCCTTGCTAGAGCAAAGTGAGGTCTCAGTTTTTCCAGGCGCATGAAAGCCCAGGCACTGTCACCGGTCGCATGCTCTCCAGGGTATTCAGGACCCATGACCTACCTATTGCACAGACCGAGACACGCTTTGCGGTTAACAGATTCATTGACCTCTTGAGGTGACAGGCGATGAACTTGTGAAAACCCGACAATGGCCCCCGAGCAGTTGGGAAACGCCATGCTTTGAAAGCCAGCTAGATTTTTAGGAGCATTGCTTCTGCCAACAGATACTGATAAGCTGTTTTCATAACAGCATCATAAACTTCAGCTTCCACCTACCTGACACATTTCTTTGCCCCACCAGACGGGTCAGTCCTAGTCCTGCACCGACAGCAGGTCTGGAATTCAGTGCTGCAGGAACTGAAGCTTTCAAGCACAGATTTTCTGACAGAGGTGTTGCACCGTGCACACAGTTTTTCTTACAGAGTTGAAAGGGTGGGGAGAGGGAGCTAGCTTGGTTCCTGGGGCAGTGAATCATCTATGTTGTGTTTTGTTTTGTTTTTTGTTTGTTTGTTTTTTAAAGTGTTGAAGTTTTCCCCGTGCAGTTGGTCTGTGTCGTAGCAAACAAGACCTAGCCACGGAGCTCTTCTCCCCAGCATCTGCCGACAGGCTGCTGGCAGCGCTCCCGTCCATAATGGTTTAGCACAGCTGCCCTGCCTGGATTTCTGCTTGATAGCTGAATATTTGGTGTCGTACCATTCTTGGCTGCCCTTTTATACTTTCTCCATGTTAGATACCACAGTGTACAAGGAACCTTCAGTGGATTCTTGAGTGAATGGCAGAAAAAAATTTACCATGTCGTTCCCCAACAGGGCTTGCAAAAAGTATAATCTAATTCCTAGTGTGCGATGCTTTGTCTTCACTTGCTTTTGCCAGAACTCTGCTGCCTTGTTGCCTTCAGGCGTGCCTCCTCTTCACCATTTACTCTGAGAAGAAAAGTGTTGCGCCCGCTGCCTCTTGCCCGAACCGGACGGACGATGTAGCTCTCCAAAACCAGCAGCCAGGCCCAGGAGTCTCCCAGGGAGCTGTGCAGGAACGAGCAGAAAGCAGCGGCGCAGGGGCTCCGCTGACTCTCCCTCCGTCCTCGGTGGCGTGGACCAGCTTTCAAAGGAAGCGGCCACACCGAGCCAGAGTGACCGTGAAGTGACGGAGGCCACGCAGGTACAAAGACGGGCTGCTCATTGAGCAGCTGCTGGGGACTGAAGGAAGCCAAATAACTTGCAAAGCCTCCACGTGAAACTTGCAGCGAACACATTCGCTGCAGAGGGAGAGGTATTCCCCTCGCAGACAGTGATAGGTGATGCTCTAAGATGGGTGCACGTCCTTCGTGTAAAGTCCCCGTGCAGCCGTGCCTTGAACGGAGTCATCGAAAAGGTTGGACTGGAAGAGACCTCTGGAGGTCATCCTTCTTCGAGCGGGGCAAGCGCCCAAGTGAGATCACATTGCCCCGGGCCTCGTCATGCACAAAACACAAGTCAGGCAAGACTTTACAGGCTGGAATTAGCAGTCTGACTCACAGGACAAGAAACTGGTTGTCAGTGAGATGGCTGTTGAACGAGCGTAACAACAGATTGTCAAATCCGTAACCAACGGCTCCTTTTTTGCGGCTCCTTTTTTGCAAGAGCTGAGGAATAGAAATCATTTGTAAGATTTCCAGCCTACATTCTCTCAGGAATGTAGAAGTCGCCCCGGAGGATTAAACTGCTGGTCCTGCCAGGGAGCGTCCTGCTGCAGAGCGGCTGTTACCGCACACGTCAAGGAAAGATGCACGGAGCACGGTGGCAGGCAGCGCGGGACAACCAGCCCTGGAAACCTTTTCCCAAAATTGCAGTAGCAGGATGCTGGCCTCTCCCCAGAAGCCCACGAGCGTAAATCCCTTCCAGAGCCCTTGTTATTTTTACGCTTGTATTGCCAGCCCTCTTTTGACTCCTGCTAAGCTTTTGGTTGCAATGATACTCAGGAGGAACGGATTCTGCTGAGTAATTGCACGTTGTACAAAAAGTTATTTTCTTTTTATCAGTTTTAAATGCGTCCCTTTTCAACTTAATTGAACCTTCCCTTGTGTTTACACAGTGAAAGGGAAAACAGCAGCATGTATTTATGAGGGCATTTGCTGGACAGAGGCTGGGACTGGCTTCCCACGGCTTCAAGCCAGGGGAAATCGCACTAGAGAAGAATAAGCAAATCAAGGGTTCTCTTTAATCAAACTCAACAGTAATTTGCAACAAAAGGAAAATCTTATCCTTGAGAAATTTCATAGGAAAATTGGACCTTATGTCTCACCGAAGATTTTTTCTTTATATTTTTTTTCCTATTTTTCATCCAGGAATGATTTAATACAATTTCTTGCTATAAGGAAAAATCAAGCAACACCCTCACACTAACCCTTTGTTCCAGCTGCAAAACATACACAAGAACACCCCTCATTAAAGGGGCTAATTAAGTACATGATTCCTTTTTCCTTCTCATAAAAGCTGCTGGAAGGCAACCCAAGCAATGTCCTTACTACAGCTGTGCTGGGAAAGTTCCTTCCTTGGCAGGCAAAGGGTACTTGTGATAGCAAGATGGTTCTGCTCCCAAATTCCCTGATGTGCTGGGGTCGTGTCGTGTGTTTACATCCTGCTTTACCAGGGAATAACAACATGGGCAGAAGCGTTTATTTTTGGTGTCACTACATTTGAGCAGACGTTACAGGCTCAATTATCCTGGTACTTCAGCTGTAACATTGCATTATTCTCAAAGCTCCATTTATTTGGCTGAAGCCGTTTTGTTGGAAGACACTGCCTTCTGTAAGCTGGAGCTTCAGCATGGTAGAGCTTGACAGCTACCTTCAGTAAGCAAATTTATCTTTTTGGATTGATTTTGCAGCCTAGCTACAAATCAGATTCGACGTACATCTGAACAAGACACGTTTCTTAACGCAGAGAATAATACACCTGCCCATTCTAGGCTATCCAGCGCTTTAACACAGGCTCATTAGTCACAAAGAATAATCGTTGTTTTTCAAATCCTGCATATTTCAGTCAGCATTCAAATAACCCACGCTTCTGCAAGGCAGGGAAATTCTGCGTTCAGCATCCTCGCAGTAAAGGTGAGCATCTCCGTATGTAGCAACGTTGGGAGACAGAGCGACACATCCCATGGCTCCCGAGTCACAACTGGGAAATGCAGCGCGACAATTATTCCATTTCGAGGCTGACCGTGATGAGCTGTGTTGGAGTGGCAGGTGATTTTAAGAAATGGGGATCACTTGACTCATTTTTGCTTCCTGCCTTTGCCAAGTCTTTAAACATACCATTGTTGCCGTTCATTTACTGCATCACCTTGCATGGGAGTGACTTATGAAAGACAACTGCGCATTTATACTTTAAAGATTTTTCTCTTGGCAATAACATAAGCATTTTAAACGCTTTCCGAGGAGCACATGTAAGTTAGAACACATAAATGAAGTTGAAAATAACTGAAAATAATGAATCGAGCAAATAAAACTGGCATAGAAATTGACCAAATGGTAACTCAAGCAAAGTAAATCAGATACTTCAAGAAGAAATGAATCATTTTCTTTTAAAATCTAGCTGAACACGCAAATACTTCTCTTTCTCATAACATGTCTGCCATGTCTCCTGCTTTATGAACACGTGTACACTTTGCTTGACAAAAAAGCAGGAGCTTCCATTGTACCACACTGCAATCTATAGCAAGATGTGGCAGCTCTGGGCTATTTCTCATCAGAAATTCAGTAGGACTACAAGGAGAGGGGACTCGTTAAAGTTTTATTATTTTAGTAGCAGTATTCTCCAGAGAAAATAGTAATAAATTGCCTACACTGTGACTGTCTAAACAGATTATCCAACAATTATATATTAATTATTAATCATCCAGTGACTCAGAAGCCACCCTGTGGCTCTCTGCTGCAGGAATCCTACAGCTTTTGCAGCCTAATGATATGATTTTCCCAACTGCAATGTTGCAACACTAAACCATACAAAAGATTAATGGGAGAGGGAGTGATAATGTTAGATGATCGTCCAAGGTTGTACCTTGACTTGCTGGCAGCAGGCTGTGAAGAAGTAACCTAGGCCAATTCAGCAGGGAAACAAAGAAAACTAGTTAGCTTACAGATTATTACTAGAATTGAAATGGGAGTTGAATACATTTTAAAGAGTCTGTAGAGGGATTCATGGAAATACCTTAAAATAAGCAAGTAGGTAAGAACATCTTTTTCTCATCTGTTTCCTCAGAACACCTTTTCCAAGCCAGCGTTGAAGTGGCAGGAATGAGAGCTGTAATTCACATTATCTCTGCGCATCCTTGGCTGCACATGTTTACCACGCAGGAAAACAAGGTTGATTTCTTGTTCTTAAGCACATTTATAACGTCTGTGCAAATGAATGTAGGGCACATCCCGGCAAGATCAATATTTATGCAGCCTACTTCGGAAAGAGCAAGGGAGTTGCTTCAGAGCAGCAGGGGACCTTGTCGTTTGTTTTCCTGCTGTTTCCTCTCTTCCCCCTTTTCCACGCAGTTCATCTGCATACTGCTCAGTGCTCACTGCTCATTAAAAGGAGCATTAATGAAGGGACACCCCCGGGCCACCTGAAGCGGAGAGATGCCGTACGGACACATGGCCGAACCCAGCGCCCGTGAGCCCCAATTTCGGAGCCGCTGCCACCAAGGAGGTTGTGGATTGGGCCCCAGGCAGCAGGCTGGCATGGTGAGCCGTGCCGACACAGTTCAGATGTGCACCTCCCCGCCTGCCCGCAGCTTCCTCCAGCCCCATCCATCCACTTGTCTGTGGCTCACGGCTTTGCACACTTCGTTCCACTTGCAAAAGAGCAGCAATTAATTATCCTAATTAAACTCAATGATGGAATTTTGAGTACTGTGGTTTATTTCCTACTCTGAAGGTTCACGTCTGCGTGCTTGCTTTCCCCATACTGCTTGTCACAGCTGATCTCGTGCATTCGTTTCGTGTGATAAACAGAGCGGGGAGAGTGAATGGTACATACAATAAATCAAAAGGCAGAAAGGAAACGCTGGAATGAGCCAGCCTTCCAGCAGTGTGCCAGCGTCAATATTTAAGAGCATCGTCCCCAACAGCTGTTTTCTCAGAAGCCCAGTTCTTGTTTTCCTGGCTCTTAGGAGGGTGCAACTTCACTGATCCACCAGCAGAAGGTGGCCTTTATTATCTTTACTCTTTCTTCTGTCCTATTTATCAGAAGTCTTTTTTACCTTGACTGGAATAAACTGAGAGGCCCTCAAGTGCACTGATGGCATAGGTTCCCGCATAGTCGTGTGTGTCTTTAAAAATAAATTGGAGTTCAAGATCAGTAACTTCACTGTATCCATGCCCTCTGATTCACTGAGTCAGCTTAAATCTCCATCTAATAAAACACACTTCACAGATATAAAACGCATTCCAAGCAAGCATTTTTTTTTTTCCAAGGGGGCTCCACCATGATTCAAACATTGCAAACTCCGAGTTTTTAAATGAGCCTTCATTTCTATGGCTGTGCCACTGAAACGCAGCATTAGCAAATACAACACATTGAATGCCTCTGCTGTAAATAGTTCAATTTTCCTGAGTAAATAAGTAGGCAATAAGAACCCTGTCACTTTTATGTTGACAAAGTATCTTAGTTACTAAGTAACTATAGAGATATTTCCCTTCTGCTTGACGTAATTATAAAATGCCTTTCATTAGCTCGTGAAGATGTTAGGGCTCAAAGCATAATTCCTGGAATACGGTTCCTTGTTTTTGAGGGAATGCAGGTTATGCCGAGCTACACCAGCTAAGGACATTTCCTATTTATTTGCCGTTGCTGACAGCCCCTCACAACCAAGTTAAGAAATCTGAAGCCACCTTCCAAACCAAGTGTCCAATTCAGGCTGCCCCAGACGTGCGTCTGGGCAAAGAGACAACCGCGGGCACGACCATCAGCCACAGCTACACCGTGAGTCACACAATGCTTGGGTTCTCTTGAAGTCCCAGCTCCTGGAGTCCCTGGATCAGGTGAGGGCTCAAACTTCTCGCTTGCTTGCCTGCTTTCCAAGCGCTTGCTTAGAAATGGGGTCACGTTTAAAAGCATGCTCAAAGCTTGCCCCAAGAGCTCAAACCCCAAAAGATGCTGGATTTGCTACAGCCCTGATCTTCAGGCAAAACTTTCTCCAGGGCCTGTGGCCTGTGCTGGCTTCATCCTTGGTGGAGTCTCAGGCTTTGCCCTGCAGGAGCCTGGCCTGTGCTGACCTTGACTTGGCTGGAGCCTGGACAGAACCCCTGGCCCCAGATGCGTCCCACAGGCTGGGGAGCGCCAGCTCATGTGCCCCAGGAGGTGACGCTGCCTGTGCCTGGCCTTCACTCTGCACGGATGCTCTTCCTCCAGCGAGAGATACATAAGGCGTCGAGCTTCACTCTGAGCTGCGCGTGGTGAGGAGCGCAGGCTGGAAGGGTCCCCGGGGGCTGTTTGCTGTCTCTTAGTGGCTTAGCACGTTACATATACAATTCAATAACATTTACAATATAGCATAAAATAATAATACATAAACCACACCCATGTTGTTTCAACAGATGGTTTGATCTCGGCGATAGGAAGCGATGGAGGCTCCGCTGTCCCCTGCCTCGCTGCCCCGACCGGCGTTGCACGTGTGGTGTTTTCCCAGTGACTAACCTGAAACGTCCGTGCTGCCCCGCAGGCGGACAGGAGGGCGATTCGCTTCCGCTCTGCAGTATGTTGAAGTGCTCTTCTTGCCTCCCTCGCGCAGAACAACTGCCGTGCCCTTGCTCTTGCCTTGTAGGTCATGTTCTCAGGCTGGCATCTGCACCGCGTCCAGCCGAGGCACGCACCCAAAACCAACCACAAGGCCTCCAGGCGCAGGGCAGAGGGAACAGGCTTCTGCCCGTGTCCTGCGAGCTGCAGCCCCGTTCATGTGCCCCAGCCCGGCGTTCATCTTGGTCTCAGAAGCGCTCTCAGCGTGCAAGCCAGGAGCCGGCCTTGCCGTCTGCTGGACAAGCTACTGCCTGGCGTGGAAACAGAAACGAGCTACCTCCAGCTCAGTTCGTCCTCGTTGTATCATCAAGCGTGAGCTACTCTGACCGTTTGCTCCATATTTTTTTCTGGGAGCTGGGACGCAGCCGGCTGGTCTTTGCCTCCCCAGCTTCTCCGTCCCCCAGCTTAAGGGCGGCTTCAGTCGCCCTCCATCAAGTCTCACGGACGACTGCTGGTGGCTCAGATTTCGTTAGCCAGCTCTCCGGGCCTCCGAGGTGGAAGTATAGCTGCCAACGTCCAAACAACTGACTTCTGCACGAACTCCTTCCCCCTGCCCCTTCCAGGGGCACCGGCCTCACCCTTTGCCACTGCTGTTAATGGCACCATCCACCCACACCCTCCTGGGCTGGGGACTGAAGAAGACGGCGGCTGGGGAGAGCAAAGCCGAGCTCCCGCTTGGCCGGCCCTCAGGGAACTCCTCAGCCACGCTGCCGACACGGGAGCCGTGGTGCAGGCTCGTCCCAGGGAGCAGGGACATCCCTGGGGCCATACGTGGAGAGGTACGGCAAGGGTGAGAGGAATGCCGACATGCAGGGGTGGGAGAGGATCTGTCAAGAAGACCACTGACCGCTCTTCGCCACTTACCCACCATTTCTTCCTCCTCTTTGGCTGACAAATAAAAGAATGACTTGCAGCAAGATCGAGGTCCCTGCGAAACAAAACACCTCCTGCCACCTGGGGTGCAACCTGCATCCCCGTTTCTGCCTCCTTCATGAATATTTATGGCGAACAAAACTAGACAAACTCTGAATTGGTACAGAATTTTTAAATTTTGCAATGAACGGTTTCATATGAAATGAAGTTCCTTCGTAGTTCTTCCACGTATTTGTATCAATAAAACTCAAGTGTGCACTTCCCAGGGTGAAATCTGATTTCTTTTAGGGAGGGATAGAAAATCGATGTGATTCTCCATACATCTCCAAACGTTGCTGTTTGTCCTCTCTACTGCAGACTGTTAGCAGCATCCTGCTGCTCAGTTTGTACCTCCCTTTGCCCACATACCACATTCCTCTTTCCAGGGCTGCCTCTGTTTTACTTTTACATTCCTTTTTTCTTTTTTTTTTTTGTATCTCCTTTTTTTTTTTTATTCCTTAGGTCTAAGATCACCGTTTTTTTTGCAAGACGAAGGTCCCTGCACACCGCGGCTGTCTGGCAAGCGGCTGTCTGCACGCAGAGGAGGTGGGGAATACCGCTGCATGGCATTCGTGGAGCGCACAGTAAGAGTGGTGCCACCGGGCACACAAGGCCCTCGTTTCTCCAGTTAATATTTACAAGGGAAAACTTAGGGAAAAATGTTTGTCACTGTCTGTGGAAGACTTGCTTTCCCCTTTTATTCGGGCTAAATGTATCAATGGAGTTAAACGTTTATTGACCTTTGCGCAAACACGGACAGAGACCTGAACGAAAGCCAAGCATTTCCAAAAAGAAGCCAGCTCACGTTGACAAGAAGATGCAGTGCTCCAAGGAAATTAAGATGAGCGAGACTGCAAAACTGGGACGCCTATGCTTGCAAATTACTTGTAACAGGTCCAGAAATTACCTGCCTGGTGCTGTTGTTTTACCTTTTGCCTACCACTGGGTATGCAGCTAAACTCATTAAAGCGCGGTATCGAGACACATAATTTGTTTGCAGCTCGTTATTGGCCATTATGATAACAATAGCATGATACATGCAAAAGCACGCCAGCGTTGCGGTGGCCGTGTGCAGGCGCGCCGTCTGGCCGCAGCATCGCCTGCCGAGAGCCCAGCTGCAAAACACTCACCGGTCCCATTAGGAGCAATTTGAGGGGCAGAGCCGGGAGCACGAGGCCTCCCTCGGCCGCACGCAAACACGCCCGCTTTATACTTGCTTCCTCCGTAATTGCGGATGAGCAGAGCCCAGGCATTTTTCTTCCCATCCGGATTGGGTTTGAGAGCAAGAAAATGAGGGAGACCAGAGATTGCAGGAGGCAGGTCTTTGCCTCCTTCCCCAGGCGCTGTACGCATCCAGCGAGTGCTGTCCTAAATCAATTTTCTAGCCTCCCCCCGTTACAGCACGTACCATCAAACAGCTCGTTTTGTAGCAGGAGTGATTTTTCCAGCTCCCAACTGAGCTCTTCCTTCAGGTATCAGCGCAGAGAGTTATTGCTGCAGTTTGGCCAAAATCCTCACACCGAGCCGGTGTGCGGGGATAACAAAGGCCATGAATCAGCTTGAAAAAAAGGATGAAAAGGAAAACAAGAATTGTATCACTGGCTGAACCTCAAGTGCTAATGGGGATTTGGCCTGTGTAAGGC
The DNA here is from genome assembly GCA_013399475.1 of Chauna torquata. Classification (NCBI taxonomy): domain Eukaryota; kingdom Metazoa; phylum Chordata; class Aves; order Anseriformes; family Anhimidae; genus Chauna; species Chauna torquata. Next base: position 50,279 of record VXAL01001053.1, on the reverse strand, counting down.
AGATTGCAGATTTGGACTGGCACAGTGTAAATCCTGGTAACATCCTCCTCTGGCATTTGGTTTGGCTTCTAAAAAAAATTCAGATCTCAGGATCTGGAAAGAGTTTTTGCAAAGTTTTAAAGAAAAGTAGTTCATATATATGTGTGTGTATATATATATATATGCAAGGAAGTAAAAACAATTCAAAGGTTTTACACAAACATGCAGAAAACTTTCCTTCAACCAGCTTTACTAAGTGCAGCCAGCTTCTGATTGAGGGGCATAGACACTTTTTTTTGCAATAGCAACATTTTTGCTGATGATTTATTGTTCTCAGGGCTTGTCATGAAACACAGAACAAGTGTCAGTAATGTGCCCTGTGAACACATAAATGCCTTGGATAACATCTTAAGTCACATGATTTTGCCTTTCAAATGTTCCTCATTGCAGTGAGCCCTGTGTTTACCAAGAAACAAAAGCTATAAAGAGAACAGGTTCTGTTTGGTACAGTAATATATCTAGAACAATTATATTGTGGTTATGGAAAAGGCATTGCTGTTTTCTTTGTATATCTTGAGAAAAAGTCTTTCTTGCCAAGAGATTTGATGAAAAGCTCAGGCTGTCCTATAAAACCACGCTGTATGCTTGATTCAATAACGGAGCTCCGATGTAAAACGCAGGGGCTGCAGACAGGAGGTGAAACCTCGCGACGCCACGCGAGCCCTGTCTCGGGATGGAGGACAACTCCTGACTTCAGCTTTTGTTGCAGTGAAGCACCGAGTCCTGACACATAGTGTCAATTAACATTCATTAATAATAGCTGCGCAAGTTTCATGCTGCAGCTGCAGGGGCACGCAAACCTCACATCGGAGCAGCGGGCTTCCCCGTCCTCACGGCCACCTCCTCCTTAGCAGGGCATTTGGTGGCTGATGGCCTAAACCTGTGGCCGAAGGGTCTGCTCGGGAGGGTGGCCTCTTCCTCGGCCATTCTTCCCACCTGACCCCCGTGCCAGGCTCTCCCTGATCTGTTTTTCCCACCAGCGCTGCCTTGCAGGGGTACGGCAGCTTCTTCTCTCCCCCAGAAATAACCAAAGCGCTGCGACCGCGGGGGATTTACAGCGGGATGTGCGGCCCTGGATGTGCCTGACGTGCCTTGGGGAAGCCAGCTTTGGCAGGGATTGCTTATTTCGAGGGGGAAATGTGGGCTTCACCGCGAGCACGTGGAGAAGTTCGCTTTGTCGAGGTGCCACCACCGCCTGATGCGCCCAGCGGGGCTTCGCTGCTGCTGTGACTTTCTTCCCTGCCGCTCACAGATGGCAGCTCCACCAAAGGGTATCAGGCACCTTGCATTTCGCGCCATAGCAGACACCAAGTATTAGTTCAGAAGTGTTCCATGGATTAAGACAAGCGCATTAATCTTGACGTAAAACAAATTAACGTGCTTTTGCCTCTGTCGGGACAGTTTCTGTGGCGCACGCGCAAGTAACGTACGCAGTTTCGAGTGGCTAGGGCACGTTTCGTTACCTGAAATCAGTTCGTCGGAGCTCCTTGATCTCCAGCACAGGATCCAGCAGTTGTGCAACTCTGGAAAAACCTTCTGTTGCCCAATATTATTTGGTGTCACCTCCTTCTGAAACACAACTGTGCAATCAAAGCTGTGTTGCGAGCACCAGCCTATTTGTACATCACACATACCTCTCCCTGCCCGCCTGCGTACAGATGTACATACCAAACACTGCCTGCCTGTTGGGGCAAACAGTGAGCAATCCTCTTTTCTCCACAGATTGAAAAGCATGAGGAAAACGAGGTCAGAAGCTGAGGTTGGTCCCTGACCACCTTGATTTATATTTGAACCACCAGAGTGGAGGCCATTTTACAAACAGGAAAGATGACCAGCCCTTGCCCTACAGGACTCCAACCCTACACGTTCCCTGCTGAAAAATGAACCTTTCAAAAGAAAATATGAATCATCGCACGGCAATTCGATTCCTCATCATGTCCCCTAGTCAACAGCAATAACGATCAGAGCGCATCATTTTACAAACATGCATGAACGAGCCCTCATCCCAGAGCTCTTGCAACACCTATGAGATGAGCAGATAGCAAGTGAGAGAGAGAGCACAGAGCAAATGGACCTTCTCGAGGTATTTGAGTTCTTACTCCCACTGAAACCAGAAGGAAGAAGTCAGCCTTGAAGATCTGGCTCAAATGACACAAGAGATGGTCACACAACAGGTTGCGCAGTCGTGGAGAAGACAGTAATCCTGAAGTCTCCTGAGTCCCAGCCTTCTGCTCTTTATTGCTAGGTTCATGCCAGAATGCTTAATCTCCTAGAAGCTTAGGCTAATATTTCTGTGTTTGTTTAAAGTTTTAAAACGAAACCTAATACACCTAATACCCTACAGGGAAGCCTACACTGCTTTTTTCTGCAGGGGTTGGGGGCGCGGGGCCCAAATGCAAAATAACCCTATAACTGCTCTTCAGATCTGCTGCCAGAGAGGAGATGAAATATGATTTTCTTGGCTTTTTGGTTTGTTTGTTTTGCTTATTTTTACACCCCTCATTGATTTTTTTCCTGGGTTTGTGAAGGGTTCACAATTGAGAGTGATGATCCTTTGGGTATGACTGTCCACTTTAAGTGCCTTATTTTGCATTAAAGCGTTGGAGGACAGGCTGCAATACGAACAGTATGGACAGATATGCCCGAGGGCTTGTTCCTGCCCTACAGCCCCCTGCCAGTTTCACTTAAAATGTGCTTTTGACCCGATTTGGTTAGAGCAGCACAGAGGGCTGCGTGGAGGTCGCAGCCGTTTTTACCCAAGTGTGGTGTGGTTCGGTTCAGAGAGCAGAGACCTCAGGGACTGCGCTCCGCGGGTGGCGGAGGGAAGGACCTGCTTCCTTGTGGACCTGCTGTCCCATCCTGGTCTGCGATTGCCTGATTTGTCTTCTTGACACCCAGAGGTTGGGCTCTGTCCCCAGTGTGTGGATACTGAGCCACCATGTGAGCCACAGGCATCCTCTGGGCACCAAACCTTGGGGACTGGGGCCAGATTTTGGAGAGGGTGGAGCAGGGCTCCCAGCAACACCAGCTGGCACTCAGAAACACGTGCACGTGGCTGGCAGTGCCTCCCCCCAGAAAAAAAGGGGTCACGTTTCAGCCACCACAGAAAGGAGACCCATGAGCTGGGTTCAAGTGTGGACCTTGACCAACTGCATGGCTGGAGCATTAGTCACCTGATAACCCTGCAAGCCACATCTGCTGGAGACTCAAAGTGGTTTCCAAGCCACCTCCTGGCTCTTGGTCATGAATCTTTCAGGAACCTTGTTCTTGGAAATGGTTAGAGGATGTAAACTGGAATGGCAAGGGGAAAAAGATGAATGTACTGAAAGAAAAGATGCAGCGCAAAGAACGTATCCAACAAGTTCAACCTAAACAAATGCTCTCTGGTCAGCTTACAGGAAACTGAAAATGGGTCTTATCATGGGAGGTGCTGGACAACTGCGACTACAGTTGTAGTTACCTGAGCTATAGATATACATGTAAATAAAAAATAAAACCAGGTGTACCTATAAATAAAATACAGAATCGCAAAATAGTTGAGGTTGAAAGAGACTGGCTGGTCCCATCCCTGCTCAAACAACAGCCAGCTTCAACGTCAGGGCACAGCTTCATCCAGGAGAGCCTGGACAAAGAGTTGTGTATCTCCACAGGTGGAGATCGGGCAGCCTCTCTGGCTGCCCATGGCAGTGTCTGACCACTCTCCCTGGGAAAACTGTTTCCTAACGTCTACCTGGGATCTCGTTGGGTGTAACTTCTCTTTGCTGCACCTCACCCTTTCGCTGAGCGCTTCCAGGAAGGCCCTGGCTCTCTATTTCCTACAAGCACCCATCAGGGAGTTACAGACAGCAGTTAAGATCTCCTCTCACCCTTCTCTTCTTCACGCTGGACAAACTCAGATCTCCTATCGTCTCCTCGTACACCGCATCCTTCTGCTGGACTCGCTCCAGTGGGTCAATGCTCCTCTTGTGCCAAGGACCCTGCAGCTGGACACAGTACACTAGATGTGGCCGCACTACCATTTTTAGATGAGAGAGGATAGTAGTTTGTTTGATTTGGCTATATTCTAACTGCTCTTAACAAATTCAAGAGATTTTGCTTTTCCTGTTTAAATATGCTGCTGACTAATGCCAGGCACACGATACTTAGAAGGATCCTTCCTCCGACCCCACATGGCTACTCCCATCTTCTTATCTGGTTTCTAATCCTGAGAGCAACAAGGCTCTGAAACAACATTTTGCTGAGAGAAGGAGGACAAAATCCAGCCTAATTACCCCTATAAATGAGCTAAGGTAGTCTATAAAAGAAGTTTGCAATGAGAGGTGAGTGACGGTAGAGGCTGTAGTCTCTGACCCAGGAAGCTCTTCAGTCCGTATAAATGTTTCCCTTTGAGCAGCCTGACCGCAAAGGCTCTTACCCTTGACAAAACTGCACTTGCAGGTCGTCCTCCTGTGTCACCGGGGTTTGCACACTCGTGGTTCGCGCCTGGGCTGGGCTTGAGATCAAACGCCTGAGGTGGGTGCAGCGGCAGAGGCGGCCTCCCTCCCGCCGGGCTTCAACTCCCTGCCCTCAAGGTCTTCCAGGACGGCCCTGGATGTACGGACGTCTCGTAGCTGAACTGCACCTTGGCAAAGCTGCTTAGTACTCGTCCTTTGGGGCCAATTGCTGGCTATCATAAAGAGTAAGGGTGATTCACGAGGAAGAAAAGGCATCTTCTAAAAAATTAAGTGGTTTTTTTGTTGTTGTTGTTTTTTCCAAGGAAGCCTGGAAGGCAGAGTGAAAAAACCTATGAAGAGACCTTTTATGCGGATGAGCAGCATGGCCTATTTAAGAGGCAAGTGAAAGAGCAATTATTCTGGACTTCCATTCTGTTGTTAACCAAAAATAAAAAATGTCAGGATTTGGCAAAAGGACCACACACAGTCAAGGAAGCGGCACTGGCAGCAGGGAGGTTACACTAGCAAATGGACGCTGAATGGGAGGCAAATGAAAGCTGAATCTCCTGCTTGCAAAATCAACAACCCGGCACTTCCAGGAGCAACCGACACAAGAAAAAGCACTGAAACACTTCTGTGAGGTGGACTGGCACGGATACAGAAATTAAGCGAATTACCATTGCACTTGTTTCCCCCTTCAGAAAAGTTGTGCGCGGCGAGGGCTAGCTCTGTCCTGGATTTCTGGCTGGCCAAGATCGCACAGCCTATGTGGCACCTCGGACCAAGCGCATGGTGGACTTGCCCTTATCTGCTATAGCACAACCCCTGGGCTCTTCAGAAGAAATTTTGGAAGCTCTTGCAGAAGCCAGCGCCGGTTCACACTGCGAGAGCACCACCAGTTTTGTCTACAAAGCGGTAGCAGCTATTTCGTATTTTGTCGCTGAAAGGAGCTCTTCTTGTTTCATGTTTTGGAGAGGGGAAGGGGCGAAGTTTGGGAGAGAGGGTAGCAGACCCGTTACGCGCGGTGTGGCGGGTATCTCCAGGTTTGCGAGCTCGGGCTGCAGGAACGAAGTGCCTTAGCACAGGAAGGGTGACTCCGCCTGAGGCTTCACCGCTTCAGGTGCCAGACCGCACCCCTGGATTTCCTCCAACAGAGGGGACTCACGCTCTTCCTTTAACTCACACAGCATCTAACTCGGGGGGCTCTCATCCCACCTTCCCCTCCCTGAGTTTTCCCCATGACTACGCTGATGACCCAGCCACGTACCCACCCAGAGGACATTTTCCAGAGCACTGTCCCACAGCCCTGCGCCCACCACCAGCGCACGCTGGGGCATCACCCCACCAGAGCCAAGCTGCGCTCTCCCAGGCATCCCCAGCCTGTCTTATTTAGGGGCAGGGACGTAGCCCTGGGCTTCTAGCACGTCTTCTGCATTTCTTTCAAAGCAAACATCCACAGTGGACACCATCATTTATGCCTTCCACCTCATAGCTCTGTTTACAATCAACGCAACGGGGGACAAAAGTACCTCTGTGTCTCACAGAGATGGAACGAGTTATACAGAGGATTCCTAAGTGCCCAGATGATTTGACCTTTAGGACCACTCTGCACGCTGCAGGTATCCTTAAGGCATTGTTTGGAAACTTAAAGGGAAAGAAAAAAAGCCCCACATCACGAGTGGTCCCACAGGAACGCAGAGCACCGCGAGTTTCCGCAGGCGGAGGACAGGGAAGGAGGCACACGGCTGCACGCACCCTCCTCATGATGGCCACTTGGTAGCTTTGCCCACGTGAGGGGCCTGTTAAGGAATCACCACTGTGAGTCCAGTTCTGCAGGGGGACGTCCCACAGACCTTGTTTTGCGTGTTTACAGAGGGTGCTTGGATGCATCAGCGGTGGGGACGGGAGGTCCCTGATTGAAGGGATTGTCAAGGGATGACAGACCTGCCTGTGTAACCCCCAAGCCGTGCCAGATGAGATTTCTACCCCAGCTCGTGCGTAAGCCTCATGTTTCCCATTGGCTGTAATGCAGCCAAACTCAGCTGTGCTTTGGCCTCTGGGGCGGCAGCAGCATCTCGAACACACCACACATCCCCATCTAGCACCGTGCTGGTTTAGAGGTCAGCCACCTTTCTGCCACCCGTCTTCAGTGACCACCTTTCCTGCGCCCGAGTTTCCTCTGAAATCCTGCTACAGACAGAAACCGCACCTGCGCTCCCTGTCGATGCCTCCCGCCCCAGGCAGAGCTGGACCTTGTTTCCCCACCACAGCCAATGCTCAGTGTGCGTGAGAAGGCAAGGCTAAGCTGCTCGGTGTTCAGAAGAAAATGAATCAGGGGAGTGAATTTGTCCCTAATCACATTGCCTGAACTTTTGAAGCTTTTAGAGCCAAAACATGATATCATCCTAACTTGACATGATGATAAAATAAACAATGCAGAATGAAAATGCATAAATAAAAAGATAGATAGCTCTGAGAAATTACTTACAGACAGCCTAAGAGTGAAATCCAACAGCAGCAGATGTGGAAGCTGGGATTTGGAGGCTGACACCACTGCCCCACTAGAAGTGAGCAGGTAGGAGGAAGAACATGGGAGATGAGAGGGATGGTAGGGTTTGTGGCTAAAAATGAGAAGATAAGACCCAACGTAGCCAGCAATATGGAACTGGAGACGAAGGGACAAATGGTGTTGTTTTTGATTTGAATAATTGTGCCCAGCTGAGCCCAAGTTGCACATCCCAGCTGCTATCCACGTACCCTACCTGTGAGCACCTGGCCAAAGCCGCTATGCTCCCAACAGATAAAACAACGGGCAGACAAAGTCTTAGACTGAGAACAAGCAGCCTGTAGACTGAAGACGCGTCAGGCAATGAAGAAAACCTCACTTGAAATGCATTTGCAATCACATTCGTAAGCCAGGGCCATGGGATCATTGCCACTCTTTGTCTCAAAGAGAGAAAAATGACATTTTAGACCCCACGCGGTCTAAAGTGCACTGGCAAATGAGTTTTCAGCTGAGACGATTGTATCTGTAAATTAGAGAAATGTGTTTTGCTTTCTCCGATATGGCAATGGCAGTCTGGAGCAAAATCTGCCCTCTTTCACCCGTCCCTGCTGCCTCAGGCTCACTATGTAATACCTTATTTTAATAGGTCTCAAATGAGCAGCGAAGTACAGAGCCACACAGTTTAATGGCTTCCACACTGCTGCAAAAATACTTACATAAAAGCTTAGCTGGAAAGCCCTGTTTACATCAGCGGGGAGACAGCCGGCTAAATCAGCACCGCGTTATTTTGGCTTTGCATTTGTTGCATGACTGAAGTTAGTTCAAGAGTATCTGGGACAGAATGTGAACCTGAGCCAGCCTTAAATAAACAACATTTAGTCACTCCGATAGCCACATTTTAGACTAGTTTTTTCCAGCTCTTCTTTCCTCTCCCCAGCCGCGTTTTGCTCCTCATTTAGGTTTTGCTGCAATTATCGAGCACTTAGAACGGTGTCTTCTGCAAACCGGGTGACCTCCACCCCCTCCACTTGCCACCCCCTGTCCTCTGGCCCACAAAGAACCGTAGGAAGCGAACCGTCGCCTGCCTGCCGGGGGGTTTCGTGCACTGCGGCGCAAAAGGGACCGCGCGCGAGACAAGGAGATGAGCTTCACGAGATGCCGGAGAAGGCTCGACAGGGAGCTGCAGGAGCGTGGGGCTGCTCCGCGAGGGCGGGCAAGCTGGGAGCCCAGGGTGACCTGGCTGCCCCCAGCACCTGAGCAGATCTGGTGGCCGGTCCCACCAGCAGCCCCAGATGAGGCGGAGAGGTGGGTCTGGCCCGGAGTCCACCCAGGACAGGTCCCCCTGGACCTGTCAGTGGCTCGACCAGGATTAGGCACAGGCCCAGGGGTGAAATGGGGCTGCTGGCCATGGGCAGGGCCAGGCCATTAAGGCCAATTAGTGCTCTCCAGAGCCAGCTGTTCATTTTTGCATGAACTTTGGCTTGTATTTTTTCTTGTCCTGTATTGGAAACTGTCCTTTAATTTGAATCACTGGTGTTGTGCGTGCAGGGTTTGTGAAGCACAGCTGCCCGCTTGGGGACGGTGCAAACAGCTGCTGCGGCTCCCCCACCGTCTCTCCCTCTCCATCCTCTAAACTCTCACATTTCCTTGTATCAAAGGCATGGCCAGCTGTAAAAATAATATCCCGGCACAGATAAAACAACTTCCGCACAATATGCAAACACCTAAGCAAAGCAAAGCAGCATTACGTACAGCCTGAGAAAGAGCATTTGAAACAAAATTAATTTTGTTAAAGAACTGAGGGCACTTCCCAGCTTTCAAGTGGCAACAGGAGGAGCCTGGTGTACACCTCCATCAAAGGCAGACGGAGACTGAAAGGGCTTACTAACAAAAGGGAAGCAGGCATATGGGATATGTTACCTGCATCGGTCTTGGAAGTAAGGAGCTTTAAAGACTTCAGAAGGAAACTAGATGGATTACTAAACAAAGAAACTTTGAAAAATATGGGCTGGCTGACAATGCCCGGCAATGGAGGGAGAGGAGAGGCCTCTCGTAGCCTTCCCTTTCACCTGAGTAAGCGTGAAATATTCAGAATATGAAAGTTGTCTCAAACTGGCCAGCACAAACCGGTTAAAGAAGTGCACAGAAGATCTGAAAGATGAAACTTTAAGACATTAATCAAGGAGTTTTGAAAAACAGAAAGGGCCCGAATAACTGATGGAAGTTTCTATGTACTCACACTCCAGCTGTCCACGCAACTGGTATTGTCAAATGGGCCTGACCTACTCTGTCCTAATCCTTGTTGTACTTGCTTGCAAGAAGACTACTGGTTAGGAAGGTTTCTGCTTTTAAAATTGAGCAAATAAGCACAAATGATTAAAGTCGGGAAATGAAGCTTCTGCAGCACAGACCCGCGCTGACCTCTTTCGGTTGCCACAGACTGAGAGGTGGCATTCCCCTGCTAAAGGGTCTCTGAGGTGCTCTGGGAAGAGCAGGGTGTCAGGGCAGACCATGAGCTAAACGAAGGGCTCGATATCACATGTAAGCCGTAGGATGGTCACTGCTGAAGTGAACTCATCTTCCAACAGCTAAACACCTCCGGCTTCTGTTGTTTTCTGTTGTAGGCCATGGCAAAGTGTGGCACAGTCCCTTGAGCTGTCCCTTGCAGGCACCAGCATTAAGGATCTGCTGGCAGTAGGTGACAATAAAAGCATCACAGCATTCTCTTAGTTGCCAAAAAGTAAATTTAGGAAAGTGTTGTCGTAAGTCTCCAGCAACTCTCTGACCTGGACAAAGAGACAGCTACGTCACCTGCCGGAGTAGGTGCTCCCTCCAGTGGCTTTGGGGTCCTAACAGCCTTTGGGCATCAGTGATCAGGCACGCACGCACCGCCACTGTGGCCGAGCACATTTGTTTTTTGCTGACTCTAGGCTAACGTCTCCTTCTTTGCCTCCGCCACCTGAGAAGTTGCTAGAAACGAGAGATCCTTCCTTAAAAGGGAAGAAAAATGTGATGGCTTCAAAGTGGGATCTTAAGGCACAGCTCCCATTTTTCTGCAGTGACAGGTACTGGCACAGTCTCATGCTGAAATAGTTACCCCGTTGCACAGGTTATTCTGTTTCGGATTAGCAGGTTTTCAGCATTGTTGTCTAGGAGTTTTGCATGCCATGGATTAAAGCATTTCAAATGGCCCTCTATTATTTACATGTTTCTAGTAGGCGTGTAAAAGAAAAGTTAAAAGGATAAATCAGGGCATGAGCAAGACAAAAAAAAAAAAAAAAAAAAGCTAGCATATAAATTAAAAACAGAAAACACATCAAAGGAAGACACCGTAAAGGGTGCATTAGCTAGCTGACAACTCTGGATAGCCTTAAGAATTATGAATGCCATAATATTTTAAATGTATTATTACAGTCTGTTCTAAGTCCACGTAAATTAGCCCTACATAGGTTGCAGGAAGCTCCAATTTCCTCTGTTACATGTGTGAGACGGTCAGCTGCACTGTGGTTAAATGCTGAATTCGTTTTTCATTGTACCAAACAGACGCAATCACTTCTTTGTTCTTTGCTATGAGCCAGATATTAGCTGAAGCAAGAAATCCAGTGAAATGCAAAATTGTCTCATCTCAGGCATACCACAATGCCCGCTGGTATTTTGTTGCTGTTGCTTTCCCCTCCCCTCCTCACACATTACTGATCTTTTCATTCAAGATTTTTATTTCATATGCTGACAGAGGCCAAGATTTCCTGGTTTACACGCTCAGTTTGAAATACCTGGAAAGCATTGTCAGTGTGCACCCCAGAGCTGATCCGGTCTTTAAGGAGCAACTAAAGTCCCACGACGTTTTCATCCAGAAGTCTTGCCACCGCTAAGCTGTCCACTCGTGTGCTGGGGCATGCGTGTATCCTGTAAAAAAAGTAAAAATAAAAAAAAGGCATAGAGCATTTTGATAGCAGGAAAATTTTGTGTGTTTTGCTGACTACTCTATGTAGACATCTCATCAGTTTCAAAACTTAGTTTCAGTCAAAACAATAAAAAAAAATCTTAAGTTGTTGAAAATGCTATCGTTTAACTTTCAAACTACCAGTGGTGTAAAATAAGACTATTATAATGTAAACATGATATTTTATTATGTTATATTTGACTACATAAAATACCATTTTTTTTTCCTAAGGAGTCCCTAATTTTAAATCCAAACTTACAGGGAAAGTAAGTCTTTAAAGCAGCAATCCCCATTTTTCATCAATTACACCAATCAGCATCTTTTGACTTAATTCTTAACTTTATATCAGTTATCAACATCCTCTGTCTCAAGAAAACAATACACTTTAGTAGCCAATAAAACACCTGTAACAGGAGAGTTTTAAAATGAATGTACTAATGTATCTTACTTGGCACAATGTTAAGATACAGTTACTCTATCGGTTTACCGAGTGCAATGATTTTTTCAGCCTGTGCTTTTCTAAATCGTTTTATTGACCCATTCGTACAACAGTGACCCTTTAGACGAGTCAGAAAGCACACCTCAGTCTTAAAGAGTACAGCTTTATTATGTTCCATCTCTTGGGCAACATGTTCCTGAGCATGAGACATTCCAGACAAATATATAATTCGATATTAAATAGCATATTGTGGACCGTCATACTGTGTAGAGAAGAAGCAATTAAGATTAATTATCCCGAAAGATAACCAGACTCCCTCAGGAATTATTTGAGTTTGCAAACAAGCTACACGGACTTCAGAAAGCATTCCTCATTACACGAATACAAGTATCTAAACCCACTTCCAATGCTCAATTGTTCTTAAGATCCAGCTTTCACGCTTGGCTGCAATTCTCCAAGTTTTCAATATCGTCTATGAGACCTGGTCTATTTTAGCTCCAGGCAGTTAATACTTCAGATATGCATTTAGCACGCTTATTCTTTTGAGAGACAATGGGTACGTTCGTCATGCTAGAAAATGGATGAACATGAGACAACCCTACAGCAACTAATGTAACAAAAATCACAAGTCAAAGAAATCCCCCGAACAAGCTTGGTTTCGTGGCATGAAGATGTTAAAACCAAGCACACCCGAAGCATCTTACGTGGTGTCCCAGAAGTGCACGTGTATCAGCTGGTAGAGTTATGCTGCCACCTATTGTGAAGATGAACTCAAGAGCTTCACTTCATTTTGCTAGGACGACAGATACGCAGGAATTACCACATCTCCCTCTTGTTAAAAATTCTTTCTTCCTAAATATCTGCTACCGTCCATTGCTGGAGACAGGATGCAAGCATAGGTGGACTTTTGGCCTGACCAAGTACAGCTGTTCGTGCATTTTGCCCCCTAGCCTGCTCCAGTATGCAGTTTAAATCAGACTAAGGAACTCGACTGCCTGCAGCTGGAAGCTCACAGCCGGGATCAGAACTGGAATCCTGCTCCTCTGCCCGAAGTAGCAACCGAGACAACAGCTAAGCGTAGAGGTACCGCTCCCTCCCTGCGACAACGCTTTGAAATTTGCTTTCCCTTCCTTCCTCCCTTCTTAGAGAGCACAGGACTGTAGCTCAGTGCCTGGAGCCCGTCCCCGTCACTGAGACAGCACTCGAGCCCTGGCATGAGTGCGAAGGACCGTAACTTCAGCATGATTCTCATCAAGCAGTTCTGCTCCTTTAAACAAGCTCACAGAGAGAAGACATTAAGAGGTCTAAACCAGACAGGTAGCATCTTGGCAGCAGTAGTGGTTTGCTGACTTCTCATACTTGGTGAGCAGGTTTGAGATACCAAACGCGGTTTACACAAGGCAAGGCGGCCTGACTTGGCGTTTCAGACCCTCTTCTTCCTCCTTGCAAGCACAAGTGCGGTACACGTACCCTTTATACATACAGTGCCTAACTCTATACGTACCGTACCTAATTCCAGCACCCTTAATTACCAGCCCTGAGCAGAAAGCACAATTGCCCAAAGCTTTTTTTGTGCATGCAGAATTTAGGCAACCTTATCCCAGGAGAGCAGCTGCAGGAGGCCCAGGTCAGCACACCTCTAGCAGTACGAGCAAAACTGAAAAAAAATTACGATGGCACTTCCGCTTCTCCACAATTAAAGTAACTTGGTGCTGGTCTAGTTTTGCAGTTCTCAGTACACATTTTTGTGTCTTTTACTTTCCCATCTGCCTTGGCGTGATGCACACGCCCTCTCTTCCTGAACAAGAGCTCCTTCGCCTCTTCAATAGCATCAGCGAAGCCAAGACCTAGGGGTTAGGCCACCACTGCCACGCTGATGCCACTTAGCTGGGAAAGCCAGGCCACCTGCTCACTCACAGGCAAGCTGTGTGCGTCAGCACGCTCCCTGGTACTGTCACCTTGCCAGCCCTATCCACGCCCAACTCATCGTCCATTTTTCCTTCCGGCTTTGGGGACCACACAACGCTTTTCCGCCTGCAGCACCACAGCAGCAGGCAACACAAACCGGGAGCACAGCACTACCTGGGAGCCGCTCCTGGACAGCCTGAACAGCAGCTGGGGCCAACCAGCCACTGGGAACGGCTCGTGTATCTTTAGGGCGTTCAGCTGTTTCCAAGCCACCCAGTAGACAACTCTCTCTTGAACTGCAGTTGTAGTTAAAGCTGATTGCCCAGATGCCAGCTGGGTAGCCAAAGAGGACAGCTGGATGAGGGTACGTTAGGCCTCCAGCAAAACAAGCAACAGAATAACGGGGGCATTTTATACTATTTGTGGTGCCAGAGGGTAAGCATTTTTAGATGTTTGAATTGATAGATGCACCCAGGATCTATTAAAATCAGAATTGCTTGCAGCATAAACAGATGGTGTCATCCGGGCACACTAGAGCATCAGCACCTCTGATGGCACGATAAGCAGCAGATCCCATTTTCAAGGTGATATGTTAACTCACAAATTCCTTGGACAGGAGCGTGCACTCCAGGGAGGGGATACGAGATCCTCGCAGAAATTGAATGTTTGCATAACGATGTTTTGCATGATACCTCGTTTAAATATCCACTATTATGCAAGTTGCCTGAGGGAGTTGGGTTCATTGGCAACTTTGAGCCTTCTCATGTTAGTTGGTTTCTCATGAAGTAGGTTGTTCTGGATAGTAAGCTGAGATAGAGATCTAAGACAGCCCGCGGTCCTCAGCTCAGTAGATAAGCTGCTGCTAAGCACTAGGAATTAGAAGCTCTGGCTATACAGCAGAGGGAAGGGAAGGTGACAGTAATTACCACCCTCCTCTTTTTCAGTACTGCTTGAGCACACGTGGGTATTAAATTCATACCAGACCACTCCGCTGTAATCTACACATTCCTAAACCGCTTCTCTAGTCCCAACAATTCCTGTTGTCCTTCTACCTATTTTAGCAGATGGAAGAAAGATCTCACTTTCCCGTTAACGCATGACCAGCAAACACATTATACTGAGGAGTACAACGGACTCATACTGCACTGCAGTCAAAAAAGTATGTTTATACTGGGCTTCGCCCCAACTCCTGGAGCCATCAGAATAAAACACAGGCTCAACTGTTCTGAAAGAGCTTAGGTCAAAGTCCTGGGTCTATCACAGAAGGTCGATCTCTTTCTCCCAAGAGATCCATCTACCTTAGAGGAGCTGAAGGCAAGAGACAGTATCCTGACTGAAGTTACATTTACTGATCTTACCTTAAGACAAATACTCTCAGCTTCATCTTAAAAGTGACAGATCCCAACCAAAATGGTAGCTTGCCAAAACCTTCCACGATCCCAACACTCTGCCTAGAGGCGGAGTATCACTTATTTCATTTTTCTCAGCAATAAAGGACAGTACTTGCACACAGGAACTTTTTTTTTCTTTTTTTATTGCTGTTAAGTCAAGGAAAAAGGTTGCATAAAATCCAATCTCTTCTAGAAATATAAGTGACCTTTCCAGTACATTTCAAATATCAAAGTATATGGTAAACATACAAATAAAGAGAAGGTAACATACCTCCTATTTACAGTACAGTATTTTAAATCATAAAATAAGTTCCATAAAGTACAACTGGCAGGTAATTCACAATACAAGTCCATTGGTGGTTTAACACCCTCACTTCAACTCAAACGCAGTTCATTCATTTCAAGTGGTCCAAAAATACCCAGATCAAATAAAAATTTTAATCAAAATAATTTTCATT
The DNA here is from genome assembly GCA_013399475.1 of Chauna torquata. Lineage (NCBI taxonomy): Eukaryota > Metazoa > Chordata > Aves > Anseriformes > Anhimidae > Chauna > Chauna torquata. The sequence goes on along the minus strand of VXAL01001053.1, from coordinate 35,162 downwards.
TACTACTTAAACTTTTTTTTAAATTAAAGCTTTCATCTACCTCCCTCCCCATTCCCCCCCTCCAAGAAAAAAGTTTCAAAATGTACACTGGTGCTATAAATATAAATGCTACCTATGAAGAAATGTAGTAATCAAGCTTTTTTCTTCAAGTTTTTTGTTTGTTTAGCAATTTATTAGACGGCTGAACCAAAGATTGATTTTATTTCATCCCTCTACCGGACACCAGGTCTTAGTTTAAGAAAAAAGATTTCTGCCATGAACTGTGAGGAATGCCAAACCCTATGGATATACAGTGGTAGTTGTTCATCGGTGTTGAATGCAGCAGTCAAAAAATACACTCATCTTCCAGATAACCTCAGTGCACTTTAGGAAATCAAATATTACCTGGAAGCAATTTAGTACATATATTGGCTTTTAAAAATAAAATAAAAAGTACAGCAGCATTAAACTTACTTACTCATGATACTGACATGATTAATACCATCTTAACACTCATTTCAGTCTTTCACATTATACCGTAATTACGCATAGTGGTAAATTGTTATAAAATAGTGACTTTGCTATTTGGTAGACAGGTTCTAATACTAATACCTGACTATTTTGTAGAAAACCATAGCTTTTGTTCAGTTTGAAATAAAACATTTACATTCTAAGTACAATGCAACACTGTAATAGTTTAGGAAAAAATATTCAATCAAGTAATGTTCGTTCTGTGTTGACACGATGTAGAATAGCTTTAAAAAAGGAAAAAATGCTGTCAACTTTCATTACAAATGCAAACACACTGAGTACAACATTCATACCAGTTTTTCACCTTTTTTTGCTGAACATACAGGCTAAAAAGCTACAATGGAAGAAAACTGTCAATTTAAGCTTGATCATTTTTAAAAATCTGTTCAAGTCCACACAGTTTCAGCCACTTCCTGCTCTATGTATTTTCATTTATTTGGGACTCTCAAGAGCTGTGTGTATGTATTACTAGCAGATATAGAACACATACAGTATGGTAGGCTCCTTTGGACTCTCCTAATAGGACATTTGAACATCTCCCCTCAATTCATGAGCATTAATTTAGAGTACGGGCAGGGTCTGTATGAACTGCTAAACACTCACGCAAGTCCAACGAATCCACGTGGACAAACAGGGAAAAGAAAACAGCAGCATAAAGGGGAGGGGTGGGGGGTGGCTGGGGGGAGAAGATTGTGGTGGGAAACATGACCAAGTTTCTTCTTTCACCATATGGCTGCTCCACCAGTGATGTCNTTTTAATGCAGTAAACATTGCACATGTCTCAAGTCTTCAGTGCAAAAGCATGGTTCGAATGCTCTTTTTGATTGTTTGGCTGTGTGTTCGAATTACATGCATTACGCAAGCCTTTTGTAGAACCAGGAGGAGACCAGGGACTCAGCTTTCTTCTTTAGTATGGAACAGAGGTGCAAAAGCAATGAAAAATTCCAAAAGAATATAAAACCGGGAATGTCCCAAAACACAAGACCACACACCCCCCTCCCACACACACCTTCCCCCAATTTCCCAAGCTTCAGTTTAAGTAGGCAATGTTTACTTGTTTCAGTCTGCAGAATCCAAGGTATCATTGGAAGGGGGAGGGGGAGGTGCGTATCTCAGTCTGTAAGTGCCTAAAACAGGAAAGAGAACTACTAAGTCACTGCTTACAATTAAAATGGATTACAAAACCACTACAAGGTATCAAAATGGACATGCTCTTCAAAAGGCACTATCATCCTCCAGTCCTTTCAAAGTAGGTCCTAAGATTTTATACTATTTTCTTTCAACTGCTCACTAAAAATGTCTTTTTTTTTTTTTTTTTTAAAAACAGACAGCAGATACAGGACTTTACCTTTGTTGGAAAAATGCAAAGAAAAGACCACCCCAACAAGGTTAGTCTTCCCTGTTCCAGTCTGACCAAAGAAGTAAAATCAGAATGGGCACAGGCCAAGAATCAAAAATAGTTTGTTCTATGTGAACACTGCATTTTCTCCATTGTTTTGGATGGAGAAAGAAATGACACACAAGACTGAAGCCATTCCTTTGATTTTTAGTTCCAATTGGTTTCTGCCTTTTTGCTGCATCTTGTCTGAGAAGTTGAAGCATATTTCTTTTATGTATTTCATGATGGGGCACAGAGGATGGCTGGTTGTGCAAAGGTAAGCTTTAGAAAAGTTATCAAACGGCCAGGTTCTAAGATTCCAAGTTCATATTATAGACAGTAATTGATATTTTCTACACTTCTTGCCAATGAATTCTCTCCAAAAAAAAACGAACAGGAATGGAAAAATTGAAACAACATGCATATTTCAACATAATGCCAAAAGCAAACCAGTGAAAAGAATGACAATTTAGAACAGATATAGTTTGGGTTCCCAGCTCTGAATCATGCCCATTTTCAACTTTGCACTGTGAATCCCATTCCCTTGCACCGCTCTACAAAAATTTCAGGCAGAGATAAGATACTTTGCAGTTTTAGAGTAGGTCACTAATGCACAACCATTTACACAAAACATACACACGCACGCACACCTTTCTGCAAGACCAGAAACAGCACATTCAATAAGGTAAAGAGAAACTGCTAAACTCAAAAGCAAGTCCGTTGGGAGTTATCATGATTACCTTGTTGACTGGCCTCCATGGATGACTGCTTACAGTCCTGCGCATAGTGTCCACTTACACCACAATTGTAACATGAAACGTTCCCATTCTTCTTGGGTCCCGACCCATTTGTGTTGGCAACTACGTTAGGTGCTGGATATACAGAATAGAACCTCCCAAATCCTGCCATCTGCTGCATACCATAGTTGGCTTGGCTCCCCATTACCGGGTCATGCATAAGCCCGTTTGCATATGGAGACGGAGGCAGGAAGAAAGGAAGCTGTGTTCCATTGCTTTGATGTGCTTGATTGAGGTAGCTGCCATTGCAAATTGATGGCAGAGTGAAGAAAGATGGAACTCGGTAGACTTGTCCATGAAGTGGGTTATGATAAAAATAGCTATTAATCGGAAGGCTTCCATTGGTCCCACAGCTACACCTACGTCCACAAGAACCGCAAGGACCAGATCCCAGCTGCTGTGGAGGTAACATTGTCCCATTAGTGTTATTATTCCCAACAGCGTTTATGTAGGATGTGCTGTCACTCTGTGCAGTGCTGTGTGTTAAAGCAGGGCTCGGGCTAGGGGCAGGGCCTGGCGTGTGTGTAGGTATTGCAGGAGGAACAGTGGACTGGACCTGACCAACACCTAAACCAGCTGACTGAGGTGGTGAGGAAGTTGCTACAGTGCTTAGCACATTTGTGTTCTGGTTGGGCAATACACTGGTAGCATGAGGACTGCCTGGCAAAGCATACGAAGCTGGTGGAGGTGGTGGTGCTGCTGTGGAGAGACCAGCTGCTGGAAGAACTACCTTTAGATTGGTAGGCTGAGGGATTGCTCCGGGGTTTCCCTCAATGTGAGGCACCATTTGATTCAGTCCTACCACCTGGGATGCAGGTTTTGTGATGGGATCTGTAGTAGGAACTGGGGATCCTGGGAAACTACCTGGATTGTGGACTGGGATAAAGGCAGTATTTGGTGATCCAATATTTAAGTTTCCTGTCGGCTGCTGCGGTCCATTAACTGTGCAACTTTCTGATGACCCCTGTGGAGAGGGCATTTTCAATCTGTGTATTGCCAAATGCAAAGCAGGGCTGCCAGGCTGAACAGAATGCGGAAGGAAAGTGGATGGGACTGGCAAAGGGGAAGCCATCAGCTCAAGGCGTTTCTCAGGTTCACCAGAAGTCACTGGGCCCATTCCACCAGGAGGTGAATTCGCAGGCTCTCTCACTGGTGAGACAGCAACAGGCGTGGTAACGAGCATTCCCATTGTTTTACCATCTGCAGATATGGGTGGTGGGACAACTGCTTCAGGCTTTTGGGTAGCGCTGTGCATCACACAGTGTAAGGCAGGCATAAAGGAAATGTGTTGAAATTTTGCATTCAAAGGATCTTCTGAAAGGCTTCCATTTTCATTATTCACCGAAGAGATCTGAGCAGATGATTTGTTCATACTTGATGAACTGACAGCACTGTAGCCTGTAAACCTGGTTGCATTTTGATTCCCAGAGTCCTCAGAATTGCTGTCTGTATCTGTGGAGAAAACAGCATTTGTCAGAGTCAGAAGAATGAACCTGAAACTGTATTAAGTCTCACCCTGGACTTGTTTACCTGTACAAAACTAAATTTGATGACACAAATGATAGTTACATCGTCCTGAATTAGAATAACTTTGAGATTATTTTCATTCATCCAGATCAAGCTATGTCAATCTCTACCACTTGCCTATATTAGACTGCCTAACTAGCTACCGTGTCTTTGACTTGTGTTATCTGCAAATGTGAACAGTGGTACACAGACTAAATTAGAAATTTGCATCTACCTAGAAAGACATTAACATAATTTACTTAAATTTGGAAGGAGTGGCAAATCCAACAGTCAATACAAAGAGAAGGACTTCTCAGACATGCTGGACATAATTTGATATAAAACAAGTTACTTTCATGCCAAACGTTTTTTTCATTTACTGTACTGCTGAAATTTCTGAAGAGATCTACACCATCGAAGTCAGAAGATATGGATATTGTGTACGACATACATATATGTAGCAATCTAAAACTCAACAGTATGCAAACAGTCACGCTATTTGCTAGAAGCCTTCAAACCATCCAGCCACAAAACTCATAAAGCAAAATGTCATCTGTGGCAAGTTCAGAAATAAAGCAGCTAATAAAACTGAGAAACTAATTAAAATTAATACAAGAAAGAGATTAGTCAAGGAACATAGAAGTTCATGCACACTCTCCATAAATCCAACCTCTGTCTTTTTCTTCTTCACTATCAAAGCTTTCCCTCCCATCGTGTCGTGGACTAGAAGGAGAACTGTAACTTTCAGATGATGTTTCTCCACATGTATCATGACCAGATCCAGCATCCAAATTCAGATCTAAAAATAAAAATTTGCATTTTCATTTTTAATCTCAGTATATTGAAGTGAGATTATTTTGTTTTGCTCACATCATGCTAGTTCAGATTTTTGTTTGTTAACTTGTGTTCCTTCCTACTTAATTGCATCTGTCCCCTGTACTTCTAAAGTTCTAACTCCTTCCATTGAGGACTAGTCTTGTCCCCAAATTTCTGATGATTGAATCATTCACATTAAAGAAGGTGACACTGAATATTCACATTTATACAGAGTAACCAAAAGAATAATCCTTCATATATTTTGTGATGCTTATAAAAAGTGTACTGTAATAATAATTTCCTCTGAATGTAGCAATCAAATGTTCCCATTGAAAGAGATTAAATGCTTCTTGGTCATACCAGCAAGGGCAGAAAGCTAACTTAGCAGGCAAAATCAAAAAAACATGCCTTTTCACAATGAACTCTTCAAGAACAGGCTTTAAGCAAACTATATCGATAAAATCTGTTTAACGAAAAAGAAATGAACTACAGAAGTGTAAAACTGCTTTCTAAATTCTGAAGGGGGTCATGTGAGACTCATGTGCTGGAAACCAGATTTCAGGGTGGCTTTAGATCCTATTAGTGAAGTCAAGTATGTAAGCCAGAATGCTCTGGCTTTCAAGTTCAGCCTCAGAGGTGAAGTAGCAAGACAGACGCACGCTCTCACAGAACGTAGGCCAGATGCTAGCATCAAAGAAATCCCAGTGCATGAAACCTCAGCTGGCAAAACTCCAGAACAAAAACACTATGATTTATTTGTATTATTACTAATTTTAATAATTTCAAATGTATTTATAATTATTAGTTCATTATTGCTATTGCAAATATAACAGGTTGGGATAAATTAATATAAAGGTGACAATGTTTTGATTCTTGAAACCATTTTCCTAGATTAAACCTACAGTTGGTCAAATTATTTTAACAAATGTTTTGAATATCTAATTTAACGTGGACGGGCAGTGTCAACCTCACAACACTGAAAATACCAGTCTAAAGCACTAGTCACAAAGTATCAGGTCTTTAAAGTTACAAGTGTAACAAACTGATGACTCAAAAGCTAAAAATAGGAAGTGAAAAATGGAAGAAAACATGATGCAGTTAAGAGCTACTGACTTAAAACAGGACATTTCAAACCATGCCTTCGCATATAACACTAGGCATAGATTCAGACTGCAACGTCATTTCTTCTTTTCATGTAGAATACATCTCCAACAGGGTATTATCAGATGACATTTTGACGTTTGTACACAAACACAGGTAAAAAGCTCATCCCTGAGGACTGAATTGCTTGTGGCCTCTGTGGGTTGCAGTTTCTTCTTGGAGTGGCCTTAACGAGCCATCCGTATCAGGCAGGCAGTTTCACATCTGTAGATTAGTGTGTAGCGAGCAAACAGAACTCCTGTGACAAAGCACTCCTATTTAACTTTGCACTGCATCAGAAAAATTGCACAATCTCTGAAAGTTATCATCAGTTCATAAACACTCAGTGTGTTTCGCATGACAAGAACAGTAAGCAATCAGAAATGTACACAGAAAGCTGTCCTGTAGACTGTTTTCTACTTGTGCAGCTCTTACCTACAACTTTTTACAACTGTATCATTTTTGCTAACTTTGTGAACTGCGAATTCTTAAAATTTCAGTCAGGTTTTAATACTGTTTTAAGAAGATAACAAAAGCTGCCCATGAAACACATGACAGTAATTCAGCATGGGATCTACCTGGAACTCTCAAAGGTGAGAAGTGGTAAGGAAGAAGAATGAAAGCTTGTTCAAAATTGTACCCCAAGGAGAAGCAGAACAAGACCAGGCACTTTGTAGAGTGCTTGCAACACTTAGGGCAATTAGGTGGTTTTAGAAAAAGGTGAATTCTTTATCAACTTTCTGTTGTGAGAACTAAGTATGAGAGAGACAAGGATGCAACTGACCTTAGGAGGTTGGAAAACATCAAGACAGCAAAGTCAATGGGTAACACAGCCCTTCAGAAATTGGTAATAAAGCTTGGAGGCTCAACTTACTAAGACAAAAATGGTATCTGTGTTGCTTATCACTGACTGATGTAAACGAGTCTTGGCTAGACACTAGATTTTGCTGGATTATCCAAACTTGACAACCCTATACACAGTTGTGTGTTGTAGCTCAGCAGTCACCTGGTTTACATACTACAGTTTGTCAAAAGATTCACACCAGAGGGTTTTTATACAGTACCTCATGGGCCACTCCATAGCAGAAGAAACTAGTAAACTGCAAAGAGAACACATTATACACAAAAGGAGACATACCCTAAGCAACTTTATACACAAGACTGAGTCTAGCATATTCTATACAGCAAGTCAAAGCACAGACTAGACAGCCAACATTCTGACTTGCACCGAAACAAATTTCAGATCTGTAATTTCCTCTTTACTGCAGAACAATGAATAAATGAGCAAAGCTGGAAATTCTGTTTCTTACAAACAGCTTAGGAGAAAACATCTTACCTTTTGCTGTCCCGGTACGGATGTGCTGTGATGCTGCAACTCTAACTCCATTAGTCCTGTTATTCAGCCGGCAGTCAGTTTTCTTTGCTTTCTCCCTGCATAAATAATTTTCATGTTGTTTTTCCAAACACACGTGCACACCTAACCAGCCACATATGAAAACAGAATGCCCCTATAAACAAAGGCAGTGACTCCAGGCCACAAACGCATATTTAATAGATATAATAACAAATGTAGATAATGCACTTTACCTATTTAATATACCAGTAGTTAAACTGCCAGCAGTCTTACTAAACAGTGTGAATAAAGACCTGAAAGAAAACACAAATGGGGAGGTGGGGGGGGCAGGCAGGGGGGAAGGTGCAGTTGATTCTAAAGTCTTCCCTGAAAGCTGATGAATGTAATGGAGCCACACACTAGATCAGTGTAAAAGTATTTGGTTACAGAGTAACAAAGTGACAAGCAGTCAAGTTGGAACCAGGCAGAGGTGGGTAAGGGGTAATGGTGGAAACGTCTTCACTTCCTTGCAGTGGAAGATTGTACAAGCCTACCACCCAGGAAGTTCTGAAGCCCTCTGATGTGCAAATTATCTTAAATAAAACATTTCAGCAAGTTACCACCCACTATCAATCCTTACTTGATTTTTACCATTTTCTGGACAGCTTTACTTTAACTTTCAAATAAATGCAAAGGGAAAAACCGCAATTCTGTATCACTTAAGAACCCTAAGGAGCAGAAGCTCCCTTTGTTTGCTAAATGACAACTGGTATTTTAGGAAATGAATGCACATAATTACATTCTATTTTTCATATTATTTCTTTTCAAAAGATAAAAGGATTTTTATGTAGACTAGTCTCACAATATGCCAGATCGTGTTCCACAATAGCAAAACAAAGCACCTAACTGATTGTACACTCTGTTCGTCAGAGTGAATGCATTACATTTTGTTCCTGGATTACCGGATACATTGGTAACGTACTTTTCCAGCTGTGGCTTTCCCTTCTTCTTGCTTACTGCAGACAGACTTCGTTTTTCCCCTGTATGCTAGACAGAAAATACAGGGATGCCAGTCAAAAAGCAGAATTTGTATCATGAAAACAAACAAACAAAAAACCTCCTAGACTTCACGGTCTACGAGTCCATGACTAGTGTGCTCTCAGGTGCTATAGCCACACAAACAATTATCGCACAATGCCATCAGACCTTCAGAATCATGCACATCACATTGCGTTTATGCTATTATTAGCAAATGACTCGGCAAATTACTACTTCCAAATATTCAGAAGATATCAATCAAATTATTGCTGTGAGTAAGCTATAGGTCTTATCTTTTGAGGATGAAAACAAATACTTTTCATCAAATACCCCCTAACAACTCCTTCCTTGAAAAGAAGTCATCTTATCAGAGTTAATCTTATGGCGCTACAGAACTTTTTGATTTAAGTGGAATTATCTGATGGGGGTGGGGGAAGAGTACACATGGCAAATTATTTTTTACATAGCAACAAGCTATATTTACAACTTGACAAAACAGGTACCTTGCCTTGGTTGCTGCTAAACTAAATTCTGTAAAATACAACCTAGAAGCATATTAAAAAAACACATCTGCATTTTTCTTTAAGTATGCTATTACTAGTTGCTAGCAATATCTCGTATTTGGCAAAGGACTAAAAACTATGACAACTCAAAAATAATCTCTGCCTATGCTGTATTTGGAAATCTTTTAGATGGGAAGTAGCTTTTCCTGCTTCAGGATATTAAATTTTTCTTGCCTCAAGCTTGCATATTTCAAGCTTGGAAGCAGTCTACCATTTCTTCTTTGGAAACAAATCCCAATTCATTACCCTAGTTTGTGAAATAAGGAAACCTTGTTTGGCTTGCCATTCTCCATATAACAAATAGCTAAATTCGGCATGTAGAATAAAATCAGTATTAAGCAATTCTAACACTCAAGGTTTTTTCAGATGAAACAGTAAGCAACCTTCCTTCCCTCAATTATAAATAAATTCATGTACTGAAATTATTTTTCTCGATTATACTCATAATTGACCAAAATTGACCACTGGCAACAAAAAAATTCACAAGACGTGTGTATGCATCCAGCTGTTAACTTTTTCAGTGAAGATTAATACTTAAGTTACCTAGATAATGGAGGTAAGACAGAAGGTGTATGTTTAACCCATACTCCCTACTGCAGCATTCATATAGTTTAGTTGTTAATACAGCTTTGAGTTTGTTGCTTGCAGTAACACAAATTCGTTAGGCCTTGTGAAATTCTCTCTGATGTTACAGAGTTGTAACATATTGTAGAATACGTCATGTACAATAACGGGAAGGTTTCTGATTAGAAATGAACATGGGACTTTTCTGACTGCATACGTCCTACTGTGATATTTTAGTTACAAACTCAAAACAAAACACATAAGCTTCAGGAGACAGTGCTAAGTGTAAGAATTGTGAGCAGTTTTCTAATGAAGGTAAGTCACTTGCAACTTGAACCTGGACAATTACCTGTACCATTTTAGCAGTGCTCTTTATCTTTTAAAGCTAAATATAAACATGTAGAGGACAGTCTCCTCAATTCAGTGTTTCAGCTTTAAACAAAAAACAACACACCTGGTCAAGTAGATTTGTACAGTGCTCTGGGTGCTGCTGGACAATACAGCTTTTTCTTCTCCAGTCCATTACCCCATTTTGCTCAGAGTGCTGTATGTTAAGGCTATCCAGTGAAGAACATTTTGCGCTGCTAGTGCTGCTGAAAGGAAAAAACAAAAGTTACGCCAATGTGAACAAACTTGTAGGCTTTTCCTACCATTGTACATATTTTTGCATCGCGTACAGTGCGAGAAATTCAAGAAATTTTAAACACAAATCACAGGAGCTCTTGCACACTGAAGTGATAGTAATGATCTGAACATATGTGGAGTTTGTTTTGAATTTGTCTACTATAATTTCATGTAAAATTCAGAAAAACAACATTTGTAGAAAACAGTAGTTAAGAGAAGAGTTTTCATGGATATTTCTCCAGCCTTTTTGTTTGCTTTTGTCACACAAGATGTGGGGAAACTTTCCAGATAGAAATGTATTCTGAATTCATTCTCTCTCTTATCATTAATGACAAAACTTGTAATCACTATTTCAGAATTCGTGAGACATACTAGAAAAGGAGTGCATGGCTACTTAAAAATCATGCTGCAGCTGTGTTTATCTGAATTTCAAAATAGTCCTCTTGTTTTATATTTTAACCTTGAGGGTTGCTAGATTTGAGTAGTGCTGGGAAATGGGAGTTGCATTTGGCCTTTTCTTTGGGCCTTATAATGCCTTCCACTGAAGCTTCTTCTAGCAGTTGCCAGTCAGTAGCAACTTTTAACTAGGTCTGAGAGCACTTGTCAATGAAAACTGCTGGAGAAACAGTCAGGGTTCTCACAAGGTCAGTAGGGCACATGGATCTATAAGCTTTTCATCTAGCATTCAAATACATGTCCTACTACTCGCTGGATGCAAAAAAATAAGAAAAAAGGAGATAATACTTTGAAATTCTTATCAAAATACTCGTGCTGAAAATTTAAAGCACCTTTTAATTCAGGGCTTTTGTCAAGGTATATGAAAGTTACTGCAGTATGTGACTCAATGTTACTCAGTTCCTAAGATGGCAGACATCTAGCTCACTCCAAAGCAGAAGACATGCTGAAGTTCCAGCAGCTACTTACCAAAAACCTCTGGAAATAAGTGCTCAAACTATTTAAGAGACATACAATAGAATTTAAAAAAAAATAGCTCAGACAAACGGTGAGAACCCAAGAAAATCCCAAATACAAACATGAGTCCATGATTGTAGAGGTATAAGCAAGGTCACATTCTGCCAAATGGAGTTAAGTGAAGCTGCTGCAGAATTTGTTGTCATTTCATATAAACTGTGATACTAATAAATTTTTTATTTCATATGTTCAATCTCATTCCTACAAGTAAACTTCTGGACCTTTTCAAGGGTAAGGTTGCCATACTGAATAATATCAGAAAACAGAAAGATGTAATGTACAAATTTTCCTGAAATGTATCAATGCTGTTTGAGATGAACCGTTCTCAACTCTAGACAATTTTATATATATTTAAAAGAGAAAAGTTTCATTCAATGCCATTTCTTTAGAACCTATCAATAGCACGCATAGGTTTTAAGAAGAGAGTCTCAAAGCGAACAGGGGAGGATACACCTTTAGCAGTCAAGTAGTAAACATTTTCTGCTCTTAAACAGAAAATAATAGCTAGCAAAAACAGTTTCTATCTTGGAGGTTTGTGGAAAGGTCTGTCCCAGTTTATCAAACTGCTTCTAACCAAAACCTCACCTTAAAGATAGATCCTAAAGTATACTAAAGCTGACTGTAGTTTACTATACAAGGAATAAGAAAAAAAGACTAATTCTTTTGGATTAATAACTGTATGGTAATAAGCTTGGATTGAGCTCTTATGACTTCATAGGAAGCTTACTAACCACCGGTACAATCAAAGATTTTTATTAAGATGACATTCTCTTTCTTGGGCAAATGTAAGTTGAGAGTAACTAGAAGGGTTAAAAAAACAAACAAACAAAAAAAACCAAGCCACTAAGTCGTCCAACTGGTAATTTCACAAGAATCTTGTTTGTCAGAGTTCTGTGAATCTTAACCAACACTGTTTTGTGCTATGTTTATTTGGTATTGTAATTCCAGGTAATTC
>VXAL01001053.1:499-22951 GCA_013399475.1 Chauna torquata | reverse complement strand
ATTCCCGCCCTCCCCCCCAGATAAATACTTCTTACAGATAAAATAACAGTTAAATACAGAACAAAACTGTAAACCACAACAAAAACTGTATCAATTTTTTCCTCTTAATATAGCTGAAATATTGCACAACTATGTGCAAACATCTCCAAAGTTTCTGGTTAAGATACATCAACAGGTGAATGGATGTAAAACAGCAAAGTATACATGCCTTAGCTGCTAAATAAGGGAAAGAATGGTCTACCTTCTCCTATAAGGCCATCTTTGAAACTACTGAAGAAAAGCTGAGAATCAACAGCACCGGAAATTTCCATATATGCATGTGTGCATGTGCACGTGGGAAAAATATATGAAATTCAAATTTATGTTACTCGGATTATAAACACAATCAAAATATCAACTTAAACAGAAGATTCACAAAATTTGGGAAAGAAGAGTTCCAAATGACCTACATCTACAAATTTAGAAACAGAATCTTTTGTAATATTTTCAGTAGGGTTTTAACACAGAACTCATCTGTGTTACATAGACCTTTGTAATACAGATTAAGTTAATCAAAGAAATGACCAACCAAACATGCTTTAATCTAGAAGGAAACATATACTACCAAAGCACTAACAAACGAAGTTCAGAAATGTAGCATGGACATATTACATCCCAGTACCTACTTGGCAACGGGACTTTTTCCATTATGTTTCTTGTGGACTGTTGTGTGTTGCATTACATCTGGAAAAAAAAAAGCAAAAAGCATGATTCCAACAACAATTTCCTCTTTTAGATCAATCCAGCAAATTCATCTTTCCATCACCACCAGACACTTAGTGGAAGATATCACCATTAAATACACTAGGCTTAATTTACAGTGCTGAAATACAGGTGTTGCATAGAGGACAGATCAGTTTGTACAGACAGTAGAATCAAGACTCTTTACCTTCAATTTCACAGAAGAATAAAACAGAAAAATAGGAACTGTAACAACTCTTTATGTTTGCTCGTCTCTATATTTAGACATAAGGACTAAATGTGTGACTGAGTATCGTCCAGTATGAAGGGATGAATAGAAGAGAAGTGAATTCAGTCAGAAGAGTACAAAATTCTGTAATTTTTTCTGGACTACTAAAATGAATCTCAAAATTCCATGTTATTGACAAGTTCTGAATAGTGAATGAAGATAAGTCTTACACAGAAGTATTGCATTCTGACCCTCATAAATTTCACTGTGCTTTACAAATAACGTGAGACAGAAAAAGAGATCATGCCTCAAACAAGAAACAAGAACATTGGACACATGGCATGCCCATTTCTTTAAAACAATGGTTGAACTTGAACAAAAGTAACTTTTCTCAATTGCAACTAGCCTGCTTGGTAACCATTATTTTGCCTGAACTCCTCTCAATGCAACACAGAAGTCCAAATAATGATTTGGAAAAAAAAAATCACAATTTTTAAACTTCTAGTAGCACTTTATTAAAATGGCAGAAAAAGGTGTTCTGAATTGCATTTGTAGCTTCATCAGTTGAACAGATTCCTTTTAAGGACAGTATATAAAACTATTTGAGCTATTTTTGAATATACTATAAATTTACTTGGTGTATTCTGAACTCTGCAGAAGAATATAGCAACTTTTTTTTAAATAAAAAAAGTCTGTCTGAACTGAGTATGTGGATTACTGGTTGCACATAAGATCAACTGCAAGCTTATTAGTTATTAAATGTGTAAGAGGATAAGAGTGGTGTCATTCTGTGAAAGCTAGCGTATGTGTCCATGGTCGCCTATCAGCACCATCTCTCATGCTTTCCACCTACCAGAAGCTCATACGTGTTCATTACTTGAAACAACGTGAAACTGGCTTGATATTTGTTTCAGAATGAAATTACTGACCAGCCACTAGGCTGCTGCTTCCACATGTGAACTGTTTTTTGAGTTTTTTTTGGAAAACACAAGCTTTCAGACTGTGATCAATATTCACTACAGTCCCAAACAGCTAAAATCCTTATTAACTGGCCAGAGTATAAAAGCAGCATAGGTTAAGAATAAGAGGAAAAACTTCAACATCCTTCCTGTGTGAAACTAAAAGCTAGACAAATTTGACACATTTACGGCAAAAGACTGCTGTACTCAACTTGTAACCCAAATAAATGAAAAAGAGGTAAAGACATGAAAGGCTACAAACAAACTTGGCTCAAGTAAATTGTACAGTATTTCCTTCTGTTTGCTCAACACAGCTGTGAACTTCTGCCTCCAAGCTGTCTATGAACAATCCCACTCCTTGGATTATATAGCAACCCCCTAAGGTAACTGCAGAAAGTATACAAGGATTCTTCATTTATATAGGACATTTCATCCAAATCTCTCAGCTTTGTACCACTGAAGAAATCAGTCAACTGCATGATTTCCAGAACTGAGTGTGGTGAAATTTCTCAGAGAAGAACCACCTTTGAGTACACAACTACCTTCCTCCTGACTTGAAGCTTCTGAACTGTCCTCCTTGAAGTGTTCTGGTGCTTTAACCGTCTTCAAAGAGGGTTGTAAGTTACCTGCAGAGAATAAAGTTCACGTAGTAACTTTATAGATCTTGAACAACCAGACAGTTCCTGAATGCTTGCACTAAACTGGAAGCTAGGGAAATGGAAGACTGAACTTACTGGTTTGTATGTGGCAATAATTTGAACATCATCTCCTTCAAAGTAGGCCATCTCGAAGAGCAGAGGCCCTATGGAGATGCTTTTATTTTGAAGAGTGTGCAAAACAATTTTAAAGCCATGGTGCAACTTCATAAGCTTTGGATTGTGATTATAGTATTACGAATATTTCTATTGTATTGCACTTCAGATTTTTAAGAAATAAATAAATATTTTGTGTTACATCAGGAAATGGCAGGAGACCAACTACAGTCACTAGAATTTTTATGCAGTGAGTTACACTCCTCCACTCTTAAATCATTCTCCTGCCAAAGGAGACCTAATAAAGTCTTCTAGTGCCCTTAACACAGTCTCCATGCATCATTTTTGCCTTTTTATGCCAGACAGGGTGACAAAAAGAAGTGGTAATGATATTTACAGTTTTGTTGCAAAAATACTACTGCCACACTCTGAAAGAGAACTAAGTTCAGCAATGAATCTAAATCTAGGAGTCTACTCTCTCCCTCTCGAAAAGTTCCAAGTTAGTGCAGGTAAAAGCATCTGAAAGCTGCTGTTCAGGAGCTTGAGATGTTGATAGCAAGATCCTCCTGAGTATTGTCTCCATTGAACACACTAAGCCCCAAGAGATTGTGTTCTAATGAAGTCTACTGGGATCAAAAGTTTACCCCAGCCTGAAGAAGCGTCTAAAATAACTGATGTTATGAACCAGGAGGGAGCTAACTGATTCTCTCCTTAATGGAACCATGAGCGCATAGATAATTACACTTACTGAATATATTATTCGGTGCGAGATCTCAACTGTTATTTAAGGTATAAAGATCCTCCACTGAACGGAGAATTTATTTCCACATAGGTTTTACTAAAATCATACCTATAGCATTCAAGTACTTCAGAGGGTGAACATGTTTTTATTTCTGCGAATAGACATTTTATCTCCAACTCTAAATAGTGACTGAAGACCAATGTAAGCCACAACCACTGTGCTAATTAATTCTGCACATTTGATATAAGAAAAATCTCACCCCAGTTCTCAGATATGCTTCCTCCCTCTCCCATCACATTGTTACCATATTCAAAATATGCTACCATGGTCTAAATTGCAATTGCAAGTACTTAGCAGAATTTCAGGATTCCTGAACAGGAAACCTAGAAAAACACAGTGGCCAGCAATAAAAAAAGCCTCATGAGTTGCTTAACTGCGGCAATTGTGACAAAGAGCAGGATGAGTACTTCTGTCTTAGTACAGCATCTATTATCCTGCACCACAAAAAACGCAGCGAACTATCCCAGAGAAGTCATCCAGTCTCCCTTGTCAATAGAAAAACAACTACACTTTAAATTTATCACACTATTTGTCTTCATCAGAGTTTTCCTTAATATCTAACTCAATGTCAGGGCCCTGAACCATACCAATGGGCTTCACAACCTTTTCCCCTGCCATCCCAAGGACTACAACTGCCTGTGCTCAAGACCAGCTGTGGCAAAGCACTGTTTTGTAATCTTGTGTAAGACTGCTGGGAAAGAGCTGGGAGAAATCTCACCCAGAATTATCATCCTTTGGCTTAGGAGTCGCATTCAGGCCCAGGTCTTTGCCTGGGGTATGCTGCAGCCATGCTTGTGCTTGGCAACATGCCTCACTGATCCTGTTCTTAACCCTGACCTACTGACTTTTCTGCCCTGACCTCAGATGTGACTCACTGATATGGACTTCTTTGGTAATCACCAGACTCTTGCTGGTCCTGATCCTAATCTCCCTCACAGCAAGTTAAGCCCGTTGGAAGTTTTCCATCCACTCTGCTAAACAATGAAGTTCCTCATCCTTTCTATCTGTCATCAATCCTAGATTTCACAAATCCTCATGAACGTTCACGTATCCTGTATGCATACATTTTTTTTAGTTTTTATTACGAATTATCTCCCATTTATGATCACAATATAATCTGTAAGACATCTTCCTGCAGAATTGATGTTTGTCCATCTTACCCTTTCAATCTACCTACCAGCCTGCAGATCATTTCTGTCCTGCACTAACGCAGTTGAGTCTATTATGATGGAACCCAGTGCTGGTTCTTTTTCAGACCATTTCTTCAATTTGTGAAGATCATTTTAAATTGTAATCATATACAACAATGCATTTACAACTTTTTCCCACCTAGATATAGCCTACAGACTAAAACGTACATATCCTATGTGGTGTGCCTATCATTAATGTGAATCTTTCTGGACCTTCTTTCCTCCCCATGCAGCTTTTCATTACAAAAGAGTTGCCAGAATTTTTCACAGCAGTAAATTCCAGCCAGTTTCACAACCATCCTGGACCTCATTAGCTTAACTTGTTTATGAAACTGACATAAGAATGTCCTAAGTATTACTAAAAAAAAAAAAAAAAAAACCACCACAAAATGACATCTACTGCTTCTCCCGTAATCACAAGGCTCTATCTGATCATGGAAAGAACACATTTGATACATCATACAAATCATATCAAATTTGTGTCAGCTGTCATCCCTCTATTTTCTTTCAAGTGCTTACAAGCAGTCTGTTTGAAAACTCTGACTTATTTAATTCCTTACTAAGATCTTCTGCAACTTCTGAGGCAATGGTCTCACAGTCAGTGCCTTAACTGTCATGGTGTATAACATGCACTGAAAGAAGAAAAGATTCAACAGAAACAAAGACCACACCCTAAGGCAGACACACAGAGAAGCTAAGCCTAGGTTGCACAATTCTTAATACACAAGTGGCAGGTCCACCAAGGCAATATCTGCAACGCAAATGCTTTGACCAAAATTCTCTATGTTCTGAAGTCAGGGCCATCCCACTATTTACATACTAAGTATGCAAACCAAATCTTAGTATAAACATCAAGACAAGCACTTAATCTATAAAAGAAACCAAATAAATAACAGATGTGATTTTTTGGGCGTCAGTTCAAGCTTTTTGTTCCAATGTTTACAACAGCCTCGTCATTCATTTTCACAGGAGTCATAAAAAAAGATGGCAGTAGCTTTAATAAAAAAGCATGAAGAAAAATCTGCTTTGCCTTTGATGTCTTGAAGTTCTGATTTTTTTTTTTTTTTAATGGCCAAAAATATTTGGCTGCATTTCTCTTCAATACCACTGGCCCTAGTGCTGAAATGGTAGTCAGGTCAGGGGAATCTGGCCCATTTTAAGACTTCTTATAAGGATAAAGTCCCAAACTGTTGCACATACTCAATTCATTATTACCTATTTTAACAGCATGATGGTACAGAGGAGAAGAAAGAAAGAAAAGAACACAAGCTGATGCTCCATAGCACATTCCCACCGTCAAAAGCATATGTATCTGTTGAAACAACTATTCATTGGCAGTGAGTTCAAGTAAAACCAGCAGAATACAATGTAACATGAATACATAATTAAAAAACATAATTAGGCATGACAGGAAGAATCACTTTTTATAGACTTTTTGTTATATAATACAGTATTAAGATATTTCTTACTGTGAGTGTGCAAAGATTCTGATGAAATTGATTGGAAGAAGTTGTATACTCTTTGACTCTGCAGAAAAGCTTTTGATGTATTTGAAAATAGCTGCCTGAAATTTAAGTGAAAGTTTGTTAAACTGTAAGTAATATTCCATAGGAAAAAATACAAAAGTAACATTTCAGAGCAAATTAGTTCTTAAAAAGGCTAAACACTTGAACTTGCACACTGAGCATACCGAAGGTTAAAGGCTGCTTTAGAGCTTCATTGTTCCGTAACAGTGCAATGCTGGAGTACAGCCAGCACAAGAAATTGGTACGACAGATTTTTTAAATTAAAAAGGTATGTGCTTTTGAGCCATCCCAATTTAAATATTTTAGCCACTTGTAACATTATCAAAGAGGAGCTTAGAGACATTCAAAAAAAGCATTGAACCTTAAGTTTTAACTTTTTTTTTCTGCTCAACTGAGAACACATTTATTTTTCCAAAACAAGGCACCTGTTTGTTAAATACATTTACTTGGTTAAATACAAAGATGAATTCACCTATAAAGGCAGTGTTTGAATTTCATAATTATCTCTAAGAGCAAAGGGTGGGATTCTCAAACTTGCTCAGCACTAGACTGAATCTGTTCCCAAGAGTTCAATGACTTCCTATAGCTTCAGATAAGAAAATGGTCCAAGAATGNTTGGACAATTAGGCACATACTTAGGACCCCAAATACACATTTATGCTCAACTGATGCTGTAAGACAACAAAAATTTTACACAGTAATGCTACTGTCAAAAGATTATTCACATCGTATTCTAGCATAGTCACAACTTAGTTTGCAAATAGTAATTACAACTCCATACAATAACATCACTGGATATGTTGGAAAGGGTATCCTCAAACAATCTGTCAGGTTTGTAATTATTCTGCAGTTAGGCTTTACAACCTTCCTCTGTTGCAGATACATACTTACCAATCAACCACTATTTAAAAACTTTGTTCATTTAAAAACAGAATGTTTATTAATCAAAACTGATCTAGTTTTATTGACTTGGTTGTCAAGGTTAAAGGACAAATAATGGTACAGATTAAAATAAAAGAAAATTGGGAAGGAGGGGGAAAGGGGAGGGTTGAGGCACACAGCAGTTCTGTATCTTCTACAGCTAAGCTATTGAGACAAAACCCAAAGACGTGAGAAGCGTGGACCCAAGTATCTGCAGTATTCAGAGCAGGAGCTTGACAAGCAGCACTTGATTACTTCAACAAGTACCCTAACTAAAGAGACACTTTTTCTAACATAATGAATAATTTATTTTGAATAAGGTTGAACAACCCTGACAGAAAAGAATGAACCTAACAAGATACCTATAAGCAAACAAAAAGAATAAGAGAGGCATACTCAAATTCATATTGCTTTTCCAAGTTACAGGATTTGACCAATATGGCCCACATCTCAGCAAGCACTCTCATCACTAGGTAGCAGGTTATGAGGTATCGGCTTTTTTCTTACAAATATGTGAACTGCTTTTTATTTTGCAGATATGCTACACTATTACTGTTTATTCTTTTTCAAATTCTGTTCTGTGTCACTCTGTCCTGACTTAGAATCAGAAAATAGCACTGAGTTACGGCTTTTAATATTTCTAAATACATTTTTGTATAATGGAGATAAGACCCTCCACCCTGAAGCACCAGTCATTGCTCTGTAATGCTGCCCAGGACAAATACTTTCATAATTGTATGATTACTCCTTAGTGAGTCCACACCATCAAAGTTTGACAGTAGAGTCTCAATTTCAAGAAAAAGTGAGTTTATAGTATCTGTATCACCATTGCATTTCCATTTTCTTCACAAATTGCATTTACACAGCAGAATTTCCACTGTCCCCAGCAGTCATCTAGCTTGATTCCAATCCCTTGTCAGATAACGCATTTCAGATAATTTGCTAGAATACTCACGTGATTATGGGCTCAAGATCAGCATGCCTTCGCTCTTCCCTCTTCTGAAAACCCTGATTTAGTGCTCTTAAAATAGTCTTGTCAAATGCTTCAGAAGACAGTTCCTTTGGAAGCTGAGAAAAAGGTTAAAAATGTCAATTACTCATTTCTCATATTAAGATTATCTTTGTTCACCATCAGTCTATCAGTCTTTACACCTTTTGTTATCAACAAGAAACTATTGTTTCAGTTTGAGTAAAGTAATTCGCAGACATAGTTCAACAAATTATCATATTTTGCTAGAGAAACACTTTGCTGTAAATTCTCACATCAAATCCAGGTGTATGAAGCTCTAGATTCAGAAATTTACTAATACTATGTTCTTTTTCAGAGTAATTTACAGTCTTTTTCAATTTCTTTCTTTAAACCTTTCACACAAAGAAAGTGGGTCTGAAAATAACAAAAAAACAGGGAGGATGACATGCACTGTACTCACTATCACCATTTTGGTAGATTAAATTATTTCAAAGAAAGAGTAGAAAAGACTGTTTAAAGTTATAAAATGTGCTAGGTTTCAATGGATGATAGTGAGATTACTCAACAGCAAGTCCTTCTCCAGTTGCTATTAACACCAAAGCTTCTTATGAAAATTTATTACGACTGTTTCCAATGCCAGTATCACAAAGTGAGGCCTTCTGAGGTTCTAGTTCAGAATGTAAAATTCGTCCTACTGAAGAGCATGTCCATTTTAAATGAAAAATTTTCCTTGGAACAAAGACTTCACACATTTATGACTTCCAAAATAATGTACTAAAGTATATGAAAGCTGGTAAGATTCGTTCATTTATTTAGCAAAATTTATTAAATATTAATTTATTTTAATTTTGGTACAGTTAAAAGAAAACGGCCATAGCAGAAATGCTTTCTCCTAAACTTAAAACTACTGCTAATCTGGTTAACATCTGCCATCAGTTATGATCAAGAGCACTAAGCAATTTCCACTACAGCAGCATCTTCCTCCCGTGTATCTGGAATACACCCAATCCACAGTGCCAGCTGGATATTACATGCTACTAGTGGTATAAGAGCAAAAGCACTAAGCATTCTTTCACTGAATGAAGCACTGCTAATAAACAGACACTATGTCCAATGTAGATAATTGCTCGGTAACATACAAAAATAGGAACTTCTGGAATTCAGACAGACAGATACTGTCAGTATTTGTACAATGCTATAGCACCTGAAGCGTATTAGGTACAAGAACAGAAAGAAATGCTTCGGAACAGAAAGCAGCCCTTCTGAGCACTTTGGCTTTAATATGTGCTGCTGAGTATCTCTGACCCAAGAATTTGTCATTATTAACCAAAAGGTAACAAAAAGCTACTACAGAAGTACGGGGAAGAGAAAACTTCCTGTCCCGATGTTTTGTATTTAATTTTGTCTCAAGAAACAGCCACAACTTTTTTTCCTTTAAAATTTTCATTAAAAGGGATTCAATTTCTCTTGTAGTTAAAGACTTAGAGTTATACAAACCCAGGCTGAGGTGCTTACTATCTTAATTGCAGGTAATGAGAGAGCCTTGTTACCACGAGCATTAGTCCTTCCACATACATGGGTAATTTCCTACATGCAAATAACTGTTTATGCTTATCACCTAAGAGAAGGTGCTCTTTAAATATCTCTTTAAATATAAGGCAAAGTTACCCCATTTACTACCTTAGTTTTTCCCATCGATGCTTCTATTCTGAAACAATTTTTACAGTTATCTTACTCCTACCACCCACCACAAACTTGGAATTTCCTGTCAAGTAGTTTGACCATTCCTTTCTGTCCTAGGAAATAGAGTGTACTGCTTAACAATGACACGCTGATTGGAAATAAGAATAACAGAAAGCCAGAATGCAATGTGTGAACTTGACAGCATTCATACTTCTACAGTGCTTTTTAAAGCAAGATACAAATTTTAATCCTACTGCATTTAACAATTCCCTCTTTCTTCTACTGGCTCTCAAACAAATACAAACCAAAAAGATTTTTCAGCTGTGCACATTCTCCACAGAGCCACCTCAGCAAGCTTGTAACAGCCTGTGGTTGTCTCCCTCCTGACCTACCATCTTCTATATATCTCCACTCTCTTGGAGCCAGAGCAGTCAGCCAGCACATGGAACACTCCACATCTGAAGAGCTGCCAATCAGTCAGACTCAACAGCTCTGCAACAGTACATTTTGGACCCTGTTTCCCTGACTCCTCCTATTACTCCTCCTGGCAACAAGTATGTATTAGAGGGTCTATTTCAGAAGCTGGTGTGCATCTTTGCTTTGCAGGTAGGAGAACAGGAGGCATGCAGTTTAACATTCATCCCAAGAGCTGCAGGGGATCTCATATGACAGTCCTGCTTTTAAAGTTCTCTTCAAGAGTAATTTTGTAGGACAGCCCATCTACAACCAGATATTCCATCGTAGTGGTTTTACCCAGCTAGGCAGCCCATCTCCACCACAACCGCTCGCTCACTCCCCCTCCTCAAAGGAACAGGGCGAGAAAATACGATGGACAAGGGCTCAAGGGCTGAGATAAGGACAAGGAGGTTGCTCACTAATTATTGTCATGGGCAAAACAGACTCAACGTAGGGAGATTAATGTAATTTATTACTATCACTAGCAGACTAGAGCAGTGAGAAACTAAAAGCAAACTGAAAACACCTTCCCCCCACCCACTCTCTTCTTCCTGCTCCCCCCGAGCGGCGCAGGGGAACGGGGAATGGGGGTTGCGGTCAGTCCATATCGCTGCGTCTCTGCCGCTCCTTCATGGTCCCTCTCTGTTCCCCTGCTCCAACGTGGGGTCCCCCCACGGGATGCCGTCCTTCCCGAACGGGTCCTGCGTGGGCTTCCCACCGGCTGCAGCTCTTCAAGAGCTGCTCCAATATGGGTCCGTACCACGGGGTCCATCCTTCAGGAGCAAACTGCTCCAGCATGGGTCCCCCATGGGTGGCAGCTCCCACCGGCTCACCTGCTCCTGCGTGGGCTCCTTTCCACGGGCTGCAGCGTGGAGATCTGCTCCATGTGGTACCCCATGGGCTGCAGGGGGACAGCCTGCTCCACCATGGGCCTCACCACGGGCCGCAGGAGAACTTCTGCTCCGGCGCCTGGAGCACCTCCTCCCCCTCCTTCTTCCCTGACCTTGGTGCCTGCAGGGCTGTTCCTCACTCCTCTCACTCCCAGCTGCTGTTGCACAGCCTTTTTTTCCCCCCTTTCTTATATCTGCTCTCCCAGAGGTGCAAACAACATCGCTCACTGGCTCAGCTCTGGACAGTGGTGGGGCCATCTGGAGCTGGCTCTTGTCTGACATGGGGCAGCTGCTGGAATCTTCTCACAGAGGCCACCCCCATAGCCCCTCTGCTACCAAACCCTTACCACATAAACCTAATACATCCATCCATAATTCAAACCCTCACAAATCAAGCTCTAGGAACTAGATATTCCAATGAGATTAAAGCAGCAGTGAATTCTTACTCTCCTTCATTTTTACAACACTAGAAAATATCATATTGATAACTGAAACAGTGAACAAGACCACGGCCTTTGTACAGTAACAGGTGTTCCACTTGCAATTAACACTGCAGTAAGAGCCCCAGATGCTATCAAAACATGCCTGGAACAGATCTCTCATTAGTACCCTGAACAGTGAGGAGCTTAAATATAGAATTTCCCAGAATAGGCAGAACCAAAAATGTTAGAAATTGGCAATGAAACACGCAGTTCAAGGTCATCACACTCTTCAGGTCTACATGCAGTCTATGCACACTAATGCTTTGGGGAGGGAGAGAGAGAGGGATTTAGAGAATATTTACTTTCTTTAAACACACACACAAGCAATTTCTAGATTTTCTCGTATTTAACTCCTTGTGACAGTGAATATGCCTGCCTTTGTTCTGCTGAAGAATACAACACTAAAAACTTATGCTCATGGCTCTGCATCATTAATTAAAAACAAAAAACTTTAGTCTTAAGGTTATTCTAACAGGGGCGCAAATAAGCAAATTAGCAATGCTTGCACCTATACATTAACTCTGTGGGGAATATTAAAAACTTGTACAGTCGTTTTAAGGTAGTTCAGTTAAAACTGCCAGAGCAGTTTCCCAGCAGCAGATAATTTGTCATTTGAAACTCCTCAAACATTCTATTGAGCTTCTTCATCTGCCAAGTTGCTCCACCACAATAACCATGATTTAAATGGCTAATACAATTGTAAAGCAAAAAACCTGGCAGCCTGCTTTTGTTCCTATAATTACATCCCAGAAATCACAGCTCTCCTAAACTACATCTGAAGTTATAAATCTGATGTGTAAACACTACTTCTGTATTTCAATACATACTTTTAGCAGGAATTCCTGAAGCTCCTGGTGTGTTTTTGTTACACATGTTACTGAAAGATCAGACCAGGTTACCTGAATAATGAAAGAGAAGAGAATGAGTAAAGTTTCTTTTTTCCAAAGATTTTACCAGTTAGTTGATTTTAACATTTTCATAACTCTTATACTGATATTGTCAGACTTAAAACTAGCAACTAAATAAATACCAGGCAAGCCACGGATAATAGTGTACCTTTTCAGGGATGTACACTAATTTTGACTATACATTTTAACTTCACTTTTAATGATATTTGCTGCTAAACATAATATGAACAAATTCAGGTGAATGCAATGAAGTCCCTGAAGACTACTTACTGACTCCAAAAGAAGCCAGGCAGAAGGCTGTGTAATTACAGGGCTTGTATCAAACAGTCATCATTAACTTCAAAAACTAGAGCAAAGGACTGTAGGTCAGATATACTGGATTTAGTTCCTGCTGCCATTATCATTAGTCAAAAAAAAAAAAAATCTCTCTGCTTATCTTGCATATAAAATAACTTAATAATCTATCTCAGGCTTGAATCTTATATGGTCATATCGAACTTGCTGAAGGATACAACTCAAAAAATATTGCAAGTTACTAAAGAAGTTACTCAAGAATAAGACAGCATTTTGGTACATGCTTCTATCAAATTTTCAATAGCTTATTGTTCTGACACAACATGCAAGTATTAAAACAGCACCTTCACATGCATATTTTGGGAAAAAAGAAGCTTGGTTAGATAAGTGTTGCCTGACTTTAAGCCCACCTCTGGGCTTAAGATTCCCATTACATGCATGGGAAGGTTCTGTGTAATGGGAGCGGACACGGCAATTATAAACATTAATTTACCCCAAAAAGCAGACAGGATAATGTCAATCACCAACTGCCTTCAACTTAGACCCCAGAAATGCCAACTACTTTTGGTGACCTCAGTTGGGAAGCCATGACTGTAACTGCTGTTACAACCTTAAAAAAGCAGTGTCTGGGCAAGCATAAAATGATCCACAGTGAGGAACACAGTATATACCTGCACAGACGAGGAGAGGAAATTCTTTTCTAAAAGAACTGACGTAGAGGAGTTTCTAGCTTACTCAAATACTTCCCAGAATATCTCCAAACATTCCCCCTTTAACAAAGAAATTCAAAACCACTGTCAAGTCCATCTATATGCTGAATTTCTAAAATGGCTTTGTGATTTTAAATATTAATAATCCGTATGGGCATTCTGTACAATCCTCTCCTATCTACTATTGTATTTTACTTAGTACCCAGTTCACAAACTATTTGGACAAAATATCTATGACAAGGTTGAAATACTTGGGCAAGTTAATCTTTAAGACTTTGAAGGCTAAATTCTACATTAATGTCCTCAGCAAAAGAAGGGTGATTTTTTTTATTTTTTTTTCAAATATCAGCTTCAGGTATGTCCAACAACAAGCGATCTGTTTACCTCTTCAGAGAGCTCCCATGACCCACATCAACTGACCACTTATATGAGTGATAATGTTTGATCTATAGCATTCCTTTGTTTGGAGAAAAACGGTAAGATTTAACTCTGTGTCCAAATCTGGTATACCAGATTCGCATCTATTGGCCAAATGATGCATGTTAGTCAATCCTGGCTAAGAAAATTATGACTTTGACTCAATTAGAACATCACCACCAACGTTATTTAACACCTAGAGCCTTTAATACCATACCTCAATACCGAAAGCCTTTTCCAAAGTAGTGAGAAGCAGTGTTTCAGTTTTGTTTAAAAATCACTCCTGTAGCTTTTTTATATCTTGCCTCTGGCTATTATTACACATGTAGACTATACTAGGAAGGCCTTCAAATTTATTAGCATCTTTTTAGCTTGTTTGTTTTTTCAGCAAATGAAAAAAAAAAAACACAAACCAAACCACAAAAAAACAGTTTTGTCAGGAGCCATCATCTTATGGCGTTCATGAAAGATATCTAAGATGAACATATGACTCCAAGTAACATACAGCTGCAGAAAAGAGCTGCACTCCTATGCCACTTGAGCAAACAATCAGCTAGTTTTAGAATTCTTTGCAATGCTTGCCCTAAATTAGCAAAAGCCAAGTTTCCTGAAGTAATGTCACACACATGACTGTTGCTGGTGTTTTACTCTTTCCCATCTTATGCTTACAATTACATAAAGCACCTGCTCTGCACACAGAACCCAAGAGAATTATAGGATAATTCCAAGAATCTCCAAAGAGCCTAATGTAATTAAAAATGGCCTTCTAAGCAGGTATTTGAAACATGCTGTATATGTCTACAGTGCACAGATATCACGAAGGTACTAATGTTCCAGGGGTTATTTGCTTACTTCAAACGTGTACTCCAAATGTTTGTCAGCCCTTTTTCTTGGTACTCCTTTCAGGGTTATCTTCTCAATGTGTACAGCTGAAGGAAAAACAGTTTATTGTACATACTAAAATTACAGTTTGAAAATGTACCTACTTACCTAGCTACTCTGAGAATTGCAATACATTATTTACTGACTCACATAACCACACTCCTTCTCAGATGCTTTTTTACTATAACAAACTGCAGGGGGCAGGTGGAACCTTGTCCTCTACAAAGTATTTCTCTGGCCTGACCACAACCCTTTCATCGCAGATCACAGGAATTTATGCATTAACCAAGAGCTTACTTGAACCTAAAATCACATAAATACAATAACGTAACCACCATAATTGAAAAAAAGTTGCATCTTTATTCCAAGAAGTAACAAGTGTTTAGAAAAAAAACAAAACAACAAAAAAAACAGTGACGGTGCCTTCCACATCTGTGTTTCTGAAACATCAAGTAGTAGTGACAGCAAACTAAGAACCACATTTCTGAAACGCACTTAGGTGGAAGAAAGCACCTGGTGAAGGCCTAAAGGAGACAGAAATGAGTGTTAGCAAACAGAAAACGAAGAGCAGAAGCAGAAGGCTACTACAATCATACCACATAGAGTATCATTAGACTGAACTGAAAAGGAAGAAGGGTACTTTAAAGTACTTGCTACTTTAACATTCCTTCCCCATAGTCTGCTACATCAAGAACAGGCAAGTTCTGGCTGTGACATAAGTGGCAGCTATGTACAGCCTTCAGGATCTCAAGATATTCTTAATAGCACAGAACATTATTCAGGAAATACTGTATATAAAAACCCTCATATAGCTGAGATGGGCTGTTCACTTTTCCTGCTGTGTTGTCCTAAGAGTTCAACAGAATTTTGTTCCCTTACAACCATCATCATGACATGTAAAAATTTTTATTTAAAAATGGATCTACCAACTCTACACCATGAATGCTTCCTTTTGGTGCTTTTGAAGCTCTTTTTGGAGTGTGTGTGTTACCAGCTAAGTTTCCTTTCAATTCTTAACTGCTTTTTTACATGGGATATATACTGGCAACTACTTATGACAATTAAAATTATTAACTTCCTACAAGTATTTGTTACAAAGCTTACCCTTGGAAGTTAGTCTAATTACCATTTCATCCAACTTCAACATCTTTAATGAATTCTGTTATAGTTACAATTAAAATATCATCCCCATCTGAACATGCCAGTCCCACAAGAACTAAGTATTAGCAATCTCCTTAATAGGATAATAAGCAAGCATATAAGGCTAGTGATAGTGTTACAACTCCCAGTTCTTTTCTTGGGAAGTGACAAATACTGGGTTGGAATGGTGTACATTGGCTGCAACCTTCTACCTGGGAGTTAAAGAACTGGACAACCAGTTCATATTTATCAATTAAAGAAGATTAATTATTGCAAAACCAAAGAAATCTGAGCTGAGCTAAGGATGCTAGATAATAGCATACATCTATACAGCATGGAAAGCCGAATGCTTAGTGACCTGAATTTTTACCTGTCTGGTATAGACAAAAGCACTGTTAGAAAAAGGGCTATGGCCCAACATTAGTTTTGGCACGCTAAAATTCCTTAACAGCCAATGTTAAAATCAATCCCATCAGTTGGGCCAATATTCACAAGTTAATTAGAAAGTTCATTCTCATGACTGGAACCAAGAATGACGCATTGAGTTCCATTATTTCACTGTACACATATTTAATATACATTAATTATGGAAACTAACCAGCACCATTAACATTCACATACAGGCAAATTTTTTTCTAATGATATTGTGTTTATTTTAAACTAGTGAATGTTATCAATGCTAAATATATTTGTTCCCTAATATAAAGAAATTTTATTACACAATACAGTACCTCCAAGTTCCTTAACTTCTTCTGCTGCTGTTAAATGCTCAATTTTAATAAATGATACACAACAGATAATTACTGTGCCACTGCAGCACAACCTTAGTTTCACAGTTTCAATAGCCTACCTTAAAATCCTGTTTCCACAATCACACTTTAAACGTTCTTAATGGATAGACCAAGAGGAAATGTTTGAACACACAAGCCAGTAAGGCATATTTCACCTCTAAATCTCTTCTGAATGCAACACGCATTCAGGACAATTAAGTCAAGCATATGTGATGACACTGCTTTCCATTTTATTTTAAGTATCAGTTAAGAGTTCTAAAAATCAGAATCAAAGCTAAGAAGTTTTCTTGCCAGTGCTATTTCTAACCCAGTAAGGAGATTACTGTAGCAGGGACCCTCTACTATAGTTCTGATATAGCAAATATCACAAAATTATTCTGATCCTTTCTTGTAGTTTCTAAAAATGATAATACAAATACTGAGAAATATTTAAGTACTTTGCTAGATTCAATTATTCATCTTTGCTCTGCTTCTGTTACTTAATTCAAGAACGTTGCTGATGAGTGTCCCGTTTCTAATTTGTGAATACAACACTTTATACTTAAAACACTGTAAAAGGTTTTCAAATGTCTGTTGTCTGTAATCTGCCATAATCTTTCTCTGTATTTTTTTTTGCAAAGAATTATAACTTGCAAATTGCCTGCCTTCAAAGTGTAATTAAATCTCCACAGTAGAGACAAAAGGACATTTATCAGGACAAAAGAATGGCAATGGACTTTTTCTGGACTGCTAGCTCTTCACTAATGGAGCATAGCGTAAAACTTATTTTGAGTAGACAAGTGATCTGCTAATTTTGTTGGAGAATAAAGGGTAAGAATAAATCTGTTTTAAATAATGCTTATTTCTTCAAACTGTTCTGGCAATTGTACAAATGAGTTCTGTTTGTGCTCTGAAGTCTTGTCCTTATTATCCCCAGTAGAGCCAAAATACGACCTCCTTCTCTATGGAAAGCCTCCCACTTCTCCAAACCACCACTTCTACAAAACCTCCTTTCTTTCTTCCTTTTTTTTAAGACTAATCAAATACAACTGAATTGAGTAGCAAAAGCCATTCACTGCTTCACAGTACATTTAGTTTTGTTTCAAAAAGTTAAACAACACTCACACAGTGGCGGCATTAAATTTTTTTGCCTTCTCCCAAACGCCACACCTCTTTTTTCAGGAGGAAGCCCATTATAATCAGTTTCCATGCATGCACTCACTAGTATTTAGCAGCTAACAAGGATGACAATTTGTCATAATAAAGACAAGACCAAGTAGGCAGCAGAGAAGCTATTATACTTACCAGCCATTGCAGTTGCTCATTCAGATGAGCCGCAAGACAGATGCAAGACTTACACAACTTCAAGGTGAGTTTAGCCTTCAAAAAAATCTCAAAAAACTCCTCAAAAGAGACTACATACCTTCTCGCTGAGGTCTATGGGAAGCCATCGGTAGTCCATCATGAGGTGCTGTGGTTCGTTCCAGCAAACTGGTCTCCTTACTTGACATGCAGTCACTATGGGAAAAGTCGTTCTAAATTGAGAAGAAAAAAAAGGAAACATATTAATAGAATGTATATAATCAAAGCATGCTCTTAACAGCTGAAAATCCCCGCAAAACAGTTATTTATTTGGTATTCTACAGGAAAAAAAAATTGAAGTTCTTGACAAGAGTCAAAGAAGAAATCAGCAGCAATTTCGGTTCTTACATTTTTTTCATGTCAACTATCACCTCCAACGTTTCACTGACCTTATTTTTAAAGCAGAACAGTGTGGGGGACAGACCACGTGCCTTTAGCATAGCATATCTCAAGGTGGACAATTCAAGATCATTAGCTCAGAACTTCAGTGCTAATTTACTATTAGCATGAACTCTTTCAAATACTAACTTGTGAAGTAATCTACTCACAACATTCTAAACATATTCTCCCCAGTTATCTTCATGCACTGTATCTTCAGCCTGGCAGCTCTTCTATATAGGAAATCATGAATAACTGTTCGGACAGTCTATCAGGACATACGATCCTAACAGTCAAATCCATGCACCTCTAGCTAGCTAGACATTCAGAACACAACCAGTTGCCATCAACACCCTCTCTTCCAAAGTGAAAAGGAAAGGACTGAAAGCTCATCCCCCACATTTGCATGCAGACTTCAAAATGATATGCCAAGAATTTCTATTCTTTTAATACAATGCATATGGAGGGACAGAACAGAAAGTCATACAGGTCAGATAACATGGATGGATCTCCCAGAGTAAAAGAACAAACTTCGCTGACAATGACCACCTAGTAG
This sequence comes from Chauna torquata, assembly GCA_013399475.1. Classification (NCBI taxonomy): domain Eukaryota; kingdom Metazoa; phylum Chordata; class Aves; order Anseriformes; family Anhimidae; genus Chauna; species Chauna torquata. The sequence continues at coordinate 3,954 of VXAL01001053.1, read as the reverse complement.
AAAAGTATTTGATGAGCATGGACTTCAAGAGGTATTTTTTCTAGGGTAACATGAACCTATATAATTTTTCCCAAATTGAGATAAAATGTTAATGTATCAATTTACCCCTCCTTGCAGGACCAGGACTTGTTAAAAAACAAACCAAATAGCCAACATAAAATTCAGAAACATTGTAAACGCTCCAGAGACTTTAGATGCAACAGTTTTTGCCAGTTGACCAATGTAATTCTACATTTCGAGGAAGTAACACAAAATGACACCTTAAAAAAGCCATGCACATAGAATTAGGAAATACTAGAAGTTACTAAGTGAGTTTCTGGATTAATCTATATTAAGTGAGACATCTCTAAGTAGTATAACATATGAGCTTAGTATACAAGTACCATCAATATGCAAATATGTTGACCTCAGCGGCAAGGTGGTGTGGTGTGGTGTGGGCGGCAGCAGCAGCCCAAAGGAGAGAAGTTTCTCTATTTAGCACACATCAATGAAATACTGTTGTTTTTTGGGGGGGAGGGACGGACAGGGGGCGATTGAGCACTGGAATCTAGAACAAAAGTTAGCTTTCTTGAGAAAGATTTCAAAAGAAGTTAGACAGGAGGCATTCACTGCACCACAAATAATTAGTAACTGGTCTGCATGAAAACTAGGAAGTAAATAAATATCTTATTAGATATTATTATTTATTTTAAATAAAGTTTCTGGGAGAAACGGATACTTTTTGGAGAAGATGTATATTTAAAGTCCAAAGTCTATTCCTCTCTTTCAGGATGAAGAGCATTACTCCATGAAAGATCTTCATAACAGAAGGACAGAGGAAAAAGATAAATCTTTGGACAGTAATCTTACCATTTTTAAATACAGGAAGCACAAGACTTTGAAAGTAAGTGCCAGAATGTGAAAGATTTTTTTTTTTCCTGAAGGACTCCTGATAGGACAAACCAGCAGCCAAGACAGATCTGAGACGGTCACAAAAAGCAGAGCAGAATGAGGAAGCACGGGTGTCGAAACACATTGAAATCCCATTGCAGTTTGTGAACTCTTCAGTGAACTTTTTAAGATTTTACAGATGTCCTAACTATATGTTGCTTCATTTTACTAAACCAGCTTTATATCATCTAAGGCTTGGTACAAACTGAGGCAACTCCTAACAATACATACAACTCATTTAGGACCCAGGTAAGCACACCAGTCAAGCCTGCCCTGGGCATACTGGTAACCCAACTTCCATCAGTCACATCAGTACAAAATCAGCAACTGAACATCTATGTGCCCTCTAGATCGCACTACAAATGGTCAGAGGAACTGAAAGACATTTTAGCTGTTTCATCCAAAGCAATGTATGGTTTGTGTTCTACACTGAATGTCAGTAATTTCAGGTTTCAAAGCAATCTGACTTAAATTACAGAGCACTTCTTGTTTTCTCAAGATAAAACTCCCACCAGTCCCTGGTCACTCAGTAGACAATCTCAGCAAACTTCTCCACTGACCAAAACATCACTTCATGTTTCAAGTGTCTAACAAATTATGAGCATAATGTCAGACATGGAACAATAAAGGAAAACAGCTACATAGGAGTGAGATTGCATTCTAACAGTTCTAGCAAATTTGCAAACTTATTTTAATTAAAAAAAATTCACAAGCATGCCATGGAGACAGCCATTTTAAGATCTCTTCAAGACTCCCATTGATACCATTTCGTTAGATATTTCATAACACCCAAGGACACAAAACTGAAATACTTGCTTTTGGTTAAGTGTTAACTCCTGGTCGCGCATTACTGACAGAACAGTTGGCATTCGGGCACTAAATTTACCCTGTTAAAACAGCGATTCATTTAAGACTGTCCATACGAAGCATTACTACTATGATTAAGCGGCTGTGTCCAAACTACGTAAGTTGACAAGTTCAGTGCACATTTTGGTACAAGAGTGAATGTCTTCCTGATAGAGACAATCAATGTTAATTATCTAGCACAAGTAAGGTCTTCCTTAAACTACATCCACATGCTTTGCCAAAAGCAGCTTTGGCATCATCCACATTGCATGCAGAAGACAACAGACATTTGGATCAACTCTGACAGCGGCTCTCCAACTATTAAATTTGCTTTACTTTAAGATGTCTTCTCCACCTTTGAAATCATGACTGTAAGAGCTGACGGCAGTGCTTCACTCACTTTAAGGAGTCAGCTGAGATTTCCATGTCATCATCAATTACTTTTCCTTTAACTCACAAATAGATCTAAAAACTAATTTAAAGTAAGACTTTCTTTTGCTTTTGAAGTCAGACTATTTGTTTTGATTAACAGAAAAATAAACTACAATCTATTCTAATAAATAACTAATAGCTAAGAAGTTAAAGAAACTGTCAGCAGTTTTCAGAAGAGGTGTGTAGAAATAAAATGTATTTCAAAGATATATTTTGCTCAGCTTATATCAGAGAAGCAGTAAACATTGTTGCTGCACCTCCTAATACTAGAAAACTGCTTCTCACCTACAATATACACCACCTTTGTAATACTGTTCAAATATTTTTGCAGAGAAAAATAACCATTCTAGAATAGCTCTATCTATGGCAGTATTCTCAGTATGAGGTATACTACATCCACGTTTGAAGGCTCCCTGTAAATTGCAAAATATTATGTGGTTCAAACCTATATTTAAACTAGTCCTGACATTGATAATTTTATGTTATCGTAACTGTAAAAAAAATCATAATTAATTCACTTGAAAAATTCCTCACCTAGCAAGTTAAACCAGCAACATGCACTACGTGCAGTCAGTGAACAACAGCTTCCATAACACACAATAGAATACAGGAGGCAGACAGCAGGCTATCTAGGGCAGTCGTAGCTTTACCTTACAGCCTGCAAGCATTGTTTCTGTGCCCGCTACAGATCCTATGCTTAAGCCGCATTACAACTCTTCGTTAGCTACTCTGATAGTCCTACATCGACCACTCACAAGTAAATAAGGCACAAGTGCCACTGCCAGAGCAATGACAACTGCAACTGCAAGTGACTGGAAGGTCTAGGCAGTGTGGAGGTCCCATGAATCGTAAGAGTGACACAGCTGGTTGTTACCTGGAGCTAGCCGCACCACGAACACAGGCCCTTTAAGGCTGGGTACGCTGCTGAGGAGTCCCTGCTGATGGTCATTAAGTATAGTGCTGGTTGTACGTTTCCAGTTTATGTGGCAAGGTTTTGGCAGTGGGGGGGCTGCAGGGGTGGCCTCTGTGAGAAGAGGCCAGCAGCTGCCCTGTGTTAGGTAAGAGCGAGTTCCAGCCGGCTCCAAAATGGACCCACGGCCGGCCAATGCCTAATGCTGTTTGCGCCTCTGTGATAACATATTAAGAAAGGATAAAAAAAAAATGCTGTGCAGCATCTGTGAGAAAGAGGAATGAGAAAAACATGAGAGAAACAGCCCTGCAGACACCAAGGTCAGTGCAGAAGGAGG
>VXAL01001052.1:95333-123690 GCA_013399475.1 Chauna torquata | reverse complement strand
GGCGCTCCGAAGGCCGCTGGTGCCGCGGCGCTGCCCCGCGGCGGCCGGCAGCCCCCCTGGCGTGCGAGCACGACCCCAGCAGCGGCGGCGCGGCCTCGCTGTTCTGGCGTCGGTGGTAGAACGGCAGCCGTGGGAAGACGGTTGTTCGCGCAGCTGCATCTTCGGGGAAAGTGTGCCGCTCTGCTTCCACCTGCGGGGTGTTGCCTGCTCTTAAGTTGAGCAGGGTTTTGTTCTGTATCAGCCTCGGAGGGGTTATAAAGAGGACTCCTCTAATTAGAATGATAATGTGGACTGGGATGACCAGGCAGCCAGTCCAAATTCCACTTGGGTTAAGAGCCTTGATAGCCTCTTTGAAACAATACACATCCGTAACAGCATCCGTGTATTTCTTCTGAAACAGACCTTGTTCCTCCATCCGCCTTTAGGGCTTTTCTCCCCTCTGGCTACAATGAGATCAGTGTCTCAGTGCTCTAAGATCTGTGACGGGCTGATCTGAGGGCCTTCTGGATGGTTCCTCGAGTGCTGCAGTTTTCTGCTCCTTCGGTGGCTCTGTTTTATTTTCTGTGCAGCTGTACTGTGATTGGAGCCATTGAGATGCTGCTGTTTTTTAAACTACCTTCTGTTAGGTGTACATTTAACCTGGAAAACTTGTGTGATTTTTATTCCCCACCCCGCAAATTGTGGGAACTTCTATAGAATGGGATGGGAGGGATGGGGCGAGAAGCTGTTTTACAAAGTTCCACAGTGAAGACGTTTCTTGACATGTAACCTAGAATTAGTATTACTTAGCTCCTCTGCACAGGTCACAGCTCTAAGTATTGTCTTAGAGCAGTTCCATCTTTTGGAGGCCTGTGCCACTCTTCTTTTAGGGTCTTTTGTGTTTTCAAAGAGATCATTAGAGATAAGGTTTGTTGCTGTTCAAAAGACAGTTCTGTGTGCTGTCTATTGTGGTTGCACGGTCTGTGCCCCAAACGGCTGTTCTATATGCTTGTATGAGGCTACTGAGAAATAACTGAAAAAGAACTTAGCCTTGCACGAATTGAAATGCAGGAAGTGTGTGTACTGGTTTAAAAGGAAACTAAACTAAGGAAAATGGCCTTAACAGCTTTAATCTTTTGAATAAGCATATGTGCAGTCATTCCTGCCACTTTCACTAACAAAAGGCTGTACATTCCCTTTCATTTATTGTCCTCTTGCAATTTCTCTTCTTTGTAAAAGGTGCTAAGATCTTGTCTGTAAGTGTCTTTGGTGAGAAGGCTTTCTGCAACTGTTGAACTGCTGCAGTGAATTGGTCAGTTGCTTAGGCAGGAAGCCCTTAATATCAAGCACTTCCCAATGTGTGTCAAGTGTGATAACTAACTACAAAGAGCAGAAATATTACTAGTCGCATACTTCATGGTATTCTGGCATATAGGCCTTTTATAGACACCTTCATTTAGATGTCTTTATCAAGTGTCCATTTCTTCTAGAAGTCTTGGGGCAGTTCTGCTCACTGTTCTTGTTTCGGTGGGGGTGTTAGATGTGTAAGTGTCTTAAGAAGGATCACACGGCTTCTCTCTGTTCTAGCAGAGGTTACTTATTTCATTTAGGGGTGACATAGCCTAGGAAAGCTTAACTACAGTGATTTCAGTGATGTTGCCACCACTGTCTTAGACCTTTTTTGTTTTATTTAAAAAGTAAAAATGAAGCTCAGCTGGAAGCTGTAATGCTTTTCTGCTTTATTGAAAAATAATAATAAAAATCTTGACTCTTGGGGAGGAAAAGTGCCTGACTAATTTTTTTTGCAGATAAGCAGCATTTTGGAGGATTTCTATTAATTTTGTACCAAAAGATACAAAGATTTAGTTTGATGCTGTGTGATACCAAGCAGTTTCTAGTTAGTTGAGAATCTTGAATACTGTATTAGGAGGTTTCTTTCCTGTCTGTAGGACACTACTTCCCTGAGGGAAGAGGAAGAACTTTTGTAGGCAGAGGGGGTGGGGAATAATCGTCAGATTCTTTATTTTGTGGCGCTACAATGCGTGCTCATTGCGGAATGCTTGTAGGTATGATATCAGTGGTAAACTCTTACAGAGAAGGAATTCCAACCTTAGCGTCTCCTCCCAGTGCTGTTAGATAGCTAAGCACTTTCAAATCTAAGCTGTGTGGCTTTTTGACGAGTAATAGTCATGGGAGAATGGCTAACTTGATACTGTCTCTGTATACACATCTTCACAAGCATCTTTTTCTCCTTAAAACATCTGGGGGGGGACGACTTTTTTTGACTTTGCTTCCTCACTGAAGTCCTTGGAGACTTATCCTTGATATGTGGGTACGGTTTTACAGCTGATGTTCTGAGTGGCAGGCCTAGCTTAAAAGCAGTTCCTGTCTGTGAAGTTATACCAATAAGGTGAGAACAACAGGGAGTTAAGGGTGTCAGATAAGCCTGGTTTAGACTAGTGTGGCCTGACAGCCAGTTGTGTTGGTACACCATGGGGTAAGATGGAGGCCGTACTGCGTGTTGTGGCATTACTGCTAAGAAACCATGCAGAGCTTTCCAGAAAAGTGCAGTCTTACAAGCATTTCAATAGCAGCTGTTTCCTTAAATAGCCTTTCTTGCACTCAAAATGCTGATAAACTGGATTAACATATGTAGGGAACCAAATAAAGGAATCGATCCAAACCTAAGCTTCCAAAATAGTTGCTGATGCAAATCAGTTCCTAAATTTGTACTGCTACAAATATTTGTGGGTCCAGAGGGTGGGAATGAGAGTAGACGGGAACTGATGGAGCTGCGACTGAAAGGGAAAGGTCATGAATGTTGAGGAATACCAGTTTGTCTAGGTAGGTCAAGATGAAGCGATGATCTTAATACAGATTCTTTGAGTTGTTGATGGGAAACCATACTTCCTCAAAAAAAAGTCCATCAATAGAACATAATGTATTTCATTCATGTTAGCCACTCCCTTTAATGCACCTGCATTAAAAATGCGTCAGTCTGTTCTTCTAAAGTCACTTTAAAATAGTTATTTTTATTGATAACTTATAAAACTACTCACTTGCTCCAGGAGGGGAAAAAGGTGCATCCTTTCCAGGATGCTAGCAAAACTGCTGAGAAATGATGCTGAAGTAGCATGAGACTTTATGCTACTGCTGCAGTTCCTGTCTTAAAATGACATTAGAAGAATTGTTTTGAGCTGCTGTATCTGCAGTGCAGCAAGGAAGGCTAGAGGTGAAAGGAGAGAATCCGTTACAGAAAACAGTCTGAAAAAAAATGCAAATATGAGTGACCAAAGGGTAGGTGAACTTAAAATAATCAATAGATAGTTGTTGAACTATGAAGGGAATGGATCCTAAAAGATTTATTGTAAGAATATAATGTAGGTAGTGTATGGGAAAGTATGTAAAGATGTCTGTATGCTTAAACAGTGGTAAGAAAACAGTACATTCCTGTCTTCTAAAACAGGACTGAAGAATTCTGTCAAAAGTGTTCAACTTGTTTAGGTTGCCTTGGAGTAAGGTGTATTTTCTGCTCTTAAGCATCTGCGCTTTTGTATGGGGAAAGCATTTAGGGAGGTCTAATTATTCATATGAGGTTTTGTATGTGTTGAGTGTCTTCTCTGAAGCCTTACATTGTTGTAAATGCTGATATTTTAAATATTTCTCTGTCACTAAGCCCTCTAACACACAAAAGACAAAGCAAGCTAAAAGTCTAGGAGTTGGTTTAAACTGTTCATGGATAATTAAAGAAACCTGCGTTTAAAACATATGCTTGCTTCTTGTCTAAATGTCATCCAGGAAACTTGCGTAGTGAAGGTAGTAGTCACTGTCATGTTCAAAACTGCAGTGCTTGCACCTAGCCTAGAGGTCAGCTAACTTTTTTCTGATTTGTATGCTCCTCTATTTTGTTACTTCACCAATCTTCTATTTAAATAGTGTTCACAATACTTTCTTTAACAGTGAACTACCTCTTATGAAATAAAGGCATGGATGGGATGGATGAAACATCCAGAAGAATCTTAGAGCCATACCAATATTTACTTCAACTACCAGGCAAGTTTACTTTTACTTTTAAATATCAAAGTTGTTTTTGTAATGTCTTTATTCTAGGATATATAAGTCAAGAAGCTTATCTGTTCTTGATTTGTGGAGTTAAGAGTAACTAAAACTAATGCTTTTCAATATTTGTTCTTTTCTTTCTCTTGTAAAACTCGCCTTTTGGTGAAATTGGTATAGTAGCACCTGGGTATGTCTGTTGCAGCACAGATAGTCCTGTGTTTGCTCTGTCCTCCATTCAGAGTAGCTGACTTGCTACTTATTGAGACTGATAAGGGCAAGTACTGAAGACTTGATTCCACTCGTGAAGAATGAAACATCACCAGCCCAAAGCTTATCTGCTTGCTGTACTGGACTTGATGGGTTGTGTGTATATGTTTTGAATAGCATCTCTTATCTTATTTCTTCTCCCTGGTGTTTGTAGAGCCAGGCTTTCTTATGGCCAATTTTGGCTTTCCCTGGATTGCTTCACTTGCCAGAGGATCTGCTGGTCCTTGTGTGGTGTTAGGTCACTAGCAACATATTGAGATGAAGTTTTCCTTCTGGAATAGTAGCTATTTTAGCAGAATGCAGGAGGCAGTTTGATAGAGAACTAATGTATGGACATGCCAGTTAGAAGCCTCTTTGCTGAACAAATAATCACATTGTTTGCTGTGGTTTTTATTAAAGTGTAAGGAAGACCATGCAAGCTATCAATGGCTAACTGTGTAGAAATAATGGTAGAACTACTTTGTAATTGGGACTATTGCATTATTGACTTCTGTCCAATTTGTATTGAATATTGGTGGAGCTAATAAATATACAGGATTTGATGAATATTTAAGGAAGATAGCTCTGACCAAAATGATATCTGATTGGGGACAGAAGACCTATTTAGACAAATAGCATAACTAATCACAGGCAGTAGTAAGTGGCTTTGTGCATCTGCAACAAGACTTGCAAGGTGGGTCTTTAACCTGTGTGTAGTGAAGTTCATTATTCATCTTTACAAATATCAGGATCTTCTTGTCTACATTAGAGATTGCAATGGACTTGGCAGCTGGTACTACTTGAGTTGAAAAAGTAGAGAAGGAAAGAATTTGGCAGTAACACTTTTTTTTTCTTCTTTAATACCAGAAAGTTTGTTTCCTGTTTCCTCACAGTATTTTCCATTTGGGTATGATAAACTGGGTGGTGATTTTGCTTGAAAACTTCTTTGAAAGTGAATCTGTGATATTCCAGAGAGCTTTCTAAGAGCAGGTCCTGAAGAATTTGTTTTTCCAACACTGTCTTAAAAGGGTGTTTTCTGTTTGGTTAGATTATTTAGTACAACCAAAGGTATATCATAACCCCTCTGCATCTCTAGCTGCTAGGTTTTTTTAAGAAATGGTAGGTATTGGCAAAGAAAGCTCAGCTTCCTAGTAGCAAATATACAGTAGACAAAAGTGCCAAGGGAAAAAAAAAGCTTCCATTGGCATAAGTGCTTGACTAACAGCTCTTCAATTAGCTTTTCTTTTAAGTGATGCACCTAGTTTTAATCTTCATTGTGTTCAACCCTGATAACCGTATCCTGATGGCTTATAATGTTATAGTGACCAACAGTGCAAGCACTTTGTATTCTGTCCTGCCAAGGTATCATAAATCCAGTTGTCCACCGAAACATGTTGATCTCTTGTTAATTTATGCTTTGGAGAAGGTGGGAGACAAGATAGACTTATCTCCATGCGGAAGTGGTGGTGTGATTCAGAAGACTTCTCTTAAGCTAAGCAGGTAAAAGTTGCATACCTGTAGAAAGCCTATACTGAGTAACAGTGGGGGTGGTAAGTGTTCATAATCTTATAGCTGGATGTTTACTGTTGTTGAAATGTTGGCTTTGCCCTAAGTCACCTATGCCAAGCAGAGATCAGTAGGAGCCAGCTACTTGTGAGAGCCTTGGCATCAGTATGAACACCAATGCTTGGTGTAAGGAAAAATGAGGCATATGCTAGCAGTTCATAATTAGGGTGGAGCCCAGATGAGATGACTGAGCTAATCTAACAAGCTTTTGCTGAAAGACGTAGTTTCTTTCCATCTTCCTTCTGGCAGCATTCTCCTGCTTCTTAACTCGTGCCAGTTCTCAGCTCCCTAACCAAATGATTAGGTAGTATCAATCATCTAAGCTGTTAGAAAACTTGCCAGGCAGAATAGTTGATCTTTTATCCCATCAGTGGAGTGGCACAAGGGTGGGGACAAAGAGCTGTTTCTGTCTTGGATCAGCTTAAGCTCTGAGGGGCTTTTGGAGAAAGCTTGGCAAGTCAGATATGTACAATTATGGCCTCTCAATATTCCAGTTGCTTATCTTGTAGGACTAGTGGAAAAAACAATTTCCAAATGGCTTACTAACCTATGAAAACTTGAATGAAGTTAGATGGATATCAAACTCTTTTACATAAAGAGGAATTATGTAACTGTAAGATTTTTCAAACAATGTCTGCTAATGTCTGTAGTATAAGAATGCAAACTCTTATGATGTTAAGGATTAATCCCTCAATACAAGAGGAAGTTAATTACTCTGCTTGCCATTAGTGAAGTAAGATTTTAACGGTAAATGGGACTGATACTTAAAGTCTAAGCTTGTCTGTTTCTTTGACTTCTATGACACTAGGTTAGAAAAACTACTAGGCCTAAGGCTTTTTTCTACTGTGTTGCTATTTTAACTGCTAGTATGCTAGCGATGGAATAAACATTAATTAATAGAATTTAGTGCTTGGGAGAACATACATCCTGAATCAGTAACTTTTTCTTGTAAAATCTTTTTGTAGTAGAACATAAAATTGCCATGCTGGCTTATACTAGTGTTCTGCTTAGTCTAGTATTCTGCCCTTTAGATGGGGAAACAAAGTGCAATAAGCAGGAATAAATTTCACGAATGCCAATACTGTGGTTTGTCTTAAACTCACACAGATGAGGAAGAATCTTTCATTTCCAAGTGGCTGAGTTAACAGCAGTAGCTGTTCATGTAGCACTAAGGAGTATATGGGCTTTCAGTTGCAGTAAAACTGATGTAATCAACAGCTTGCTATTGAAAAGGGTAGATTCTGATCCTATTCAAAACTCTGCATCTTCCCTTTCGTGTGCATTGCTCAGGTCTTGGCTACAGTCTTTCCTGGGCTTGCTTGGCTTGCTAAACAATCAAGACTAGTTTCTGTTTTTTCAGCTTTTTCTGCTGGGTTGTTGAACTTGACCAGCCTGGTGAAGGAGTTATGAAGCAACAGGAGCAAGACTAAGGTGATGCTTCTCTTTGACAGTAGCCTCTCAAACTTACTGAAACAGAGTTCTTTTAATGGCGTCTACATTTTTTTCTTCACTCTTCTGATATCCTCTAAAGGAGAATGCAGCCAACAGATGTAGCTGTCTGCACAGTAGGTCATGTGGAAAGGGGCCAGAAACTGAGGGCAGTGTACATGCAGTTATGAATGGTGATGTGTCACAGGGCATGATCCCTACCACTGGAGCAAACTGCACCTTGCACACCAGAGGCCTCAATTTGGGCTAAGTTCTTGAGGGAGGTGGCAGCTGTCTAGGTCTTGTACTGCAGGGATGCCTGGGAATCCCACTGGGCCAGGAGAAAGTGGTGTCCCTGCCCCCCGAAAGATGTGTAGTAGTGGAAAATTTGCTTCCTTCCACTAAGTAAAGGAGCAGTGGAAGAGGGTCAGCAGGCTGCACAGCATCAGAAATAACAAGGAGATTGATGGGATCTTTTGAAGACCCTGCAGGTTTGAGAGCCTGAAACCCTGAGTACATTGAAGGAGTGCATATCAGGTTGGAAAATGGAGACCCACAATGGTGAAAGCTGGGAGCTCGTGGCTTCTGGCACCAGAAGAGATTCCTGTTCCTCAGGCAGATATGTAATTGCCAGATAAGTTTAGTGCACTGGAAGAAAACAAATGGTTAAACTCTCTACAGCACAGCTTTAGACTGACAGCAAGTGATAGTAGTGGGGAGGCTGCCTCCTGCAGGGGACAAAGGCCACCATCTGAGCTGTTTTCTTAAGGAGGTTTGCTGCTTCTGGGTAGCTCAGATCAGGGATGTATGTTCTGGGGAGGCTACCAAGGTGTGTTTTGCCCTCAGGCTACTGAATCCTGCACCTCTTCCACTTAAGCACTAGTGGATGTAGCCAGGGGATACCTGGAGTTTATCGAACATGACTACATGGCTTACAGAGTGAGGGACAAGGGTACAGGAGACCAAGTGGTTTTTCTCCTTGGTCCTTGAGTGCCCCACCCTCCCATACTGTCAAGAGGAATAAGCAGATCCCTCTTGTCAACAACCAGTTAGTTGCACAGCTGATATTAACAGTAGGGATTTGGGGTTCATGACCATGGGACTCCCTTTGTGCAAGGACTCCTAGGAGGAGGTGGGATCCATCAACCCAAGTTGGCACAGAAGTGTCTCTGCCAACAGGCTGACCAACCTGATGAGAAGAGATTTAAACTAGAAGTGAAAACAGAAGGAGATGACTACTCAAAATGAAGTAAGGAAATGGTGAACTGGCAAGCAAAGGGTATAAGCTGATGTGGACAAGAGACCTTGTAATTAACAAAGCTGAAGGGAGCCCACCTCAGGTGTATGCACTCAAATAAGGAAGAACTAGCAGGGCAATGTGATGGAGGAAGCTCTCACTTTTTCTGGGGAATCTGCAGGACTGGGTGCCTCTGAAGTGCCTATAAGCAAAGGCGTATAGCATGGGGAATAAACAGCAGTTAGAGGTCTGCATGCAGCTGCAGGGCTGTGATTTCATTGGGATTTTAGATGTGGAATAGCTAGAGTGCTGTGGTGGATGGGTATGGACTGTCTGGGAAGACAGGTTGGGATGGCAAAGAGTGGGAGCTGTCTTTATGTGAGAGCAGCTGAACTGTGTGAAGTACTGCCTAGGATTAGATAACCCATAAGCTCTCAACAGGCTCAAGATCAGAGGGCAGATCACTGAGGGACACTATGGTCAGTCTGGTACAGACCACCTGATCAGGAAGAAGTAGATGAAGCCTTCAGACAACTGGAAGAAGCCTCATGTTCACAGGCCCTGGTCCTCATGGGAGATTTCAGCTTTCTCAATATCTGGTAGAAGAAGCAGCATAGCAGGGCATAGGCAATCCAGGAGGCCTCTGGAATGCATGGAGGACCGCTAACTAACACAGGATCAAGGAGTTGATGAAGTAAGGCATTTTGCTGGACCTCAGGCTTACAAACAAGGAAGAATTGGTTGGGGTGTGAAGACTGGGGGTAGCTGTGTCTGCAGTGACCATGGGATGGTGGCATTCAGGATCTTGAGAGGAGGAAACAAGGCAAAAAAGGAGAATCACAACCCTGGACTCGTTAACCCTATTTTGAACAGGGTGGGAGGTTAAACTAGACAATTCTGCAGTGACCTTAATCTGTCCCAGGTGGCTGCCCAGGTTTAAGGGTATGGGCCTGCTATCTTTGCTTGTGTGCCTGCAGTTCCCATATGCTGGCTATAGGGTTCTTGTTGCTTTGTGGGGAGGTCTGCTTAGGGACCCATTTAGCCCTAACCCATCAGAGGACAGAGCTCAACATGAAAGTGTACAGTATAGCCGAGGTAATACAATAGCTTGCTTCAGCCATAAGGGTGATGGCCCCCTTTCCCCTGGTTCTCAGCATCTGCTGCTTACCTTGTACTAACTCCGGAGACCCCCTTCATAAGCTGACTCAGTACATAAAGCTGGCAGGGCGCTAACCTAGCAAAAAACAGACAGTTTTCTGCTGGGGTAATGAGTTGAATTAGCTTAGTGAGGCTCTAATGAGGGCTAGGTTAATAGTACCTCTGCTCTTCCCCATGCTGTTCTATCCCTTTTACATACCTTCACTCTAAGTGGGAGGCTGCCCTAAGGGCATCGTTTGAGGTCACTTTAATGCAGCATGAGTAAAGAAATACTGATCGGCAGCCTGTGTGGAGCAGGAGGTCTATGAGTTTTGGGTCTGTACTCTGTCAGGAGAACAATCGTATGGATATGCATACGTACAAGTGTAGTCAGTCTGATTTTAGAGAAGCATCTCTAACCTGTCTAAAGAAATGGGAGGGATTGTCCTCAGTGTGACATCTCTAATCTGCCTGGAACTTTGTTTCAAGGATAAAGATTTTACATTCTTAACCCTTTAAAGAGTTTTTGTTGTAGTGAATCTATTATGTTCTGAATATTTTTCTTACCTTGCTTTTCCACCCAGCATTACTAATGAGAAAATGTTTTGCATAGTTGTTGCTTGATTAGGGCAGTATCGGGATCTTCAGCAGATCAAACTGAATGTATTTAGCATAACTTTGTTAAAAGCTTGTTGCAGTAATGTCTATAGTTATGGCTATGTACAGTAGGTAGAAGAATTTTGGAAGTTAGATCTTGATAGTCTTCAGTTTTAAAATAGTCTGCTTAGACTAGTCAACAGGATAGTGATACAAGGCAGGGGGGCGTGAATAATTCTGGTAGTGTTAAGTTTTACTCCTTTTAATTTTGTCTTAAGTGTCTGTGGGCTGTTGTCGGGGTGGGGGGAGGCAGGAAGCAAGGAATGGAGACCAGTATTAAAGGGGTTTGGTCTCTTGCCATCATAGTGTGACTGTGGGCATAAAACATGCATACAGAAAATTGCTTTAATATCAAATAGACCTGGTAGGATTGACTTCAGAACAAGATACAATAGCATTTATGAAGCAATAATGGGGCTCACGAGCAAATCTGCACCTATAAAAGAAAAGATGAATGCTTTGCTGTACAGATAGTGGTTTTTTCCTTTAATAGTCAGTGTCTAGACAGCCTCGCTATTCAAGGTTAGGCAAGTCTAGAAATTCAAATACAGTCTGTACGAAGGAACTAAATGGCTAAATCCGTTGTGCATATTAACAGTCCATTTAGATCGTGTGGTAGTAGATAGGTACCTCATGATGAAATAAACCTTGTTAGTGAACATCTAGCATTCCATAAGTGTATTTTCTAGGAAGCAAATTCAGAAAAACAGAATTAGCTGACTGTTTTAAAAAAAAAGTGTAGTCTGTATCAATGTAATCTAGAAGTGAGTAAACAGTTGTAGATAAGGTACACTTCCTTAATGTGATATTATCTCTGACTAGTTTTCTTTATGGATGTAGTGAAATATTTGTTTATACTTACCTGGCAAGCCATACAATTTGGCAGATGTTTGTAACAGTTATTCTCAGTATTTGGGTGATTCTTTTCTCCTCAGTTAACTCATGCAATTATTTAAAAAAAAAAGTTGAACCTCGATGGGAGGGCATTTTGACCCTGCCTTATGCAGTATTTGATAGTCATGAACATGTAGTAAGTCAGGTCAGGGAACAGATCTGGTCAAAATCTGATCTACGCACATGATGGGAGGGAAAGAAGAGGAGGAAAGTCTAAATGTTGGTAGCATTTCAAATTCTTGGCATCTGCAGGAGCTGTTGTTTTCAGAAGCATTTAACTTGAACTAGTGGTAGTGCTTAGCTAATGTAAGAGGTTTTTAAACTCTTGGGTACCATTCTAATTTTGTAATCAAATTTGAGCTCTGGTTACCCATGTTAAAGTGGCAAACTTCTAAGTCANATATATATAAGAACCAGATACATGCTGTCCTGATGAGAATAAGTGTGACATGGGGAACTTAGGGTGTCTATTGTATTGTTTTGGAGACAAAGCAATCCCTCCCTCTAGCAAAAAGGTATTAGTGTTTAAAACTGAGCACAGGAAAAAAGGAGAACAAAAGCAAAAAGCAGTGTATGTCCAGGTAAGAGTGCTTCTTCCCACAGGGCAGAGCCGAAGACAAGCTGTTGGGAAAGAAACACCTTTTCATTAGTCCCTTCTAATGAAGACCAAAAGGTGGTGGTGACGGGAAGTAGTGGAAAATCTTTGGGAACTGAGCAAAAATTGAAGCCTTTTGAGCAACTGAGGAAGGTTACCACCCCACTACAGAACCCAAACCACAAACCTGTTGCTTACTTGTTGGCAGCTTGATTGGAACAGGAGAAATCCTCAGTCTAATTTCTCCACAGTATACCACTGCAAGTGAATCTGTCCATGTTTATTTCTCTGTTCTGTATGTGCTGGTCACACAGCAATAGAGAGAAGCCTTAGGGAAAGATTCAAATGTTGAAATTCTTCAATGCTATGGGCAGGATGGCATCATTAACGTGAGGACTAATATTGCAGAATCATTCTTAGGTTATGTCTCTCAGTAGATCTTATAGTAATATGGAGCCCACTGTCTAGGTTGCACTGCTTTGAGGTTTATTTGAAACTGCTTCCAAAGGCTATGTTTATATGAGCTATATATGCAGAGCTTTTTGTCTAGACCTGTGTTGCTGTTACTAGAGGATCTTAAACTCAGCTGAGCTTCTTAAAGTTCAGAGCTGTGCAGTCTCAGTGTGGGTTGGGAGTGACTGATCAATATGAAATTGTTCAATAAACATCAATGACACACTGAATTTGTACATGACCCCTAGTGATTTATTAAAGAAAGCTGGCATCAATAATTTATAGGCTAGGTTAACTTGTTAACATAGGTTAACTTGTTTTAAAATCAACTCCTTCAGGTAAAATGTAGTAAATAGTAATGCTTCTTTTAACACCAAATTTGGACTTCTAATCTTGTCTTTCATTCCTCTGTAATAGGTGACTGCCTGGTGCTCTGGCAAACTAGATTTAGCCAAAGCAGAACATCCTGTTATGCATAGGTGTACTTCTAGTGTATAAGATAAATGTCTGAAATCTTGGAAAGCTCTATTCTGTTCAGAATGAGATTTTTGTTTAGAGTTACTAAATAAGTATGTCAAATTTCAGTACCTGTATCTTCAGCTAATAATTAATTGTAATTGAAACTTTTTAATGTAACATACATGAAGTCAACATGCCTGGCAAATTAGGACTTACTTTCACAGGCAGTAAGCTGATCTATACAGGTTACCAACAGACTCAAGAGCATTTCCTAATTAAACTGCTAAGCTAAATATAGTAACATATATGTGTTTTATAGCATTGTTTATGTGTATTATTATGAAGTGTTTGCAACTGTCAGCAACTGGAGTTTTAACATTTATACAATGAGTAAACAAGCTACACTTATAATATATTCTGCACTTTCAAGAGGTAACACTTATGAGCTTACTGGTCTCAAATCAGTTACAGGTGTTAAGAAACTGTTGTCTAATAATGGATTTCATGTGATTTTTTTTTACTAATTGTAGGTAAGCAAGTGAGAACCAAACTGTCACAGGCCTTTAATCACTGGCTGAATGTTCCAGAAGATAAAATACAGGTAATAATTTATTTTTAAAGGGCTGTTATCTTTCTTCCAAGAATATCAGTAACATTGTTCTTAATGTGCATGAGACTTCTGATCACTTATGATACATAATTGCTGAATATCCTGAAGTACAGCTTCAGGAAAATAAGTAGTGCAAAGCTTTGGCTGTGGTGTAACACTAAAACAATTTCCATGACTTGTATTATGTAGAATAGTTACTGCTTTCCAAGTGTGCTCAACCTTTTGAATTGTAGGTGAGCAGCTACCATTGTTACCCACTTTGGTTATTAACAATGAGTTTTCAGTGACTTGTGAAAGAAGCTAGGCAGTTACCATGTAAACTACACATAATGATAGAGAATAAGCTCTTATGATTTTGATACGAGAATATCAAAGCCAGCAGTCAAGTCAACTGTATAAACCACTTCTTGTTCTGGGACTAAAACAGTAGACTTCTTATACAGTCTAGAGTCCTTACTCCCTAGTGAGAAGCATTTGACCAGGAATACTCCTTCCCTTTTGTTTTTTTCTGTTGGACAGATTTGTGCAAGATGCATGGCTGTGTTTAAACACTGGCTTTTAAAATGCAAAATTCTCCTTTTGGTTAGATTATAGTTTTGCCAAACTGCATATTTAGGGTGCAAAAGATTCTCTGTATCCAAGGTGATGTAAGG
Organism: Chauna torquata; assembly: GCA_013399475.1. Taxonomy (NCBI): domain Eukaryota; kingdom Metazoa; phylum Chordata; class Aves; order Anseriformes; family Anhimidae; genus Chauna; species Chauna torquata. The sequence goes on along the minus strand of VXAL01001052.1, from coordinate 109,717 downwards.
AATCAAAATAACTAATTATGTTGTTTTTTGACACTTACCCACCTGGTCCCTAGTTAATTTCATTAACTGTCAGGCAGACCATTAGTGTTTGTGAAGGAGTCCTCTTTAGGGTTGCTTAAGTGTGATGCTTTGTAGTCCTTGAGTAGCGAAATGGTTTAGGTAATTTAAACAATGAAGGAAGAGGCTGCATTAATTTTCTGGTAATTGTGCCTCTCTATTTTTCAGCCTTGTTCATTGTGGTGGTTTCACCCTGATTGACAGCTAAATTCTACCACAAGTGCTCTCTCACTCACCCTCCTCAAAGGAGGAGGGGAGGAAATACGATGGAAAACGGCTCAAGGGTTGAGACAGGGACAGGGAGATCACTCACCAATTACCATCACAGGCAAAACAGACTCAACGTAGGGAGATTAATGTAACTTATTGCCTGTTACTAACAGACTAGAGTGGTAAAAAACTAAAAGCAGATTTAAAACATCTTTCTCCCCCACCATTGACCCTCTTCTACCTCCTACCCCTGAGCAGTGCAGAGGAAGGGGGAATGGGGGCTGTGGTCAGTCCACATTGCTTCATCATCTGCCATTCCTTCATGGTCACTTTCTCCCCCTGCTCCAGCACAGAGTCCCTCCTGTGGGATGCAGCCTTTCTTGAACTGATCCCACGTGAGCATCCCACAGGCTGCAGCTCTTCAAGAACGGTTCCCATATGGGTCCATACCATGGGGTCCGTCCTTCAAGAGCGGACTGCTCTAGCGTGGGTCCCCCACAGGTGGCAGCTCCTGCCAGACCTCCTACTCCACTGTGGGCTCCTCTCCACGGACTGCAGCTCTGGCTCAGTCTGCTCCTGCAGGGGCTCTCCACGTGCTGCAGCCTCTTCCAGGCCAGATCCACCTGCTCCTCCACAGGCTGCCATGTGGAGATCTGCTCTGCCGTGGTACACCATGGGCTGCAGGGGGACAACCTTCTCCACCATGTGCCTTACCACGGGCTGCACGGGAACTTCTGCTCCAGTGACTGGAGCACCTCCTGCTCTCCTTCTTTACTGACATTGGTGTCTGCAGGGCTGTTTCTCTCGCATTTTTTCTCTCCTCTCTCACAGCTGCTGTTGCACAGCTGTTTTTTCCCTTTCTTAAATCTGCTCTCTGAGGTGCAGCTAGCATTGTTCACTGGCTCAGGTCTGGCCAGCAGCAGGTCCATTTTGGAGCCAGCTGGAGCTGGTTCTTCTCTGACATGGGGCAGCTTCTGGGCTCTTCTCACAGAGGCCACCTCTGCAGGCCCCCTGCTACCAAAACCTTGCCATGTAAACCCAATACATTCATATAGTTCTTTAGCCAGATTTATTCTGGCTTCCAGCTAGACACGTGCGTTATATAGCAACCTCTGTGCATAGGTTTAGTCTAGTATCACAGATTAAAATTCAAATTGGAAGGAGTCTCTGGAAACTTTCTAGGTCAAACCCCTGCTCTAAGAAGGGCTTGTTCATAGCTACTTCAGGCTTCTGAGAGCCTTGCTAAGTTTTAAAAAATCTGAGGGAGTAGACTCTGCAGCTTCTCTGCACACCTCTTCCAATGCTGAATCCCTTTCGAAGTTTTCCACTATGTCCTATTGGAATCTCTTGTGCTGCAGTCTGTGACTGTAGCCTCCTACCCTTTTGCTGAGCACTGGTGACAGTAGGGGTCTATCTTCTTTCATGCAGTATAGATAATTAAAGCTGCAATACCTCTGTGTGAACAGAAGTAATCAGTTCTGTCTGTCACTCTTAAACAGTCATGTAACCATTACTGGAAACTTAGACCACTTGTTTTTGTTATCTTTATGAAGAAAACTGATGCTTTAATGTCTTCCGTTACCACTTAAGCTGTTTGTGATTCTTCAGGTCACTGTCATCTTTGAATCTTGCTAAAATTGTTACTGCTTTTGTGTACAATTGTACTAATTTTAATCATGTAAGGTTGAAGTCTGGTAGACTACCTCTAGTCTTTTTTTGACATATCTTTTAATCTTAAGTCTTTCCAATTGTCTAGCAGCCTGACTCCCTTCCAGTTACTTGTACCAGAATTCAGATTTTTAATAGAATACTCTTTATGGGATATTTTTTTACCTTAGATTATTTATCTTCATTGTAGTTCATCTAGATGAATACAATTGAGGCTACTGCTCCTTGGCAGTAAATCTTACTATTGACTGCTACCACTTCCCTCTTTCCTCAGTCAGGTGGTCTCTTTTTTCCCCCACTTACTGCATCTTTAGTGCTCATCTTATGCTGTACTGAGACACTTCAGCTTTTTGAGTTCAGATCAACTTTCTTCTGAGAAGGTGCTGAAATGGTCTAGCGCAGAGCCAAGTAAATTTTAAAGCTATTGCAGGTAAGAAGGTCAAAATCTGTTGAAAGTGATATTGCAGCAGCCACTGATTAGATAGGCTTGGGTTGTAAGAAAACATAGCACTCTGTGCTGGTCTTCTCATTTCCTCAGGCATTTCCTGATGTCTTCTAGAAAATAAGCTTTTTCTGCTGTCTGAACTTCTTCCTGCCTCATGTTAGTATTTTTGACTCTTTTTGTATGGAAGTTCACAAGATAATTTAAACAGTCATGAAGCACTATTTAAGTTACTTCAATTCAACCTGAAATGTCTAGAAGCTGCAAGAGTTCACGAAACTGAAAGTGATATGAAATAGGCTAACAAGAAATGCTAGAATAGGCTTATCCAATGAACTCACAGGGAAACGTTCCTGATACTATTGAGAATGACATAATGGACTAAAGCAATATTCAGAAAAATAGATATTGCAAACTTGCTTTCTATAAGTATTCTATGCTTCATGATTTTGAAGTCAGCAACAATTTATCTTTAGAGGTCAAAGTAGACCTCACTTCTAACTCCTAGATGAGTCATTAGTGCTTAAGTAGTTTAAGTGAGTCATTATCTCAGACAAACAATTAGATTGCTGGATTTCAGGTTTTAACCTTTGGGACAGTGGTCACTGAACACTAGGTGGTTTGCTGCTGAAGAAATCCTTGCAGCAGAAAAGTCTCTCAATACTTCCTACAGCACCTACCAAGTGTGAACGTACTAGGTACTTGCTACTATTTAAATGGTGGCCTTAATGATTTTTAGAAGCAGTTGTTTTGACGAATGTTTGAATCTTGAGTGCAATGCTTGTAGCTAGCAAGTATAATTGGTTTAGCAGCTTCAAAGTTGTGTCTAATCAGATGTGTTTCTGCAGTGAGTTTATACCATATGCAGTTCTACTTGCTTAAATTTATTTCCATTTAAGCAGGTGCCAAATATACCTGTTCCTTGCATAGGAGCTGTGCAATGAAAACCATATAGGCTTAAAGCTCCTGTTGAACTGTCCTGCTTCGGAACTGTTAAGGCTTACTGTTCGTCAAATGTAGTCAGCTCCAAGCTTGATGTTGTGAACAGCTTATTGAGTACATTATGTGGTGCGTGATAGTGGTCTATCAGTAACAAGTGTGTTTAAGAAGCTTTCCAAAAAGTTGTCGATGATACCTTTCTACTAGGAATTTTCCAAATGATGTTTCAGAGAGTAGTTGATGTCCTTTAGGAACTTGGCACTAAAGGTAACTACACAAAGTTTGGGGAAAGAAAGATGAAATCTCTCTAGTTATCAAAACAAGGTGTACATGACAGATGTGGTCATGGGTGACACCTGACATTCTTAAAAACTGTGTCTGGGATATCTCAAGTTAGTGAATCTAGACTGGTCACAACATTGTGTTGCTTCTCTCTGTTCTGTTTATGTTTCTGACAAGTTACTGCATGGCTCCTAGACAATGGCCTATTTTAGGACTGTTAGCAACAATGAAGAGAAGTAGGCAAGTGGAAACACTTCAGGGAGTAAGTTGACTTTGAATCTGAAAGCATTACAAAAGACAGACTGTGGTCCAGGACTTAATGGCAAGCTGACTGATGAAGTGAATCATAAAACTGTATTAATAGTAAGAGCAAGTGGTCAAATGGGGAGTCTTGGTGACAATTAATATCATGCTTTAAAACTTTTTCCATTTTAAATAAGGTCTTACAAAACTTGAGGTTAAATTACAATGGGAGGTAATTATTTTCTCTTCTTGTAATAGGTTATCATTGAAGTGACAGAGATGTTGCACAATGCAAGCCTACTTGTGGATGATATTGAAGATAACTCAAAGCTCCGGCGGGGCTTTCCAGTGGCTCACAGTATCTATGGAGTTCCATCTGTAATCAACTGTGCTAATTATGTATATTTCCTTGGCTTAGAGAAGGTTTTAACCCTTGATCACCCAGATGCTGTTAAAGTTTTTACTCGTCAGCTACTGGAACTCCATAAAGGTCAAGGCTTGGATATTTACTGGAGGGATACTTACACCTGTCCTACAGAAGCCGAATACAAAGCTATGGTACTGCAAAAGACAGGTGGTCTCTTTGGATTAGCTGTAGGCCTCATGCAGCTCTTCTCAAATTATAAAGAAGATTTAAAACCGCTTCTCAACACTCTTGGTCTCTTCTTCCAAATAAGAGATGACTATGCCAACTTGAACTCCAAAGAATATAGTGAAAACAAGAGTTTTTGTGAAGACTTAACTGAGGGCAAGTTCTCATTCCCAACCATTCATGCAATTTGGTCAAAGCCTGAAAGTACGCAGGTGCAAAACATTTTACGTCAAAGGACAGAGAACATAGATATAAAAAAATACTGTGTGCATTACCTTGAAAACGTGGGTTCATTTGAGTACACTCGGAATACATTGAAAGAGCTTGAATCTGAAGCCTATAAACAAATTGAATCACTCGGGGGAAACCCTGAGCTTGTAGCACTAGTTGAACAGCTGAGCAAAATGTTCAAAGAAACTGAAAATTAGTATCTCCTGGGGATGAATGGAAGCTTTTTAAAATGGGAAAATAACTGATTATCTGGAAGTTGTGATAATCAGTCTCACTTAAAACTACTTCTTATGTTGCCATATTACAGAAGTTACTGTTGAAACCAATTTGGTCACTGAGTATTGCAATATACTCTGTTATCTATATGTTCTTAATTATAACTGCTTGCAGATGGCTTTGTTAAAGCATATGTACTAGAACTGAAACAAGTTTTGAATCTGTGTGATCTTTACACAGTCATTGGCATTACTTCAGCCCTGGAACTCTCATAGGTTACAGTATGTCTTCAACCAGGCTACTGTAGGTTTCTGGCTGAAATTCTGTATTAAATTAAATCTGATTGACCTGAGTGGCTTGTGTGTTTTTAAACAATGCTCTAGTAACCCAAAATTTACAATGTTAAATAACAAAAGATACTTGGAACCACAATGCATGTACAAGTGTTGCGTTATAAATATAAGTTAGAATTGTGAAGATCAGATGGATCTTCACTTAATTCTAATGTGAATATCCTATCCATTGTCTGAGGTTATTTTAAGGGGAATACAAATTGTAAAAGATATAAAATATCCAAGTGAGACTGATGTTTAGACTGAAATGGTAGCTTTGTAGAGATATCTTTGTACCTTAGGGAAAAGATTCCATCACATCAGCAAAGCATGAATTTGCCACTAATTCCAGCTCTGCAGTGAATAACTTTGATTGCTGGGTTTTAGATTTTTAAACTGTCAGATATTTTGTAGCCTGGGACTTAAATCTGTGCATTAGATCTTAAACATGTAACTACGAATAGCAACATTTTAAGCTGGTATTAGGAATGGAATGGGATTCACAGCAGGTAACTTTAAGAGACTGATGAAGGTCTCTTTAATCTCTGCTTTTAATTGAGAGGGGGTTCTCTAGGAGTTGATTAATTCATGCTGCATTTATGTTCTGAATTCATGTATCAGGAGGCATGTTACAGGTCTCTCCATAGGGACAAGTCTTGTAACTTTTGGCTAAAACGAAGTACAGTATCTTGTTTTATAAGTTGTAATACTATTCCACTTTTGTTAATTGCTTAAGTGTTTTAAAATGATGTATACAGACATACCTACATTGAACTGAGAACTGGATTAGAGGGGTGGCCTGATAAGGGACAAAAATCTCTGCTTGTGTGTGTACACACATACAGAAGTGTTTGTTTCTTGGATGGGCTGGCTTTAACCAGGTTCGGTTCCCTTCATCTTCACAGCCATGTAAAGCTTTGCTCTGATGTAGGGAGGTAATGGTTCAGATCAAAGATGGGATTGGTGCTATCAGCGGTGGTGTTAAGTTGATAGCATGCTCTCAAATCATACCTCTGGCCATTTCTTTTGAGAGTGTGTGGTTTCTAACAGCTGAAGGATAGTTGTGTGCATGTGTTCATTTACTGTACCTGGAAAACAGGGAGAGTCACTACCTCAACCCACTGAGAAAACTAACTGAAGAAGGGTGCTATAATGTGTTCCTTTGGCAAGCCTTGGGATTATTCCAAGAGTGATCAAGCATGAAAAAATTCAGGATGACTGCTTTTAGTCAGAGACAGTATGTAGTTGTAGATGATAGCTTATTCTTTTTATTTGCATGCTGAGGAGGAATCTTTGCTCTGTGGTTAGGCACAGAGTAGCAGCCTTTTCATTGAATGGACCTGGTTGCCAGAGTTGAATAGCTTAAAGTTGGTGAAAGGTGTCTTTTATTTAATATTAATGACAGTGACTGTATTTCCTCTTTCTTAATTTGCAGTGCTTAGTAGTGAGCCTGTAAATTCTTAGTATTTTATGGAAAAAATACCATTTGCAGCGAAGTACAATGTTTTTGTGCCATGTCTTGGTAGTTTCTAAGCACTGTTGCAGCTGATGTTGAATGGGGGGAAAGCACTGAAAAAACATTGTTGTCAGGAGAATCTCCTAGTCTTACAGTAGAATACATCCTTGTGCCTACTAGGATATTACAACTAGTGTGTATACAGCACAAAGTGCACTCAGTGCCATTTCATTTCTGCTCAATTGCTGGATGTAAACAGTTGTGTAATCAAACTTCCTTGATGAGGTAGGGTTTTTATTTTAAAACTCTTTTTCTATCATCTGAGATTTCTGCTATGTATTCACTTCTTTGGTTTATTCTGGCAACTCATCCCAGTATTTATTCTAATACCGTATCTTGTAAAACATGCATCCATCAACTTAGGAGTAGGTACACTGGAAGTATTCCAGCTGTTGGCCCTTTAAACCACAAACAGGTAGGAAGAGAAAAGTACTCCCTGAAAAAGGCAGCTGGACCACCAAGAAACTATACAAACCATGTCTTGCTCTTGTCTGGTATTTTGATACCAGGCTTCTGAAACCAGTATTCAAAGCATATTCTGAAAGTGTATCTTAAAATGCTCAGAAGTAAAGTATTGTTGCTCATTGCTTTAGTTAAAATAAATTGAGACATTTCAGGGCTTTTCTAGATGTATTCAGGAGTTGGAAAGGCTGAGTTCTTTCCACTTTATCTTATAAGCAGATAACATCATTAAGCATCAGCAGTGATGTGCCAAAATCAAAGCAGATTTTATAGTTGGTGCCAGAAGATGAAACAGTGTCCTCATGTATATTCTCCAATATTGGCCCTGGTACAAGTTCCTGGTGTTGAGCCATGTTTGGCAAATCACTTCCTTAAAGCAGCAGAATCCATTTAGTTCTGTAAGTGCATTTCTCAGGGGTTGGATGTGACATGCCTTCACCTCTTATATGGTTGATGTTATCCCCATCAATTGTAAAGAAAATCATATCATTTCAGGACCTTCCTGAGGAGAGAGCTTGTCTCCCTCCTTTCCGTTTGAGCTCAGGCTGTTCCATGAACCCACTAAGAGCGACTTTATATGTATCAGCCAGCTGCTGACACAACCAATCATTTCTACACTGAGCCTCAAAGTTGACTGTCAAAGCCTTCTGAGAGTACCTCAATAAAGTTTCTTTTTATAAGTACCACTCACATTGTTTCAGTGGCTGCACTGAGAAGTTTCTACTCCTCTGGCTGCAGAAGCCATCTCTGTATGTATTCTCTCTTTCAATACTGTGCTGTTCGGGAGATTGCTAGAGCTAATGTAACTCTCAGTAAAGCAACCTCGTAATTACTGTTCGTGTGAAAGACACTAAGTCATACCTCTAGGAAAATGTGTGTAGGTTACTGCATGAGCTCTTTACTCTGAGACAGAAGAAGTTCTTTGAAATGTGTGGTCTTTCATTATTATTTCCCTTTCCCTCAGAAGCCATCAAGAGTATCTTGCAGATTCCATAGTTGAGTGCATAAGGTATGGTGTGACAGGCATGGTGTCGACTTCTGTTCACGATTTGAGCATAAAAGAGGTCTGGCACGTTCTCTGTGAACGTTGCAGAGATTTTAAAAAAAAAAAAAGTACTGCCAGGTGAGTAAAATCCCTGTACATTTGTTACAATGGACTTATAATTTGTTATATTCATACATGGACTATGCATCTCCGATAACTCATTATTACTAAACCTTTTATAACTTCCTGTTACTTGTTTCTTCCACTTTTTATGTCAGTATGTTGAGCAAAATGCATATTCTATAGAAAAAGTCAGTTGTTTTCATGTTTTGTGGTTAGTGTAAGTAGTAATCCAGTTCAGGCTATAAAAATTGGACTATTTTACAATAGCTTCAGAATTCTTAACTGTTACCTCTCACAACTCACATCTGACCCCAAACTACTTAATTAGCTATCCTCTTCCTTTTATTTTCATATAAACTTTTCAGATTAGCATGCATATTTTTTTTGTAAGATGCTTAGCTTCACAGTTCTGCAATTGGTCAAAGATCCTGTAATGAAAACCTCTTATAAATTTGCAGTGTACCTTGCACATTACAAAGAAATGACCAGGTAAAGGTGAAAAAGCCTCTTCCACTCAATTAAACCTTTCTTCTGCACTTTCACATGCATGTCTCTAAGTTCACACTTTAAACCCAAATGGCATTTTCTGTGTGTAATCTGACTTACTGTCAGGGAGGCACACAAGGTACACGTTCAGATGAACTTCAGCAAATGCTTCCACTTGTGGTCTGCTGCACTAGAAGTGCTGTGCCACATTCTGATCCTCTTGTCTTCCCACATTACTAAGAATTCCTATTCTTTACTGTTACTCTACGTAACAGACAAACTCTGAACTCAAAACCCCATTATTCACTGCAGAACCAATGTTTTAGTTAGAATCTTTCCCAAATTTCTTCTGGAGCAAGGAGATATCTTCTCTATTTGGTTAAAACATGTCATTGCTGATATTGCTTATAAGTATTCTCCTGTAAGCCTGTTACTTGGTAATTTTTGTCTACATTCCTCTGTTCCTGCAGTTGTGATAGAAATGCTACCTTGCACCATCCTATATACAAATCTAGTTGTTTTTTTTTTTCCAGCCTGGCTCTAAAAACTTTAATGAGATGTAGTTAATGTGGGGAAAAGCTTAATCTGCAAAGCAAACATGAATTTGTGTAAAACACAGTGGGAGGAATGAGATGGCAAGAAAAATTAATTAGAAACGGTAGAGGTCAGGATCTGATAATTATCAAATATGATATTTAATATTAAGTCTAATTTGAGATGCAATAGTTGTTACTGATGTGATTGTCAGCTGATGTGCGTGCAGTCAAGAGCTTTTAAAGCTAGTGGTAAAAAAGGCCTTACAGCTGTAATGTAGCTTGTTAGATTTCGTGTTCTGTATTTTCCAAGTTCACTTCCCCGGTTTTATATGCAGCTTTAATTCTGCATTTTTACTTGCCTTCCACAAACAAGCTTAAATTTAGGGTGTGGAAAATATCAATATTTCTAAAAATGTCCATGGCAGTGGGAAAGAAGTGGTATTTCCTTAAGCCTTCACCTTGATGGTTGATTTTGCTGATTAAATACCTAAACGCCTCCATGTGCTATGGAAATTTCCTATATTAATGGCTTCTTTCCCTAGTTATTGTTAAAATGCTAATGTTATGGGTTAAAAAGCCATGGGTTTTGTGTATTTTTTCCTTTTTATTTAAAAATTGATTTGAACTCTAATGTCTTTAGCACTGAATTGGGCCAGGCTTTTATTCATGTACAAGAGCTTATATAGGCATCTGTTGCTCTTCTTTGTTCTGTCTTAATCTCATTTTATGGTTCAGGTTTGATATTTACCATTTTTTTTGTATTATTTGCTCAGTACTTTCATTGTAGTTCTTTTTCTTCCTCAGCTATATTTCTATTTTGCTACTAATACTATAGCACACAGGATACCATTAAACTCCTTTTTGATCCTGGACAAACAAAATAGTCTGGTCTGCTTCTGAAACTTTACATTTTGGCTCATCCTATGCCTTCACAAAAGTAATCCAAGATTTTCTGCAATCTTGAAGTGCCAGAAACTTTTTTCCAAGAAGCTAAAGCATGTAACATTTTTATATTGCCATAAGCTATTTTTCTCCCGTATAGTTGGAGCTTCTTTACCTCTTACCCATTTCCTTTCAACACTTATTTTGCTTTGGTGGTACCGCTTGTTATGCATTTCTGTGAAACAATTTAACTCCCTAACCACAGGGAAGAGGAGTTAATTTTTGTCTGGGTTAATGAATTATTCCACTCAGTGAAAGCTTAATGAATGCCAAAGCTGGCAGGTGGATGGGGCAAAAGCAGAGCCAGGGAAAGGATTTGAGGATAAGCCATTTTAGGCTCCTGAGGCTGCCTCATGTAATTTCACCTGGTTTTACAGTATATCATTCACTTTGTTAGGAAAGGCAAAAGAACGTGTTCGGTTTCCGTGAGCTTTCCTTCTTGCTTTCCAAGTGTAATGTAAGATATTAAAGTTATAAATGATTTATTCTGCTAGTTATGTAAATAACTTGCATATATCATCTTCAGATATTGATTAAAAGTACAGAAAACAAAGTATGTTGTTCCATTACTGTAATTTTTTCTCTAACAATTTTTCTATTCTTGAAGCCTGGGAAACATAATCTGTTACATGCTGACTTGATTTGATCATTACCTCACATTAACATCCTTCCTGGATAACTTCTGTTACACCTCAGCACCAGTATTCACCTTTTCTGCAGCATTTTCTTTTGAATGACATCAGAAGGCAACATGGTGAGGAGGTGACAAAATAGAAACAAATCATTGTTTTGATGCTGACTTCCTTCTTCAATGATCATCAATGTTATAGCAGAAAACAAAGGACTTTGTGCGTAGATATTAATTTGGGGGTGGTGGTGTTTGGTGTGTTTTTTTACTAGCAGAGTAAGTCTAAGCTCACATGTTTTTCTTCACTGTCTTCATGTACACATTCACACTTGTCATTGAGTCAGTTGTCAGCTAGCATGGCTAGGAATAATCCATGATTCATGAATCCACTTCAATTCAAATGTACGACCTGCAAAGTGTATAGTAAAGATGTTGGTTAAACCACGTGAATCCTGATAGTGTACCTCACGTGTGCCCTATGGAACAAGTTCTTGCTTAGCTCATTAAAAATACGTTTGCTGAGCAACTTGGTTTACTAGAGCATGGAGAACTATGGGAGGTACTCCAAGAAGGCCTAACATGACACCTCCAGGGAAAGTGCTGCAAAACCTGATGTGAGTAACTCTGATGTGAAGAGAAGTCCTAGATAACTTTCTGCTTTTGAACTCAAAAACAATCCATGGAAGTACTGTCTTACTCCCTTGGTATGTGAATTGTATATGTTGCCAGTGAGCAGTTGCATCTTCTCTGGATTACAGTAGATTACTTTCACTCTGTTCATGTTTCAGTTATTTCTGGACTATATGGTAGAACTTACTTCATGATTAAAGCAATAACTGAAGTCTGTAAAAAAAAAAAAGTACTTATACATTTTTGGTTATGCTGTTTTGAAATACACATAAAAACTGGCCTGGTGTCTTGTTATAATCTAGCATGTTAGCCTGCAGCAAACTTCTGTTAGCTGAGGGAGTGCACAGTTGTGCACTGACTGAAGTGTGCAGGTGTGTGTGGTACCAAGGCCATGTGAGCGAATCAAAGGGAGAAAAAAAGTATTTGCAAGGAAGAAACACAAAGTTCTTTAGAAACAGAACTTCAGATAGTTGCAGAGTTAATACACAGAGGCATAGAACTAAAGCTACAGAAAAACGGTAGGAATTAACTGAAGAAGCTATTGCTACTTATGTTCTCTTCTTTTCGGGGGTGGGATGGGGGTTTACAGGTCAAAGTAAAAACCATATGAAAGAGTTGTCATTGTTATTCCCAGAAATATAAGGAGTGTTGAACACATATTGCATTTCACATCAACCAAAATGAATGTTCAAGAAATTTTGAAGTTAAATATTTTATTTAGGCATTTATAAAGTGCAGAAGTTATAAGTCTAGTAACACGGTGAAAATGTTATATTGGTCTGGTTCTATTGGCATTGTCCTGTCTCTGATCAATAAACCAAGTGTGTTGGATGAACTACACCTACTTGTTGATTACAGTGCTGAAATGGAATAAAAAAAAAGTACAAAGAAATAGAATAAACAGTAAGTTATGCTATTTCAGTATAAGCTTAGGAATACTAAATACAAAAAATCATATGCATGTAGATTCTCAGACTGAATTATCTATAAACATTCTGCTGGGGTCAGAAAGATGACGAAAAATAGTTTTAAACACCTTTCCTGACATGCAGTCAAAAGAAGTGAAACACGCTCTTCTGTTCTGGTCAATTAACATTCAGCATACTGAGTGCTGTTCCAAATAAACATGTAATTTAAGAAAACAGCCTGTCAATAATTCATAAGGATTAATAAAAATATTGCAACTGGATTTGCAGTACCATTAATGAAGTTAAGTGTCCCACATTGCTTCCACCGCAAGTCCTGACACAGTAGGGGAATGTTGAGGGAGAAATGGGCAGGGGGAGAGGAAAACATAGGGCAGAGGGAACATTCCCTTTACAAGAACATACGCTTTCTAATGCTGCAGCTGCTGCCTGGTGTTGACCGGTAGCTTCTAAGTACAGAACAGCATGATGTACTTTGCTGTGTGCACATGAAAGACAGTAATTTTTACTAAAGAGTTTGACTTAATGTTTTATTTTATGTTGTTTTAAGGGTTAAAACTCTTTAATGTAGATTAAAAACCCCCAAGTACAGCCAAATGAAAAGTGATTAGTTACAAGTGTGGCTGAAAATCCACCCAGCTTCCTTTCCAACAGAAACTGCCTCTTCTTTGGTGATTCAGATAACTACATCGGACAAAGAAGAAAAACTATTTCATGCTAATAACCAGGATGGAGTTCAACTCCCCACACTAAAACACATTTTCTCAGATTTGTACTTGGGAACAGTGAACGAGTCAGAAATGGGGAGCAAGAGGACTTAGTGCTATTGCTTTTGCTGCTATACTTGTAGCGCGATCTATGTCTATGCAGCTTCGGCATCACTGAAAACTGGAACACGTTGTTCCTAGGGTGCTCTAGGTGGGAGGTGAACGGGCGTGGGAACCCTGATGAGACGGCAACACAGACAAAGCTGTGGAAGATGGACTTGGACATTTTTTTTTTTTCCCCATTTCCAAACCCCCCCCCGCCCCCAAAGATGTTGGTTGGCCTAAGAAATCTCCCCTACCTCTGGCAAAAGAAGACTTTTAGGTGAAGGCACGAAGATCGCCAGAGGAATGCCCCTCTGGGGAGCAGCTGCTTTACGCCAGACAGCGGAGTACGCCCTCGGCCTGTTGCCGGAGGCGCAGGTCACCGGCGCGCTAAGGAGCTTGCCGGTTCCCCGGGCTCCCTTGCCTGCAGCACCCACCCCAGCGCTGTCAAGTGCCGGTAACGCTGCCGCGGAACCACGCACGCTGTTAGCCACGAGGGTGCGCGCAGTCAGTCAAAGCCGGCTCACGACAGCAAAGGCACGGCGCTCCCGAGCGCTGCCCGGCGGGCGCACCGCTCCTGCCACCGCCGCCGTCTCCCCGCGGGGCACCCCAGCCGTTCCCCGTCTCCTCACCGCCTTTCCTCTTCGGTGCGCGCCGCTTGCTCCTCGCCGGTTTGCGGAGCAGCCGGGGGCGGAGGGCTCCAGAAGCCGCGCAGACCAGCGCAGCCTGGCAGGGCCTGGCAGGACCGGCTCTGCCGACCCGTGCCGCCCGCGCCCCACGTGCTGCCTTCCGGTCGGCGCTACCGAGACCTCGCCTCGACCCGCGCCGCACCGGCTGCCAGCTGCACGGCTTACCCGCTGCCCGCTTTTTACGATGCCGCCGCTACGGCGGTTTCCTAGCGGACCTGCACCTCCTTAAAGGCGCCCGGGAAACCGGTGGCGGCTCCGGCACGTGCCGAACGCCCCGATGCGCGGCCCGCAGCGACCCCCGCCGCCCCCTCTGCCCGCTGCCCCCGCAACGCCACCGCGGGCCGGCGCGGCGCCGCCAGCACCGTTTGCCCAATCAGAGCGCCGAATGCCTTTTTCCCGCCCACCTGCCCCACGGCATGGTGGGAGGTGTAGTCCAGAGC
>VXAL01001052.1:38240-95006 GCA_013399475.1 Chauna torquata | reverse complement strand
CGGAGGCTGGCGGCAGGCTGCGGCGTGAGGGAGGGCTGGGCTGGGCCGGGCCGGGCCGGGCCGGGCCGGGCCGGGCGAAACCGGAAGAGCCTGCGGCTTGGTGATCTGCGCGTGTCAGGGCCGTTGCTTCTGTCTCTGCAGGCGTGTGGGTGCCTCAGGCTTGAGCGTGGCCAGGATGACCGCCTGGGTGCCTTCTGATGCGCTGGGTCGAAGAGTCCTGTGCGGCACAGAATACGCAACTGTGCGGTATGTTGGCAGTGTTCCGCCTACAGCAGGTAAATAGAACGGTAGTAAATAGCCTTTACCTTGAATGTCTGGTTTTAAATTCTAATCCTATTCTTCTTAATTAAAGAAAATGACAAGTAGAATGTGGCAATTTACAAACTGTTTTTTTTTTCTGTTTGGTTCTTGTGTAGATATGGCAACTTCTAACCCAGATAAGTTTTTTTTAGAAGTCAGAGTTGTCAAAAGGAGCCTAAGAAGTACTTCTGGTTGAAACTGATTACAGTTTCTTTACAACAGAAAGCTCTTACTGCCTTCCTTTTTCCATTAGCTTTCCTGGACAGTGTCCCCTGATCTCTTTGTGTACGGGCACAGTTTGGGAAGGAGACGGACAGACAGCAGCGACAGATCAACAGACTAGGCACTCTGTTGATACTATACTCAAATGCATGGGGCCAAATAAGATTCACCCCAGTTTGCTGAAAGGTCTGACCAATCTGACTATAAGAGCACTGTATGCAATCTTGGAAAAACTATGATGACAGGATGGGAAGTTTGCTAATGCTTGGAGGAGACTAGCATTGCACCCAGTTCTAGAAGAGGCAAGAGGGATGACCAGGGAACTGCAGACTCATCAGCCTGACCTCAGATCCCAGAAAGATCATGGAACGTGTTCCCCTGCAATCCATTTCCAGGTGTATGAAGGACAAGATGGTAGCTGGGAGTACTAGATACTTGTCAAAAAGAACA
The DNA here is from genome assembly GCA_013399475.1 of Chauna torquata. Classification (NCBI taxonomy): domain Eukaryota; kingdom Metazoa; phylum Chordata; class Aves; order Anseriformes; family Anhimidae; genus Chauna; species Chauna torquata. Next base: position 94,034 of record VXAL01001052.1, on the reverse strand, counting down.
AGTCCTTCCTGGCCAACCTGGTTACCTTCTATGATGATATGACTGGAAATGTGGACAAAGAGAATGGGGGATGTAGTATTCCTTGACTTTAATAAGACTGTTTACACTGTCTGTAACAAAAACTTCATTTGGAAGCTAGAGAAATACAAGCCAGGTGAAAGGACTGTGAAGTGGGTTGAAAGTCCACAGGTCTGTCAAGCGAAATAGTGGTAGTCAATGACGTGACATCTGGCTAATAGCTGATAATGGACGAGTAACCCAGAAATAAATTCTGAGGTCTGTATTGTTCAACATCTTCATCAGTGTCTTAGGTAATGAACAGAGTTCACATTCAAATGGCTGATGTAACAAAAAGCAGAACTGCAATTCAGAGCAAGCTTTATGAACTTTAGGATTGGGCCTAAGAGATTCAAGAAGTATGAATTTCTGTATGTAGTGTGAAATATATACCTGCGTATTGCACTAGTAACCTCCAGGGTGTGTTGTAAAGGACTTGAGAGTTAAGATGGATGCTGTGATGGATATGAACCAACAGTGAGCTCTTGTCACAAGCAACCTTTGCGTTGTACTGGGTTACCCTAGAATGATGAACATGGCCAACAAACTAAGGGAAGCTGTTGTCCCCCTCTGAGGGCAGAGGTTCTTGAAAAGGTTGCACTCGAAATAATGTTTCGGTCATCCCAGCTCAAGCGGGATGTGGATAAACTGGAGAGAATCCAGCTGAGGGCTGCCAAGGAGGTCAAGGGCATAGACCACGTCTTGTGAATAGAGGTTGAGGGAGCTGGGCTTGGTTAGTGTGGTAAAAAGGGAGGTTAAGTGGCATCAAATAGTTGCCTGTGGCTGCTTGAAAGACAGTTAGGAAGATGACAGAGCCAAATTCTTAAATAACAAGGGGCAACAGCTACAAATCGTGGCTTGGAAGGTTCAGATTGGACAGCAGGAAAATATGTTTCACTAGAGAAATAATGCAGCACTGGAATATGCTGCCCAGAAAGGCTGGAATCTCTCTTCTTGGAGATTTTCAAGACCTGGCTCAGTAGAGACTTAACTGTCTAACCTAATCTAGCGCTGGTGATAATCTCCTGCTTTGAGAGGGAAGTTCAGGCTAGGCGAACTTCGGAGGTTTGTTCCATAATGTTTCCATGGCTATGATGCCATACGTTTGAAAATGTATCTACCGTATTTTTCAGGAATTTGGCTTGGAGTGGAATGGGATGATCCTCAGAGAGGAAAACACGATGGTACCTATGAAGGAACACAGTATTTTAAATGCAGGTGAGTTGATTCCCAGTGTTAACGTGTCATGCATGTTGGCAAGATGGTCATGGTAAAACGTCTGTTCTCAATTTCTAGGGCAAATCCTTTTGTTATCAGTTTGCTGATATTTAAAAAAGATAATAAATCGGAATGCTGTGACAAGCTATGTCATAAAGGCTGTTACGTTGTTATTGATGTTACCGGGATTAGAATGTGGTAAACACTTGGAAAATAAAAGTGGTGGTTTCAGAGGTATGTAATAAAATGTGATTTTTTGGATGTTGTTAGTCCTAATGTTACTTTCAGTAGGCCTTTACCTTCTACTTCACTAAGAAAATCAGTATGGTCCTAACTACCTTCCTTATGTAAGTGAAGTACGGGTCCTTGTTAACTGTCTCAGATATAGTTGAAATTTGGATTTAAGATGACTTGCATGCGTATTGTTAAGGGAAAAATACCAAGTTCCTAGTAATGATTTGGATGATACTTGTACCACTGAGTAATTGTTAAGTAAGTTCAATTGCATTTAATGCATGCCAAACAGTGTAGCTGTGTGGGCTTTTTTTTTTTTTTTTCCCCCAGTATGTACATACATTATATTTAAGTTTGAAGATTCAAACACTTAACATGTTTGAAACTGGGGAATGCAGGACTCCAGGTCTAATGCTAACAGCAGCAAGTTGTTGATTTGCATGTCAGAGGACACTACAGCTGCTAAAAGTTTGGCTTAAAGAAAATAACTGGATGAATTCAAAGAAGAAAAGTCTGTCAATGACTCTTAAATAGTAAAGGCTACTAGCCCAGTAAGTTCCTGAGCGGTGAATTGGTAAAGGATAAGACTGTATTCTGAAGCTATATCTTTAAAATACTTCCTCTGCTTTCATATTTTTCCCAACCATTTTCTGTTGGCTGCTTTTGGAGAGAGAATGTGGCATTATATGGATGTATGTTTTAACGACTGGATTACAGCTAGTTTTATGTTAATCAGATGAAATGGAGAAAAGATTTCTAGGTCTTTTTGTCCACCTCCTATGTAACCAGGCTAGTAGTAACTATAAAAGGGCAGTTTGATTACTGTTTGTTCCTAATTGTTCGAGTGCTTATTCAAGTAAAATCTAATATAAATCAAATTCTGTGACAGTGAACACTGAGAATTAATTAAAGGCTTCTGAAAATATGAAGGAGAGTGATGAAATAAAATGAAAGTTGTCTGTGGTCTTGCTTTAGGATGTGTGTTTGCTTTGGTTTGTTTGAAAATGTAAGACTTCTGTGAAATGAATTCCTCATGTTAATTATGTTGAGGAAGTTAGTCATTGATGAGAAGATAAGCAAATCATCTTTTTTTTTTTTCCAACTTGCATGTGAATGAAACTCATAAGAATAGCTGAATGAAGTCAGTCCAAAGATTTGTCTGACATTGGCTAATAGCAGATGACTGGAGGAGCATGAAAGAACAAGAAAAGTATGTAGTAACTGTTTTCCAGAGTCTTGCTAGCTTTAGCTAGTCACGGTTCAAAGATTTTTCTGAGCCAGAAGTGATATATTTGTATATCTACTTTATTTTGCTCTCAGTGGATGACACAACAGAAGAAAAATTATGAGAATTTCCTCTGAAAGAATAATTAAAAACATGTGGCCATGGTGCATGTGTTTGCTAACTCTAGAGCATGCATTTTCAGCTTGTGGAAACTGTGATTGTTTTCATTTTTAGGAGTAGATGGGTCTTACCACTTTCTCCTACCTGAATTATAGCACTATGATATGGAAGGGACTGAGAGCTGTACTGTTGCTGTGAAATGTCACATAGAAGAAAAAGAACCGAGGTTAAAATGATTATGTCTATATTGTGCAGAAAGTCTAGTCTCATATCTGCTGAAATACCATCTGGGGACAAGTAGAATGCCCTCAGGTAGCAAAGGCAGCTTCTGTACTTGTAGCAAGACCTGACAGCAGTTCAGGGCTTGTTAGACAATATACTTTGTTATCAGTTCACATGAAAGTTGTTTTCAGGCCAGCAAGCAGAGCTGTTTGGTCTCAGACTGAATCAACAGAATTTACCAATTAAATAATTCAAAATTAAAAAGAAGCTATTTTGAAATCCTTTCTGGGAATACTGTCTGCTACCTTTAGCCAAACAGGGAAGAGGTAGATTATGTTCAATAGCACAAATCAGAATTGAGTCCGTATCTTCTTAACTTCCACACTTGTGTATGGTGGGACCCCTCGTTATTAGGAAATGAGATGATAACACAAAATCTGTTCTTTAGAAAAAACAAAGAAATCCGAGAACTGTTTTTTTTCCTTGTATCTAATGATAAAAATAAGGCAAGGCTTAAGAGGATAAGGACATTTTTGATGGAAGAAAAGGAATTCAACACTACTGGATTTTTCATAACTAAAGAATGGAAAACTATGGTCTTAAGACGACTGTGTCTTCTGAATTTGTTAGCCAAAGTTGCTTCTTAAATGCTTTGAATTCAATTGAAACAGTTTCCAAGTTAAAGCTGGTTATATTCTGCTGTAGTAGAAATAGTGAAAGTAATTGGCTGGCCATTCCAGATCTAGAAGCAATTGAACATGTTCTGGAAGTATTTCAGAAACTTGAATGATTCACATCTGTGTGTGTATATTTATACAAGTGCACAGACTCTTTTGCTTTTCTAGCAACCATTAGTATGCTCCCAGGAAATACGAGCTCAGAGAATGATCTCAATTCTTGTTGTAAAAATCAGCTTTCTGACTGAAGCTGCGTATATCCGTAACAACTTTAAATGTAGTGATCTTTCAACACGTTCTTACAATACCTGTTCTTTGTATTCTGCTTTCTGGAGTATTTCTGGAGACTAAGAGAACAGACATAACTTTCTGTGTGCAGTCTGGTTTGTAGTTCATGTACCAATTGTGAAGACATAGGCAAACTTCAATAAAAAATGAGTATTTTATCAAGAAGATGCTAAAAAAAAAAAAAAAACACCCAAGTCTCACCTCTCTATTTTTTCCTCAAACTGTAGTAGTAAACTTTTGCATTTTCTTTATATAATGTGTATGTATACATATATAAAAATAAACAAAATTTCTAAGTTATGTGCTTTTTTCCTCAAACCTTATCAGTAGTACCCTTTGCTTAGAAACCTACTTCTCTAACTCCCTGAATTCTGATAAGCAAAAGCAGCTGATGGAGTACCTTATACTGTAAATAAATGCAATGAAAGGACAGAAGTTTTTATTTTTAATTCTTTCTAAGGTAATTTTGAAGGGGGTGCTTTTTAAAAAAAAAAAAACAAAAAACTTTCACAGTGATGTTTCAAAATTACATCATAAGAGGAAAGTAAAACTGAATATGAAATTTTGCTTACCAAAGGATTTTTTTAGTAGTCTTTATCTGGATAAATCAGTAGGTCTGCATACAGCTGTATCTGGTCTGTGTAGCAAGTTTTGTGGCAATACGACCTAAACTTGTATGTTTCGTGGCAGTATATTTGTCTGAATCATATATTATGTGATACGAATTCAACTTCTTAAGAATATGCAAATCAAAGAACAATACAGCGGTGCTTCAAAATATACTGACAACGTGAGCATGTTCGTCAAATCTGGATTGGCTGGAAATGACAGTGCATACTCTAGTGGCATTTTTGTGAATCTTTTTCCTGCTAATAAAGTCTCGTTTCCTAATAACTGAGGCAGCTATTATTTTAGCTGTCAGTTGCAGTAGTGTGTCACGTAATAAAGTAAGCTATATTCTACAGTGCCTCAAGAGAAATGAGAAGCGAGTAATCAAGCCTTAAAATAGCGTTAAAATTTATATGCAGCTGTTGAAACCGGAGTATGCTTTCAAAATGAAGTTCTTGTCCCACACACCCATTCACGCAGTTACATGCATGTCCTGCCCTGGCAGATGTGGGTTACAAGCGCGTGCACCTACCTTGAGCGTGAGTCCCCTAGTTGCACACGCCTCCTGTGGGAGGCGCGGGTGCTCCAACTTTCGTGTCCCTGCGTTGCTTCCTGCAATCTGCTAATGCACGTACGGGTAGAAAGCAGCCCCAGGCTCCCATGTGCACATTGAGATGTGGGGCGTACATTTTGCTCCCCACAGTGTCTGTCCCCTCGCTGGGCTCACCTCGGCATCTGGCCGGGGGCAGCTGTGTCTGGCCTAGGGAGAGGTCATGCTGCTGGCAGGGTGACTTTTCACAGCATGAAACCATGTCTTGACTGCTGCTCTGGTACCTTCTGCTTTCTCTCCCAGTTACAGATATTTAGGTTTCTTTTATGCTTCCTTTCAACCCCCCACTCCTCCCAAAAAAGTCTCTGGGTAGTTCCCTGATTACTGCTTAATCTGGCAGGAGGGTTATCTTCCTCCTTAGCCGTACTGGGTTTTTGGGCAGACATCCTTTCAGACAGTTCGGGTATTCCATTCACACACAGTGTTTACATGTGCAGTGCTATTTTAGCAGCTGTTTTTATCCAGGCCATTTTGTTGGGTGAGATGTTTGGATTCCCCTGCACTAGCTGACATACTTCTTACCTCGTGAGTTGGGGGTGACTTCCTGTTTTATCACACAGAGTATTTTGATTCATAACTGAAAGGGATGTGTTATTTCCTGCTAAAGAATAGCTTTGTTCTTCTCAGATCACTTTTCAGAGGAATCCTGATTTGATTTTTCAGCTAACACTATTACTAAAGGTATTGACCACGTTAAATTGTAAGCTGTTTCCACAGGTTTGCCTTTCAGAGCAAGACAGAGAAAAGGAGGGAAGTATAGCAACTGTAAAAGTTGCTTCTGTGATGTGTTCAGTTGCGCAGAATTGCAACTGTTTCTCAGCTCTTTGCAACTTCTTTTTTTCCCCTTTGCATTATTAAGTTTTCTTCTGGTGGAATTTTGACTTCTGTATATTTTTGTAGTCCTGAAATGCCAAGCTGTCCTTGCAAGGGTGTTACGTGTTTTCAGTTTCTTCTTCAATGAGTTTTATAAATTGTGTAGGAACATGTTTTTAAATTTACAGACAGCAGTTGTGACCGTCAGATGTTATGTTTGCATGACACTTATGTTCCTGCCTAAAAAAAGATCTATTTATATTAAACTAAACTCTCTCCCCTTCAAGAATGACAGATTCACCTCCAGGAATATCTGCTTAGAGCACAAACAAATTCTTCAAATACAGGAAGATGTCAGTATCATTTTAGTGTCTATGAAGAAAAAACAGTTGCTGTTCAATAAGGGGAGAATGCATTCCCAAGATTCCTTTTAGCCTCAGAAGATCTCAGATAGGAAGTTTTGATTGTTTCACTGCGTGGTGCTATATCCAGTGAGACTTCTGCTCTCAGCTGGCAATAGAAGGGTGTTGAAACAAAACTGTTGGCCCTAACCACTATTCAAATGTGTCATGTGCACCAGCAGAACCTTCAGATGAGCATCTGGAACTGCAGATGTCATCTTTTTTTTCTTTCCTTGTTTTGTGAAAGCTCAGACTCAGCTTTTATGTCTGTTAGACTGAGGTAAACTTACGAGAACTTCAATTACTTGCTGATGTTTGCAGAGCTTCTGCTGTGTGGTCAGGAATTTGATACCTCATAGCAGATTAGTCCTAGGTGTCACTTACAAGCCTTGTTTGATGCCACAGCTACCACAGTCTCTATTCTAAAACAAATCTGAAGGGTTTTCTTTGCTGCAGTGTGTTGATTCTTCTAGCAGAAGTCTGATCTATTGACCTTCCCCTTAAAGGAAAAGATCTGTTTAGAGCCCATCTAGACAAGATGTGCATGGATTCAAATGGCTATAATTTATGACACCCTCTGATCCTTGTAGTGTGTATGCCTCCAGCCATGAAGATAATTGCCTTGAGGTAGCTATTGTGAAACAGCCAGTACTGGGCAAAGAAACCCTTCCGTCTACCTTTACTATCCAGACGGGTAATGCTGAGCTCTCTCTCCTTGGCTGAGAAGCATGCTCAAATGTCTAACTGTTGGCAGAGCACAGCGTATGAACTACTGCATTAAACCTCAGGCACTGAGAAGTGCATGTGTGACAATCCACTAGTACATGAAGAGCCATCACATACCTGTAATGGCAAGCAGTACCACTACTTTGTTTTTCATTAGCAAAGAAGAATGCTGTCAAGTTTCCTTTTTTTTTTCAGGGAAATGGTTAACCAGTGGAAACTCATAGCAAATCTGAATTTTAATGAGTATCTTTCAAGGGCTGTGAGCATGCTACCAGATGGGCTGTATTGCTTCAGGCTACTGAATGATGAATAGAAAGTGTCCTGCAAGCTGACTTCTGAGACTGGGGTCAGCCTTTCTATTTTAAAAGTCAGTAAGAAGTGTCACTCACTAACCAGAGCCAGCTGGTTGTCAGAGCCCCACTTGGGCATAGTCCAGATTTTCTGTTTAAGGAAATTGGGGTATATCTTCAACCACTTCACTTGTGTTCAGTGCATTGTCCTTGTTGCAGGACCTTTTACACACATCAGAGCAAAATCCCTGTTTTCAGACTTCCAAATGCTTGGCTTGAGTCAGGTTGATAATTAGTACTCATGTCCTTCCATTAATGGTATGCATACCAGATGACTCTTTGGAGTAGGAATTATCTGTTTGTTTCCCAGTTATGGAGACTGATTGCTGATAGGTGTGCTTCTTCACGAGTCCAGGTGCTGTACATTGGTTGTGTGATATGTACCTATGGCTTGTACGGCTGGGATTCCCTAGCATGAAAGTTAGGCCAGGCAGTGTATTTTAGGGAAAACAAGTTACGGGTAAGTGACCTCTCTCCTTGAACATGTAATCGTTTTGCCTGAAAATAGGTTCCTATTGCAAAATCTCCTTTTCCGTCCTTCTCTCTGACAGTTCTTGAAAAAGTAGATCAAATTAATAAAATGGAACTGAAAAAGAAACTTAGGCTGTGGAGTGGATTTGAGTATGTATTACATAAGGTAGCGCTGAAAGGGAGAGAGTACTCAGAAGTGACCGGAACAGGAGAGAAAAGCCCTATGATCTTGCTACATTTAAAATGAAAAAATAGGAGGGCCTTGAGAGAGGCAATGCACCATACTTTTTCTGTAGCTTCAAATTACCCTAGTGCCTAAGAAAGCAGGAGCAAGGTAACTATTTTCCTTTGCATTTTTTTCCTTAGGATAGAACTGGCTCCTGCAAGGACAGTGAGAAGGAGGTGCAAATAGAAACGGTGACCTGAGAGGACAGAAATGGGCTTAGGAAGGGGTATGGTTATGGAGAGACCCCAAGGTCTTGGCTATGCCAGGGATAAATGGCATGATAAGAAGGATGCAGATGTGGGGGTCCAGATTAGCTCTGATGAGAGGATTAGGGAGAGGACAGAAGTAGAGAATTGTTGAGTGAGTAGCAGAATTGTTTTGTGCAGAGGAATAGATATGACAAAATGGGGAGAGTCAAGGCAATAGGAAAGAGGACAGCAGATTTCAGAATAAACATACAGTAGGATCTAGGGTAAATTACAGATAAACAGGAGAACAAGAAACATTATTTCTAGAGCCTCCATTAGAATCTTGCAGCATCCACCATCTACAAAGCTGTTTGACTTAAGTAAATGCAAAAGTAGGAGGGATGTACTTCACATGTAAGAGATGTTACAGTTAAGGTAGTAAAAATGTAATTTATTGTTTAAAGAAGTTTTAAGAAAGAGTCATGTAATTTTTACGTTAGAGGAAATTTAACATTTGAGCTGATCAAATGTTTGCAAACGATGAAGAACTTCAAAGAAATGGAAGGAAAGGCTTAAGAGAGGTTTACTAGATCAAGAAAGTAGGTAGTTGAAAATGTCTGTTGAATACAAAGGTACACGTTGGACTTACATTCTCTAGTTAAACATGCCTTTCTGCATGTTTTGTAACCATTGCACTCGACACTTAGTTACTACAAAACTAGACCAAAAATTGTTTTAAAGTAAATAATACCTTGTTTCTATCCAGATCCTTAATTCAGATATGAGAGTACTTAAATAAATACTAGAAACGTTAATGAATAAAACTGGCACAGGCAATTTCCAGTACTGATTTTTAATAAAAATGTGAATGTGGTGCCCAAACTATTCCATCTACTTGCAATAGATCCACAGGACTCAGGGTCTCTAGTTACCATTTTTCTGAGAGAGTTTTGGATTCTATAGAGTTGATGATGTATATTATGGTTTGCTAATGAGCCACTTGACATTTACATGCTGTTCTGAAAAGAGGAGTTTTATTTATGTAAGTGGTTTCTTCCTCCTGGGTACTTTCCAACCAAAGTTGGTACTCATCTGGAAGGCAGACAGGTAATCATAACTACCAATTTTGTTCCTGCTGTTTTCTGGCTGATCTTCCTATCAGATCCTCCATCTGTTCTGTGATACCATTCCCACAGCTAGTCTTTGCCTGTTCATCCTACTATTTCCTTTCTAATTTTGATAGAAATTGTCAAAGTAATTGCATGGCAAGAAATTGTCATGTGTTTTTCATCTCAAGAAAAACTATGAAACTTCATAGGACTGTGTAGAAAGTGCATTAGCTGGGTAATTCACTGAATATTCAGTTCAAAATTTTACCAGGTTAGTATTCGATTTTTTGTTGTTGTTGTTGTTTGAGTTAGTATAAGACTAAGAAGTGGTACAATTTGCATCTTACGTCATTTGCGTGGATGAAGGGACAAAGCTGCTTTCTCTTAGAATTATGAGTGAATTATTCAAGTGAAATATAATGAGGGAATGCCTACTATTCTGAGTATTCCTGTCAGCCTTAGGCTGAGCTAAGACTCCAGACAAGTTTGTCATATGATTTAGGTAAGTTTGTGTTTGTTCATAGGTGGAAACTTATTTTCTGGAAAAACTGAGCTCATAGTGAGTTTGGAAACAACAGAACAGTTATTTCTGGTAATGGCACTGACATGGTATTTTTAATGTGTAAGTACATTTGGAGACATGGTGCTTCAGTTCTCGTGGCATCTCGCAAAGTGAACTTGTGTCAAATACTGTCAGTGGTACTTTGCAAGTCTTGCCTGGTTTCACTGAGTAGGAGTAGTGATGTCTAAAATTAACCCATAAAATTGCCCTTTGACTGCTTTGGTTCATGATATTTTAAAAAAAGTAATAATCAGTACTTTTTAGACTATCTTTTTTTTTTATCATTCTTATGATAACCTTACATATTTCACCATTTCCCGGCTGCTCTTTTCTAGGCATCCTAGAGGAGGATCATTTATCCGTCCAAACAAGGCAAATTTTGGAGTAGATTTTCTTACTGCAGTAAAGGACCGGTATGGATTGAATCATCAGCAAGATGTTCAAAATGGAACAGAGAATACGTTAGTATTTGGAAAGAAGACCGTGGAATTTGTTGGCATGGATTCTATTGCAGAACAACAAAGGCAAGTGTAATATATGAAAATCTAAGATACAGTGCTGTCAAGTAGTAGTTCAGCCATAAGGGAAGCAAGATTATATGGTCCTCAATGACTAGGGTAATTATTCCATGGTTATTGGAATATTGCTTCCCCTAAGAATGTTCAAGAAACTCGCTGATGAAATAAAAGAGGTTATTTGAAACTTGTGATACTGAGTGTATAATTTCACATGATATTTTTTATCGACATGATTGTGAGCTGCTGCCAAAATAGATGACCTTGCTTGTTCCCTTTCTATGTCTGTATCTGCTGTTTACTTGAACACCAGATCTGGTGGTTATGGAACCAAAAGGTGAGCTGGTTCAGCTGATTGATCTAGTATGAAGCCATTCTTTGTTTTGTGGGTTAGTTTTCCTTTGGATCAGTGAATTGACTCAACTTGTGTAGCAGCGGCACAGTTACCAAATTGGAAAATGCTAGGAGAATGCATACAGGGAAACAGGTACATTTTTCTTTTGACAGCAACCTGTAATTCACAGAATCACAGAATCACAGAATCACAAGGTTGGAAAGGACCTTCAAGATCATCTAGTCCAACCGTCATCCTATCACCAATACTACCCACTAAGCTACTAAATCATGTCTTGTAGCACCTTGTCCAGGTGCTTCTTAAAAACCGCAAGGGTCGGTGACTCCACCACCTCNTGTTCCATACCCCTCACCAGTTTCGTTGCCCTTCTCTGGACACGTTCCAGGGCGTCGATGTCTTTCTTGTAGTGAGGGGCCCAAAACTGAACACAGTACTCAAGATGCTGCCTCACCAAAGCTGAGTACAGGGGAATGATCACCTCCCTGCTCCTGCTGGCCACACTGTTTCTGATACAGGCCAGGATGCCATTGGCCTTCTTGGCCACCCGAGCACACTGCCGGCTCATGTTCAGCCTGGCATCGATCAATGCTCCCAGGTCCCTTTCCTCATCACTGTCTTCTAGCCACTCTGCCCCAAGCCTATAGCGTTGCATGGGGTTATTGTGGCCAAAGTGCAGGACCCGGCACTTGGCCTTGTTAAACCTCATCCCGTTCGCCTCAGCCCAGCAGTCCAGCCTATCCAGATCCCTCTGGAGGGCCACCCGACCCTCAGGCAGATCGACACTACCTCCCAGCTTGGTGTCATCTGCAATTAGAGTGGATTAGGTGAAATGGCAGGCTTTCTTGCCCCTAAATGTAGTTTGAAATTTCTTGTTAAGTTAGTCAAGATCTTGCACACAAACTATGTTGAAGTAGCTTTTGGTCTACAAATACTGCAGTGCTTTATCATGTTGGTACTTGCTTTATTTTAACATGGCATTACAGCAGGACAGAGGAGAGGTTCCTGCTGAATGATAAATATCATGTTATTGAGCTTGATGGAGAACAAATTTAATATAATAGACAATTGAAATATATGATTTATGCTTGAGATTTCAGTGAAGGGATGGTAAACTGAAGATTCTGATAGCACACAGTTAAGATGATACACATATCATCAATAATGTGTTTTATAACTATGTTTACATATACACATTGATAGTCCTTTTTAAATAGATGGATTTTTCAATTTTCCAGGTATTGTACAGTCTTTCTTGTTTCATCTTAGTTACAGTCATTGCTTATATGATTTAACAAAGAGAAGGAAGGCAGAAAGTCACTGTACTGCTAGTAAAGACATCTTTCAGTCAGTTAATGTCAATGTTCATTTATCTGGGAGGGTAAGAAAAAAGGAACTAACTTAATGATGCGTAATAGACTGCAGTTTTAATGACCTGCAGCACCAGAGAGGTATCAGTTCAGTAGGTGGCAGTGTCCTCTGCGAGCTGATATTCCACAACTGCACTCGCTTTGTCTCCCAGAACATACTTAGCAGTTGAAAATGCTCTTTTTTTTTTCCTTCCTTGGTAAGTGATATGAAGAATGCTCAAATAACTTCGAACCCCTTGCAAAAAGTATTACCAAAAAAAAACATTTAATTTGGAACTCTAACTAAATTCCAGTTTGCCTGGCTATGTTTTGTCTGTTTTATGACGTTTTTTCAGTTGGATGAGTATCAGGGTTTTTTTTTTTTTTGTGGGGAAGCAGAGGAGAGGGTAGTGAAGGGTAAGAGGAAGGTGGAGGAGAGGAAGAAAGTGTGATGCAACCAGACATATTTTGTAGTATAAGAATCCAAGAAAGTATAAGTGTCCAAGAAAGATACTGCAATGTACAGTGCTCATTCACAGAATCATAGAATCATTGAGGTTGGAAAAGACCTCCAAGATCACCAAGTCCAACCGTTAACCTAGCACTGCCAAGTCTACCACTGAACCATGCCCGTAAGCACCACATCTCCATGTCTTTTGAACACCTCCAGGGACGGTAACTCAGCCACTTCCCTGGGCAGCCTGTTCCAATGCTTCACAGCCCTTTCAGTGAAGAAAGTTTTCCTGATATCCAACCCAAACCTTCCCTCCCCTGCTGCAACTTGAGGCCATTTCCTCTTGTCCTGTCACTTGTTGCTCAGGAGAACAGCCCGACCCCCACCTCGCTACAGCCTCCTTTAAGGTAACCGTATGAAGGTCTCCCCTGAGCCTCCTTTTCTCCAGGCTAAACAACCCCAGCTCCCTCAGCCGCTCCTCATAACACTTGGTCTCCAGACCCCTCACCAGCTTCGTTGCCCAGCTTTGGACACACTCCGGCACCTCAATTCTCAGTTCTAAAGGAGATATTTATGAAGAGAATATTGTTTGGTTGTAACAACCAAGTGTTTATATAATGTACATATTTCTATTCGAAGATTACTTAACAGAATGTTCTTTCTCATTTAGCCAGCTGAACCAACTGGTAGATATCTCAGTGCGTGAGTGTGCCGTCAGCCATGCTGGTCAGAAAGAGGAAATCAGCAGAACATGTGCTAGTATCCTTTTTGGAAGGTGCTATATAGTATGATATTACAAATAAAGTACATATTTTAGCATTCCAAGTGTTCACTTCAAGGAATGAGGAACTGTATTTGTATCCTTTTATTAAAAAAAAAGTTTTAAACTGTAGTTTATATTTGGAAACTTATTTCAGTGTTTACAGAGTTAAAATGTAGAAGCCTGTAATTTTTGAGGGGGAATGCAGATTGTGGATGAAAATAGCAATGCTGTCATAGGTTGCTACTGTGACTGCAGTTCCAGAAGTTTCCAGCAATGGGATTTTTTAAATTGAATTCTAGAATAAACAACCACATAAAAATACAGTTGATATGTTCTGTAGGTACCACAGGTTTCAAATATATAACAAATAATGTATTCAGTATACTGCATGTTATAGCTATGTTACAGAAATACAAAGCATATTTGTTCATTTATAAGGACTGGTAAGAATTCCTGTCAATACAGAAATTAATCCCTTTTTAGATTTGTAAAGTTAAGCTCTTTTATAACAACTCTAAGCCATTTCCATACCACAAATCAATGTAAAATTTGCTGTAACTGAATGGTAGTACCTCTTAGGGCAAACAAATGTCTTCTATTTCTGCTTATTTGATTTTAAAAAAATAATAATAATTCCAGTTTCTGAAAAAGGAAGTTCGGATTTGAGATGTTTCTTAATATGAAATTTCAGATATCAGGCATATAAATCTATCAAAAAATCTGATGTCGTGTTGGGATACCGTCACAGATATTGCTTCTCAAGTTCCAAATCTGGAAACACTTAATATCAGGTATAAACATTCATATTTGGGTTTCTGTTCCTTTTGGGGTAGGGACAAAAAAGAAGAGCCTCTTTTGAAGAGGCTCTTTTAGATATGGGATCAGCTTTCATAAGGTAATTGAATGCCTCAATACTGGTTTTAATCGGAGCTAAGTTTTTAAATACTTTTTTTTTTTAAATCTTGTCCTTAAACAACATGTATATATGCTTGTGTATGTGATCTCTCTTGTCCTATTACCAGCTTCCAAAGCTTTCACTGTACAGTACACACAATGGAGCTAAAATAATTGATGTAAAGTGATGTAAGCTAAATTGAAATAATTGCCATGTTAATATAATAAAAAGGTGAGCCCAATTTTTGTGTTTGTTTTTATCGCTAACGTGACAAAAATATATATTTTAAATAGCTGTAGGTGTTCCATTTTCTTCAATATTTAGCACTGAACAGCTGAACAGATGTTGCAACCTGGGTGCTATTTGCAAAATTTGCATCTAACTTTGCATAAAGCATATGTAGTCGTGATTTATTATTATCAGCATACTTGAGAATATGGAAAAATTATTTTAATTCACCTAGAATAATTTTTTCATTTTTTCATTGTTGAGAAATGTGGCCTAGACTAATGGGTTTTCAGAAGTTATTTGTGATAATGTTGGAATGCAAAATGGAAGCAATGGTGGGATTTGAAGCTTATGACTACAAACTGAAATAGTTTGAATTTGTTTTTTATTGTTTTGACCTTCTGTTAAGAGTTTACTTTAAAAAAGACATTACCAAGTAAGTCTGTTAATGACGTTTTTGCACAAGGGACATTGGAAGTAGAATAAAATTGATTAGCCTTCCAGTAGCTCTCTCAGAGCTTGTTTAAATGGGAAAAATTTACTTACAAATATGTAAGTATAACTACATCAAGAGATACTTTGTCATAATGTGCAGGTAGATCATACTTTAAGAAAGAAACCAGGACTTCTTTTGGGGGCGGGTAATGAAAACTAACTTGAGGTCTGCAGAATTGAATCTTTTAACTATTTGATACTGGTATTTTTGCTATCGACCATGGGTATCACAGCCTTTGGTTTTACGTGCTTTTTGTTTCAATCTAGATAGTTTCAATCAACACTAAGGAATTTAAGCCCAAAACCAGACTTTGTTTCATTTAATATTAATGAAAATCCTTCTTTTCATATTCAAAATTTAGAGAAAGAAAAGGGGGGGAAGCCGCAGATGAATAAAAATGAAGTCATGGTAGGAAAGTAAATTAGGAAAAAATAAGTTTGAATATAAGTAGAAGTATATTTTGTAATATTTTTAAATATGTGAAACCTTGTCAGTGACTTAAAAAAAAAATTGTTTACATTATTTTTGTCCTTACTATGTAATTCCAAATTAGTGACTTAATGAATAATTGCATTTAAGTTTTATGCTAATAATTACTCTTTTTACACAGCGAAAACAAAATGAGATTTCCATCTACATCAATTTCTGTATCTAGTGTATTTTCAAAATTGAAGATTCTGGCACTTAACCAGACTGAGATAACATGGACAGAGGTAATAACCTTCTTGATTTTGTTTATTATTTATTTATTCATTATTTATATTGTTAGGTTTGTAGATAAGCAAAGGACATTAAACATTTATACATTATATTAGTCTTCTGAAAAGTAATTATCCTTAGAAAAGGTGCTGTGGCTGAACGGTATTGGTTGGAAATGTAAGTTATGTTGGCACAGGAGTCTAATAAAAAATAACATTTAACTTAATTTACATTTGTAAACTACCAAGTCAAGATAAAGCAATTGAAGTATAATTTAACTTCACGTTCCAAAGGTTTGAAAACTTTTTGTTTCCTTGTACTTAGTAAAAGTTTATCTATATTTTAATGCATAAATGTAAAGAGAAAGAACATAGGTCAGTATGACGTGAAATACTTGTTTTGGCATCACTTTGCATCAGCACGACATTGGCTTAATATCTTTGCCTCTACAGAAAATATTTGAAATTCATGATACCTAGTTTTATGTAACACAGATACAGCACAATAAACAAAGCTCTGACTTGTTTCAGGGACTGAAACATGCAAACATTTCAATGATTCTGCCCTAATATCTTGTCTCATTAAGGGTAAAGTCCTGTTGTCAAGTATGTTAGCAATGGGCCTTTTTTGGGGAGATAAAGCCCATGAAGCACATCTCGGTAGTGCCGTGTTACTTATCATGGCTTGTAAGTACCAGCCCATTATTTGAATTTCTCAGAGGGGGATATTTTAAGTACTGCCTTGTGAAATTAGCTGAATTTTCAAATTTTTGCTGTCAGCTACTATCCAGTAATAGAGTGCTTACTACAAGTGGGTTTTCGAGGGAAGTGGAAGTTACCAGTGTTTTCATTCTCTTCTCCAACAGTTGGGCTACAGGAGGGTCATTGCTGTGGTTTTTTTTCAGTGTCCATTTACTGTGCTTTTAAACCATCAGTGCTAGGACAGTTGATAATCCTCCCATAAAGGCAGCAATATGAATGCTGATGTGAATGGAAGAATTGCATGGCTACAGATGCTTTAAATGTTGTCTAATGCACATCAGAGTAAATTTGTCCGTTACGGTGTTTGAAAGGTTGGCAGCTGCTGATAGCTTGCCTCCCTCTGTACCAGAGTGGCTAAAGGAGTGGGCATAGCCTTTGCTTCGGGCAGGTTAGAGATCTCTAGGGGTAACTAAGTTTCAAAGATAAGCCCCAGGTTAGTCAGAGCAGTTCAATATTGTGTACCTTTTGCATTTGTTTTTGAAACTCTGCTCTAGCTGGCAGTTTAGCATGGATGGTAAAGACATTTTTGGTTCAGAAGTCTTTTTTGTAAAACTAAAATTTGTTCGATTCATTCTCTCGTGAGACAAGTTTGTGCTCAAAAGTGGTGTTCCTGGGCAAACAAAGGGGAAAAAATAAAGGCACTACTGTCATTAATACTCTGTGAACAAACCATTTGAAAATGTTATTGCTTAAGCTATCTGGGGAGTTACTTTGAAAAGTCAACGTTTTAATAGAAAATAGTAATGAATGTGATCTGAGCCACTGAGAAATACCATGACTGCCAATGAGAATATAAACGAAGTCTGAAAATCCTAGAGATGTTTTCATTAAAATTAGAACAATTTACTGGTGAACAGCATTTCAAAGTAACTTATTGCAATATAGAAATATATGGCATGGGGATAGTTTTAAAAAGAGACTTGTATTTTTTTTTCATTTGTTCTTCTATTTTGAACGATGTTTCAATAGTAGAGGGACATGCTTAACTGCCACACAGTTATACATAACTCCATATTTACCTGTCTTGAGCATCAGTTTTCCAAAATTTTTATATCCACATCTTTTAACATTAGTTTAATTATGTGCTGTATGAAAAAATATCCCTTTTGGTTTTTGACCTTGCTGCTTGATAATTTCATTTAACAATTCTGTACATTTTTTATATAAGTAACTGAGAATAGCTCTGTTTCGTAACTTTGTTGGCTCTTGTTAAGTTTCTGCCTTTCCCATTTATATTATTGGCTTCCTTGGAATGGGACTCAGTGATCCTTGTTGGGTCCCTTGCAACTCCGGATATTCTGAGATTCTATGATTGTTCCTGGCATAAAGAGACTAAACGTACAGGAACATCACAGACTATGGTGACAAATTATTTCTTGTTGTCTTTATTTCCTTAGCAGTAGGTCTTGGATTTCCATTTTGCTTTTTTGATCAGCTGTGGCTACTCCTCCACTATTCCTCCCACCCTTCCCACCAAGTTATCCAAAACATGCCCACAGTTTCCTGAGGGTTAATTTGGTGTCAGATTCATGAACTCCTGTTTCTTCGTGGAAGCTGTTTTAAGCAATGGTTGAAAATTTGGCAGTTGGAGTTTCCTAGAATTGTGATGTAACATTTGGTCTTGGCAAGTTTCTAGCCGTTTGCTCAGTCTGTTGAAAAGTGTTCTGATACTTCAGTTGATGCAGTTTTTCTATTCCATTCATCACAGCGCAGAGTTTTTGAGGTGGAATCTCTGCAATGTTCTCTGTGGTGAATGTGCATCTAATTTCTGTTGCCTCTGCTGACATCTTTTCATGCCTCCACTAACCTGTGTTTTCCTGGGTAGCTGAACTAGTTTGGTCTGCCTTGTGGCTTAGGGAAACACTGTATCCAAGGTGAACAGAGAAAATATTGGTGTTTCCTGCTCTTTCCCTGGGACAGGAAAAGGTACTGCACCTGAGTTTGTAAGTTTACATGTGGTGCAGGTATGGCAGCAGTACGATGTTTTACGTTTTGGGTTGCAAAGTAATTGAGCCCCAATCATATGCTGCAACTTGAAGAGACTGAGAGAAGCACTGATGTTTTGTATTGTGCGTACAAGAGGTACGTATACAGCTGCATGTATATAACTTCACACAGCTGTAACTCGGAGTGAAGAACAGTTGGTGAGAGGAGGATTTTCAGTGTTGAGGACAGTGGATACTTATAGGAGAATCAGTTAGCTGTATACGTAAATTAATTTTGATTGTCCAGATCTCTGAGCTTCACTGCTTTGTAACTGGGTTTCCTATAAATACAGGCTTTAGGCGATTATGCTGTGCATGTGTGTGTCTGTGTTCCTGCACCTCAAAAACTTTGAATCTGCTAGCCAATTTCAAACACATTTTCAAAAGAGGTGGGAGCTTAAAAATAATTTGTTTCCTACAAGTTCCAGGAAAATAGGAATAAAGATGGAGGAAAGAGCCCCTCCAAGTGTCCTGAAAAAGGAAAGCATAGCAGCTCAAGCTCACACGTAATTTGGCTCTGGAGAATACACACAAGAAAAATGTAAGATAGTGAAAGAAATCATTTGGGACTTACAGGCACAAATCTGTAGAAAACCGGTCAGATCCAGTGTTTATGAAACTCCTTTGCTAAAACTGCAACGTTTTTAACACTGCTGTAACTGCTGCATACTAAGCTGAGTTTTCTGCCAGCAATTTCTATTGCTTTGTAATAAACATTTATTTTTAAAAGCTGTGTTATCTGCTGTAGATGCTTGCAAAAACAAAAAAATCTTTATAAAGTAAACTAATCATTTTTATGGAGTAATTTCAGGACATAAGATTTGAAACAAAAGCATCTCGGCTGAATTTGTAGACTTTTTGAACTAATTTGTGTTCTCGTGAGTACTTGAAAATTTCATGATAGGTGCTGATGTAATGCTGTTCTTGATTTTTAGTGGTTTTGTGTGCTGGCACAGACACAAGACAGAGAAGCCTTCAAGCTCTGTTAAATTATGACATTTTAGAAGTCTGTCAGTCCTGATGAGATGTGCAGAAGTTCCAAAAGTGTTAGCAGTAGAGTATATACTACCATTTCACCATCTCATAATAGGGAAAACCTGTCCCTCCAATAAAATAATAAAATATTAATAAAACTGAATAAAATAAACTCAGTTTCCAGGTCAGTCAGAGGTAGGGTAGGTAGCCTCAAGTCTGGAGACATGAGTTCTGAGACATGAGAACCTGTTTGATTTCATCTGTGCTAGTAGATCTAGACACGGGAAAGCGCCAGTTGGAAGAAAAGCAGGGCTAGGCAATCTGCAATACTTATTTCTGGTTTTGAGACCTATGATTTGTTCTGAACATGTTCAGAGGAAGTCTGCATAAAGTATAATTTCTGGAATAAATTTTCCCAGCTTCTGTTATATTAAATGAAGTTTTGCTCTTAGGTTCTTCTTTGTGCTCCAGGATGGCCAGCACTTGAAGAATTGTATCTTACTTCTAATAATATTACAGTTTTGGAAAGGTAAGATGAGTAACATATGTCAGGCTTTTGTGAGTGATGTACTGCTAAGTTATATGACAGATGAAGCTACATTCCTGTAATATTTACATCACCGTGACATACTTGTAAAATAAATGGTTCAAGCTTCACGTGATGTACTTAAAAACATTTATAAAGTACACAATTTTTTGCATGCAGTTGTATACTTGAAAACTAGTGTTTTCATTTAAAAATAACTTCAAATACTCTGCTTTTGTTTTGGTTTGTTTTTTCAATTTTTTTTTTTTTTTTTTTTTCAATGTGGCAGGCCTGATAATGTCCTGCAGACCCTGAAATTGTTAGATCTTTCAGACAACCAGTTACTGGATGGAAATCAGCTGCATCTGATAGCATATCTCCCCAGGTAACTGTTAAACAAATTTGCTGTAAATTCTTTGTCTTGTCCTGGATATTCATTCATCTCCGTAGTCTTTGTTGGCTGAAACATGATCCTTTTGATGTTGCATAGAAGGTTTATGGAATCTTGAAATAGAAGCATTTTGCCCTCTTGAGGAGAACAACTGAATTATTTATTTGAGCTATTTTAATATCTTATTTTTGTTGTAAGCAAGACATTCTTAAGCTATACTTTATTGTGTTTTTATTATATATTTGTGAAACTAAAGTGATTTATCACATTACTAAGTTCTTTATGTATTAGTATGATACAGCATTTTGTCCAAGATGACAGGACTGTAGAGTTTTTGTGGACTGGCAAGGCAAAAGAGATATGGAAGTGGTTTCTTAGGAACAGTTTCCTGACCATGACAGTGTCATAGAGGTTTATTAGCAGCTGCACAGCCATCTCACGGTTGTTTGAGTGCAGAATGCTGTTGGACAGCTTGTTGGAAGGTGTCATCCGGAGGCTGACACATTCAGGATCATTGGCGATGGGCATTTTCCATGAGCGGTTTACACCCATGCTGTCTACCTATTTGTCCTTTGTAAAGAAAGCAAAACACAGTGAGATTGAAGGGAGGTAAAAAAAAGCCTGGTGGTAATTCTCCTGCTTCTCTGTCAGCTGCTCGTATTATTAACTACAGGGAAGGTTACTGTTGTCATTCTACTGGTAGCAGTGTGTCACTATGTTTATATTGGCACGTCCCCTGCACAAGCGCTCTCTTTTGGAATTTTTTCAGTGCTTCTTGGGGGTATCTTAAAGGCTTTGAAAGATGCATGCTTCAAATTTGAAAATAAAAATAAATATTATAATTTCCATACTGCATTAGGTAAATGTATTCTAACTTTCCTAAAAGAACGTGGTAGTACCCTTTACGCACATTCTTCTGGTTTACTGTACTCTCAGTAGCAACGTCTTTATGGTAGTTATGGGCTTGAGCTATGATTCCTTGCTCTGGGGCTTATCCAGGGAAAGTAGGTGTTCCTTCCTTCCTTTTAAGAGCACTTCAGTTACAGTGAATGGAATATTGTGGGTCTAATGGAATAGTTTTGTTAATTTGCAGAATTAATATCTTGAGCTTCACACCAAAATAGCAGCTGTTAGGAATCAACAAGCTATTTTTAAAAAAAAATTGTGGCAAACCACACCATTTAAATCCAGGAGTCATTTTGAAAGCTTGAAATTACTGCACTTATTCCCTGAAAAAAATTATTCCCTGAATACGCTGCTGAAGTCTGGGTACTGTCTATAAAACTGCTGTTCATTTGTCAGTGACTGTTCATGATGTCAAAAGTTTTAGATCTTTGTTTTAAAAAAACTTGAAGTATATTTAAAAAAAAATACCAGTACCAGTTACAGTAATGATTGTATCTATTAAATTTCAGATTAGAACAGCTAATACTTAGAAACACTGGAGTATCTTCTATACACTTTCCTGACACTAAATTTGGTATGTAAAAGAAGCAATTTATTTACAGATTTATAGTTCTGTTTACTTAAAGTTTTCATTATTGTCCGTAAACTTATTCTTTTTCCTAGGATGCAAGACTAAAATGTTTCCTTCATTAAAACGCCTTGTGATAAATGACAATAAAATATCGCAGGTAGGTTAGATTGTGAGAGGTTCGCAGTTCGTAAATACGTGTGTCTTTGCTTAAGAGTAACTCGCAATCTGCTCCTTTGAGATTTGTTTGATTGCTTCTGTAAGATCTTGAGGCAACTGCTGAATTCTTTGATCAACACAGAGGGATGATTTAGAATTCTAAGATTCTTGGCATCTCAGTTAAACGGGTTTACGGGTGGTTAGTCCTATCCCTCCTCTACCTCAATTCCTCTTGTGGAATTCTAATGATCTAAAATGCTGAGTAGTTCCTGGTCTGTTTATTTTTTTTAATTAATTAAATGTAGAGCAATTCTTTTCTCAGCTAAGTGAGCAGGATGAAAGTACTTGGTTCTGCTGACCAAAAGAATAGTTTCATTCATGGTCATTGTACAGGAAAAGTCGATGTTACTGTTTATTGTTCTGAAATGAAGTATGCTTTATGTTTCCTCAAAAGACTGTTCCCCTCCATTTCAGTGGTCATCAATCAATGAGCTTGATAAACTGCCAAGTTTGCGGTCACTGCAGTGTCACAATAACCCTTTGATGGACACAGAGAAGAACCCGGAGACCCTGAGACAGCTAATTATTGCCAAGATAAGTCAATTGGAGGTTTTGAACAAGTCTGAGGTACGTGATGCATGAACAAATTGCATGAGTCTGGGGAAAAACAGTTCTTATATCATTGCCTGAGGATTTTTTTCAGCTTCTTTTAAGACTCTTTTTTTGGGTGCAGGAAAAGTAAAGTACTGATTATTCCATCAGCTTTATTATAAAAGAGAGCAGAAGCAGCATCTGTTCTGCAGCTACAAAAAATATCCTTGCATCATAATGCACGTTAACATCTTGGCTTAGATATTCATATATGGATCAGTCAGTACATGGAGGTGTAGAGTTCATAAGATTCTTAATAGCTTTAAAAGGTACTGAATATATGGATCAGTTAGTACTTAGAGATAGGATTTGTAAGATTATTGGTAGTGTTAAAAGGTACTGAACATCTAAGTAAAAGCAAGTAAAATCAGTGTCATGAATTAGATTTTCTTTTCTGGAAAGTCATATAATCTTATTGTGCTCCGTTCCCGTGTCAGTACAGATCCTTCCTGCTGAAAGAAAAGGAGCAGAGCTTGATTATCGCAAAATATTTGGAAATGACTGGCTAGCAGCTGGTGGGAATTGGAACCCAGAGAGAAACAAACCAAGTGAAGAATTTCTTGCTGCCCATCCCAGATATGCATCACTTTGCCTTAGTAAGTACAAGTGCAACGAACGTTTCCTCACCTCTGGCACTGCGATATTACTAGCTTGTTCTCTCTCCAGTTTGCTTCCCTTCCCCTTGATGCTTTTCCATGTGCTGCCCGCCTGTAGGGGTGGTTGCTTCTGTGGGGCAGCTGCGTAGTACTGCAGTACTGCGCCCTGCCAAGCCCTGCTGCTTCAGAACTTGTGCTCGCTGCTTCAGATGACCGCTGTGAGCACCTGCCCCATAACGTCACTGGCACAGCACCAGGGGCTTCTTTGAGCTGGGGACGTTACGCAGCACCTCCGTGTGCCTGCCACCCGCTCCACTCCCTCCTGAATGCACTAGCTGTTGATCAAGGATCACGCCTGCAGCACTTGGTGCAGAAAGCCGTAGGCTCCTGCAACTCAGTACCCAGCTGCTGAGGGAACTGAGGCAGCAGGCTTGGGCCTGATCCAACACCGTGATTGCTTTTCTTTGGGCTGCTGTGGAGTTTTAGTCTCAATTGTTTACGTCTACACGCGCTTTCCTTCACGCAGAATATGGTGCACCTGAAGAAGGAGAACTGAAGGGACAACAGCCTTTGACTCTGAAAAATCAGCTTCTGAGTAAGAGGCCAGAAATGGTCAAAATAATTCCTTCTAAATTTAAAATATTTTACAAGTTTGGTGTTTATTGGCTATACATGGAGAACAAAGGGTTCAAAAGCCTTTGAGAGGTCACAGGGTTGGCAGCTTGTAATTCTGCTTCCCTGAACTATGCATATCAATGAGTTTGACTAGATAGCTGCTTCTCCTTTTCCCCCCTCAACCCAACGTGAATTATTTTCTTAATTAAGACTTAA
Organism: Chauna torquata; assembly: GCA_013399475.1. Taxonomy (NCBI): domain Eukaryota; kingdom Metazoa; phylum Chordata; class Aves; order Anseriformes; family Anhimidae; genus Chauna; species Chauna torquata. The sequence continues at coordinate 69,828 of VXAL01001052.1, read as the reverse complement.
TGAGGAATAGAGATGTTTGATACTCTATACTGACAGTGTTGATGACTTCTCAACAGAAGAGATTTGAGATTTTAACCTTAATAGCTGAATTGTTTTCTGTTTTTTTTTTTTTTTTCCGATAGCTTCTTAACTTTAGGACAGTCAAGAAAAATATGGCTAGCTTTGCTCTTAGGGGCTGTTTACATATTTAAAGTAGGTTACATCCCAGATGTACAAATTCACTTAACTTTGTTTCCCATTTGATAGAATTGACCCTTTTTTTACTCCACAGGCAAAACAGTATTTTAAGGCATTATATTGTAATGTTTAGGTGGAAGACTAAATAGAACAAGAAATGTAGTTGACTAGACATACTAGAAACTTTTTTTTTCAAAGGGTCTTAATTTCTAAATGAAAAAAAATGGGCTAATTACTTCCTCAAAATGTGCTTGTGTTATGCTTTTGAGATAGTTTAAATCAGGTTTTTGACCCTGAGTAGGCAGTTTTACATTTTACTGCAGGTTATCTTTAAAAGTTAACTAGAAATGAAGTACTAAATGAAGTTACCAAGGACAGAAATGAAAAATTAATTACTTCTATAAAATTAATTTTTTAGAGAATGACTAAATGCTATCATAGCTGCTCAGACACAGGCTGCATCGTAATTTTTTCAGAAGATCAGGCTGAAGGGGGAGGAAAAAATTGGTATAAAAACAGACTAGAAAGCCTTTGTGCTCCTGACAAAACAGGGCTTAACATTCATTCACTAATGCCTCACTGTTCTTCCTTAAGCTTTGACAATTAAATGTCCTGACAACCCTGAACAGAAGCCAGTAGAAAAAAAGCTACCAGGTAAGAAGTCTTCTCTTGTTTCAGCAGTTGATTTGTAGCTCCTTTTCAAGTAACTGTAATAAAGAATGGCAGCTGCCTGTAGCTTCATCAGCTCCTGAAGATTTGTGCCCTGAAGATTTTGTGATACAAAGGAATGACAAAGGTAGAACTTGCTTGAAAAAGTCATTGTTTTTCTGACCTTTACCCTGTTACTTTCCGTCCAGTCTGAAAACTGGAAAGTGATGCTTGTGTTACCATGTCTGCTGCTGGTTTCATGATTAATTGTGTATGAGGCGATCAAAGGCTAATTAACGGGTATGAAAGCTGGTGGGTGTATTAGCCCAGTAACAAGAACATGAAGTTGTAAGAGCCAACTATATAGTAGTCTGCAGTTCTAGATACCTACAGTATCTTAAAAATTACATTGGAAATCTGATTCTGACCTATATCAAATTTGTCTTTTGTGAAGTTTTAGTGCCTGTAGTGATGACTAAAATGAATAGACTTTGTTCTAAATCAAACTGAAGTTTTAGACAGATGTGTCAGAATGGTGTCTGAAAGAAAAGACTTACCCAAACTTTATTCTAAAATAAAAATCACATTTATTATCACAAGTTGCATAAAATCAGATAGATACAGCTTTTACAAAAAAGTTTGATAGAAAAATACTTGTCTAAGTACAATGTGTGGTATTACAGGAATAACTCACTATTGCTGTGCCTTTAGATAAAGCTTCAAAAGAAGTAAAAGTTCAACCAAAATATTGAGTATATCTATTGCAAACACAGGTATCACCTCTGGAACAAACTACATTTACTCATTCAAGATCCATTACAAAAAATATCCCTTCATGTAACTGACTTCATAATAGAAACCGCTATACAATTCTGCTGGCAATTTGTTTGGGACTAGTTAGTGTAGCAGTATTTCTAAGAATGGCACTAGTTCCACAGTGACATTCATTTATTTGTGCTGGGAAAGCCAATTCCTGGTATGAAAACTTAAAGGAACAGTCACCAGATGCATGTAGACAGAACCTGACTGGTACGTGTCCCAAAGGTCACTTAGTTTAGCGTGTAGTGAATTCAAACTCAAAAAAGGCAAATTATGAAGCCATAACACTTTAATTTGGTATGTGGGTTCAAAATAGTAGCATATTCTGTCTGATCCACCAGAGATTAAGCCACATTCAATTTGATGTTAGCAGTTATCATTTCAGGTACAAAATACATTACTGCAGTGTTAGAAGTGAAGCAGCAATACAGCCTTTCACTGTTGCTGTGCGCAAGTATAGCTGAATAACCAGTACTTTCCTACAGCTGAGTGGTAGCAGCGCTTTTCTAATTGCTTTTTTTCTTTCCCTTTGTCAGAGTCCATGACTATTCAAAGGGTCAAAGGATTGCTGTATCGCCTACTTAAAATTCCTGGTTCAGAACTGAAGCTGTCCTACGAAAGTTCTAAAGTGAGTTAAAATTGGGTAATTCAGCAACAAAATACTTCATGCTGCTAAAGGTCAATAGCATGTTCTAAAATACTACCTAAAGAAACTGATTTCACTTAAGAAGAGCAGTCTTCCTGTTGTAATTTAGGGACTCAATTCGATTCCTGTAATATGACAGATCCTCCCTGACTGCAACTGTCTGATCAAAATTTGGTTTACAGTAACAGATTTCAGTTTAAGTCTTATCAGACTTTTTTTTTTTTTTTCCCCCCTTTCTTATTCTAGCTGGAAGGAAAAGAAGTTGAACTAGACAATGACTTAAAGCCTTTACAGTTTTACTCAATAGAAAATGGAGACTGTGTGTTAGTACGGTGGTAAGAAGGGACTCCCTTGACAGACTGAAGGAAAAGCCAACACTGGAACTGCAGAAGAGTTGCAGACTGCCTGCAGACAGCATGTCCAGCCTGTGCCTGAACACATGTGGGAGAACATGGATTTCATACACAGCACCAGAGGGCTATATAATAGTACTTCCAGCTCCTGAACTGAGTAGTCAGTCTTCAAGAAAGCATTTGCTTTTGGTTGAAGTATCTTACGTGAGAGATACCAAACAATGCTTAAATCCTTCAATTAAATAAAACTCAAGGTAACCCTTTTGCCAGTATTTTATACCACCTTCCCACTGCAGGGGTGAGAGTTTGTTTTTATGGAACTGAGTACATGATCTAGTTGCGATGTCTTCGCTTATAATAGCTCTAGGACAAAATTAGTGCTGCACTGAAAGAGGCTACTTGCTCTGTTTTCACCTACTTCCAAAGACCTTAAAGCAAACAAAAGTAAACCGGCAGAAATTGTAAGAGGTATCTACACAGCCTTAGATTATTTAAGGTCAAGATCTGACAAACCTTAATCCTACCTACAGCGTTAACATAACACAGTATAAATAAGTTCTCAGCATACTGCAAGGCATTGCTATTTATTTTACATTCTTGAATGTGCTGTTCCTCAATCTTATTTTACTTTCACTTGAGTACCCTCAGATTCATACGCAATAATACACTGAGCTACCAGAAATTCCTCCTAATCAGGCTAAATTTGCAGTACTTCAAGATTTGGTATAAGCAAACTTTGATTTTATTTTTTTAATCTAAAATGACAAACTAAACATAATAAATCCCAAACCCTAGCTGCCCTGGCCTCTGCACAGATGAGAGCAACCCCTCAAACAGCATGGAACCTGCTGCAGCAAAACTCACCAGATGCCCTGGCACTAAGCAGAGCTCTCCATTGTATCCTGGTACAGCTCTATACAGAGTTAAATCAGTAGTACTTGAATTTACAAAAGACAGGCTAGTTGGCGTTCTTATGTGCATTTATTAATTACAAGTAGGTCTTTGACTTTTTATAAAAAGGAAACTGTTTATCTTAAACATTTTGGTTTTTGTCAGATCAACATCTACGCTATAGAAAATGAATAGTATCAGTCCACTTGTAATTATCAAAAGGGATGTGCAAATATTGTTACACTTCAGTTGTTACACTTCAGTTGAAACCCGACATTAAAAGATACCTTAATGTCCCATATTCTTCCAACAATGAATCCCAATGTACACTTTTCCATCATCATTATATACTACCCTGTTTTCCAAGACAAGCCCATCATCTTTCCTCACACCTACAAGGATCTCCACACCGTTCCTTTACTCTCCAGAGTTCTCTCAGTTCCTGTGGAGAATACTGAGGGGAAGACAGCATGCCACTCTCGCACGTCTTCTCACACAACCAGAGACTATCCTGTTAGAGAGGCAGCAATTTCAGTAGTTCTTAGAAAGAATTTGGCGCTCAAACTTTACTTCCAAGAATCAGGTTTTCATTGTTTGTAGCACTACATTTTGCACACAAAGGTCACCACCTAGAGGTATATGTCCCTATCTGATCCGCTACAGCTGTTCAGAGAACTTAGAGTTGGGGGATGCTGGTGCTTGGTTGGGGTGGTGGTTTTATTGTTTGTTTGGTTTTTTTGGTTTGTTTGTTTTAAATATATTTTAACAAGTGTTTTCTGGATTTTAATCCAATGGCTGTTTCAAGTTTTGTAAAAGAAAAAATGCTTCCCCTATTTTATTTATGCTACTTGGAGCAACAGTCATGATCTCTTTCCATAAAATCAGAGAATTTCTGCAGACTTACTTGGTATCGCTTGGGTCCTATAGCTGCCATCCAGATGCCCATACTCACGTCTTCACCCTGAGACAACACATGAAAAAAATATATATATATTAGCACCAGGAAAGCACAAAATATGTACCTGCATTAAAAAAGGGTAACTACAAAAAGCTGTCTGAGTAGCTTACAGGTGTTCAGTTAATCCTCCTACCTTTTCTGTGATAAAGCAGTGAATTGTTTTCACAGGGAAGATGATAGTACAAAGAACAAGATTACCACACCAGAGATTCCCAGTCCGAAACAGTTGTGATTTGAGCAAGAACGAACGCTAAGCGTAGTGACCAAAAGTACTGCAAAAAGCCAAAGCATCAACGAGGAGAATCCAACACTAATACTTGAGCAGTGTTCCTTCCAGCTCATCCAGTACACACGCTGCTCCCCAAACCGGTGCACAATAGGAGAACTGAATCAAAGCTTTAATACCTGGTAAGTCTTTAATCTTTCAGAGTTGCTTGCCAGCCACTGAACGATGTCTTTGGAGATGACATAGCCGGACCCACAAGCAAAGGCTGGATACGCAGGACTTGGGTACTCCAGCTCTTGCCATTTCCCAGTTCGATCAACTGCCCAATTTAGTCTGAAACTGAAGAGCATGTTAGACCTGTGAGATGTTTACACAAAGCCCTCTGAGAAACCTATGAACGCAGCTACCAACTGAAGTAACATTAATAAGAAGCAATATTAAGAGGAAGAAGTAGAAGGTGATCCTAATTAGGAGTTCGGATAGCCTCACTTCTCTAGAGCAGATACCTAATTCAACACAACAGCTGAAATGACTGCTGGTTTTGATCTCGGGTAGTAAGGGGAAGTTCTCAGAAGAGAAACAAATGCAACACTGACAGTCAGGCCTTTAACATGTCTGCACCACTGCTGTGTTTTGATCCAGGCAAGTGCAAACATCCTTACTGCTGTTCTCTAACAGCCACAATCTGTGTCCAACCACCAGCACCACACAAAGTCAGTGCCTCCAACAGGCATGCAGTTTTAGCAGTGTTACACAACCTGTTTTCCTGATAAAGCTCGTGGCTGCTTAAAAAACGGGAAGCAAGACAAAGTACTGGATTTTATATACTGTCTCCCAAAAATAGCCATGCTAGACCAAATTCCTACCAAGAAAACTTAGTCATGATTACAGTAAAGACCACCTTATCTTTTGGAAAGGAATGCTAGACCTGGCTTTATTTTCTCAACACTGATTTGCTGTGGAAGCTTTCAGGGAGTCACTACCTTCTCTAAGCTATTTTCCAAATGAAACTCAATAAAGCGGATGTTCAAAAAAGGCTGCCATCACTGAATTACAGACACCTTCCTGGCAGTTTCTTTCTCTAGGGAACGCTGTATTTACTACTAGATGCCTGCAGAAAGCCACAAGCGCTGCCCACACAGTCTCGCTGCACTGACTCCCATTCCCTGCCAGCGCGGCAGAGCTTTCACACGCTGTTGCACCATGCGGTGCTACTGACCCTGTCAGGCTGCTGTGTCAGGCAGCGGGAAATGCCCTGCTTTTCCTATTCAGGAACAGGCTGGTATCGCGCTCCTCTCACCTTACAAGTCTTCCATGCGCTCACAGCTAAACTGGCATAACTGCGTCAATGCAGCAGGTTCTCCCACTTTTTGCGAACAGGTTCAAGCATTGCTGAATTTAGTCATGAGCATAATAAGCTAAAACCTTTAGTGAGCTACTAAGAACTGTCACCTCGGGCAACAGCCCCATAACAGGGAGGAATTACAGCTGAGTGGCCGATCTGTTACCAGACCACATTCACAGCTGAAGCTGACAAGTTAAAGCACCCAGCAGATAAAAGCCACAGCTGACAGCCCAAGTCCGCTTCAGACTCTGTATCCTCCACTCTAGTGAGTCACAGCAGAAGGGGTGTAGCCCCCTACAAACTGAGGGGTATCTGCCTTGCCAATCATTTTATACTTCCTATAGTGATTTGAGCTTTGTTCATTATATCTCACGCTTGTCTTACCAGAAGACTGTGACTATTGGAGAATCTATGCTTGAAGACGTTACCTGTACAGAAAAGATTACATTTTGTCCAACTCTTCCCACCCAGCACACTTGTCTCTTCCTTTTAAGTAACCTAATAAAATTACTTGATACTTTAACACACTATTTCTACAACAAGACAGAAAAATTCATTTTTCAGTCTGCAGAAGAAAGCATTGTTAATCCTCCTAAATTCCTACAATGGCTATTCAAAGACAAGTCTAGAAGTCTTACTGGAATATGAAGCATGTTACACTCAACAGTGTACCTTACACTGCAGGGAACCAGGGGGTGGTCATATTACAAATGAAACATCTTCATGTAAAACTTCAAGTATCTGAAACATTTTGGCCTAATTAAGGTCAAGAAAAGGCCCCATTCTGAACTGCCATTGCTTTTCATAGCACGATGGATGAGCCAATTTCAGTGAATCGCCTTTTCGTTTACAGCATTCACATCAGATTCAGTCCCCTCAGAAACCGCTTGGTATTTTCTACCCCATCATAAAACCTGGTCATTTGCAGACATGACAGTCAAAGCATTATCTGTCATGCTAGAGAATGACTAACCTTTTGACTGCAGTTTTAACAGAACAGAAGAGCAGTAACTAAGGTGGGCTTCTCCTCTCTAAAACGAGCCAAAGTCTTGAAATACAATCCCTGGACCATTTGGTTTTCCAACCATGCAGTACTGAAACACTCTACACTAGCTAAATTAGCTTTTTAAGTGGTGATTTAAAATTAGTGAACAAAACCAGCACACAATATGAATTGGCAGACAGAAAAGGACTATTAACTGACAGCACACTTGCGTACTGTTTCATCCAAAGTGCCCCCATTCCCAGTTTCACTGAGATCTCATCCTGGGTTTCCACAAATGCCAGCGTAAGCTGGTAATTTCAGAATTCATGAGAACTCCGATCAGTCTCTCTAAGAATACTGGAATTTATAAAATATTAACAGATTATAAGAAACACTGGGCAACATATGAGAAACTTGTCTAAACTAGAGAGCTTACTAAGGAGGTCTAAGTGAAGAATGAAAAGTTTGATTTTTCAGACAAATGCTCAGATGAGCAGAAAGAAGGGAGACCACCAATAAAGTCACCTCAAGAGCCAGATACATTAACTGCTTTACTTTCTGCTCAGGAAGTTAAGGGCTACACACACCAGAAACAGCTCTCAGAGAAGCCTAACAGCATTTAATTTGCACTTTCACTGATGCTCAAATCTAAAGATACAAGATGTCACTGAGCTGAAAGGTAGGAGAGCTTGGAAGGATTCCCTAAAGCCACTCAGAAGACTCCTGTACACTCAGCCGTTACCCAGAAAGCTGACCAACCAACGAGAAAACTCTGGCCAAGAAGCAGGCCCATGGCAGGCAGCAACACAAAAGGATGCACAGGTGGGACACCAAGGAGGAGGACAATCTCTTTGGTATCATAGCCGCAGCTCTTACAGCCAAGAACATGCTCCAGAAGAGATTTCCCTACAGCAGCTGGAACAGCAGCCCAGACAGCTTACATCTAGTGCAATTTTTCTTTTTGCAAGCAGGTTTCCACCTTGCCATCAAGTTCTTAACCTTCCACCTTGCTAGAATGAATCTAACTTACTTTCACTATCAGTCTTACCTCGTGGTAAAGGTAGTCTCAAGAAAATCTAACAGGCAGTAGGCAATTTGCCCTTTAGGGTTTGTATACAGGCTAGAGAACACATGCCCACCACTCAGATCATTGAGATCATGAGAGAGTCAGCTACAACACCCCCCCACACACACACACGCACACACTTACACTTTATTAAATCACCTTACAAGCGAGCAACAGGCAGTACCAGATCTGTGAAGCAAGACACCTTGAGCAGCAAAGGACAGCTCTTCTACAGTAAGCTGATGACAACAAACACACATCGTGCCTTTGTTCTATACTGGACGCAGTGTAGCAATGCGTTCCATGGATGGAAGGGAAGGGGAAAGATGGCCTATTTTGATCCTCCTAGTTATTTGCAAGTGTAACGCAGACTAGTGAACTTCACCCAAGAATTCATTAACCAGACCCACCATTTCAGACAGCAGCAAAACAGATAGCAATGCCTGTCATTCAGACTTCAAAACAGTGTGCAAACTATAAAATCAATTTTGTTTCTACTGTTTACCCCATTTCCCCAGGCAGCCAGCAACATCACAGTGGCTTCAGAAAAGGTAATGTTTACAGTTTTAGCATGTATTCACATTTTAACTTTACTGTACTACTGTAATACTTTTATTTACTTAAGTACCATGACAAAGACATACATATGTTAAAACCAGGTAAGATATTCAGCAAATTCAACCTACTGCAGGGGCACATTCTGGAAAATTATTGTAAGGTATTGATTTCTATATTCTGAGATTCAACGTTCTACACGTACAAAAGTCCTCGTTTTTATAACTAACTTCCAAAAGCAGAAGAGGGGAACCCACATTTAAAAAGTCTTAAAGCAGAAAACCTTTCACTAAAGACAGTTTCTCTTAAAGACAAGTTTAAAAAAAAAAAAACAACACAACTCACTTTCCCCACCAAATGTTTGGCCTGTCCAATTTTTTCTGCATTATCCTGTTAAAAACAGCCTCCAAATCAATGTAACAGTCATCATCTGTCTTCAGCAACAAATCGAAACTCGTTGTTTCAACTGTCCTGTAGCCAAAAAGAAAAGTGATGAGATGCTGAGCTGTAGCCCACAGACTACAGTTATGCAACAAAACGCTCCACAGGGGTTTTTTGGGAAGAAGAGCGGGAAGGAAGAGCTAAGGAAAGACATTCCTTCCCTCAATTTCTAGATGTTTTCCCTATTAACTAAGGCTTACTACTTGTCCTATAGAAAGGAGATGCAGCTGCATCCTATGATGATCTTACAGCACGGATTTGTGTAAAAGTTGAAGAAAAGAAACTTGCAGGTTTGTTCTCCAGGACAGATGGTAGATTTACTAATGAATCTATCTTAAACAGTATTGACCTCAGAAGGATATGAATCCCTGATGGTGATGGCAGCACAGAGGCTACATGTTAGTAGTCTATTCTTCAGGACGAGACAGTCAGTTAAAGGGCAGTACAACTGTTGAAGGTTATATGGAACATCTGTGGAAAAAACTTGGTACTTAGGCTTCTTCAGTAAAGTACACTTCTAATATGAAAAAAGTAATTTTTAACTGTCTGAAATACTTTCATATGTCACTTGTAAAATAATCAAAGAAGCTCAAGATTCTAGGGATTATTCCTTGGTTCAATCAAGGATTGTTTTAAGGGGTAATTTCTCTTAGCCAGAAAGGCATTTTCCTTAAGCTTTTTATTACTAAATCCTTAAGATTTTGCTAACCTGTAAGAAATGATCACTGAGATCTAAGTCTTGACATTTAAACTCCCTTTTTAGAATTGAAAGCATGTTTCAGTTTTCAATTACATTAACCATGAAATTTGTTAAATAAATGTACAATCTTGCAAGCAACTAAAACTGTCAGCTATATTTCTTAATCCATACCAATTAATTGAAACAGTTGTCTCAGAATAATGGAAAGACCTGCAAATTAGAGATAATAACTTACTAGATTCACTACGGATAATATAATACACTATGAAAATTCTTTCTCTCACCCTTCTTTCCTCGCCTCTACACAAGCTCCCTATCCTTCCCCTGTATTCAGCACTGCTGAGGCCACAGCTGGAGGACTGTGTCCAGTTCTGGGCTCCCCAGTACGAGACACAGACATACTGGATGGAGAGAGTCTAGTGCAGGGCCACTAAGATGATTTGGGACTGGAGCACCTCTCCTGTGAGGAAAGGCTGAGAGAGCTGATACTGTTCAGCTTGGAGAAGAGGAGGCTCGGTGCGGGGGGATCACATCGATGTCTACAAATACCTGAAGGGAGGGTGCAAAGTCGACTGAGTCCAGCTCTTTTCAGTGGTGCCCAGTGACACTTCAAGAGGCAATGGGCACAAACTGAAACACTAAGTTTACAAGCTGGCCAAAAGCCATCCTTTAGAAGCCTAAAGCTGCTAGTTTTCAGTTAGAAACAAATTAAAAGAAATCCAAGGACACATGACAATTTTGACACCTGGACTCTTAGAGCAAAAGTCTGTCTTGCCAGGTCACACTTATCTGAGGTACCAAGGGTCAGCATCCAAGAAACACAAATCTCATCAGTTTATTTATTAGATACACTATGTGCCCCAAAATTGTGAGAGAGAAACACAACTTAATGAAGGAAATCACATAAGGTATGTATTTTGTGGAAGCTGACGGATAATGAAACATGCTGGATTATCTTGCACTACAAACAACAACTTTCCTAATAGAAAATCCTGTCTTTTCAACTTACCATCGGTAGAAGTTCAACAGTTTGGCTGGAACATTTCTATATGTGTCAATAACATCTACAAAAACAATATCATCATAGGTACTGCTTTCTTCCTTCAGTAACGTATCTTCTTTTTCAAGACTTTTTAAGTGACTTGTAAGCCTTTCTGGGCGAGCATGGAGGCTTTTTAAAAGAGCATCACCTTCTGAAAGAAGTAGCACCCATCATTAAACAAAGATGCATATCTACATAATATTTACACGTTCCTCTTGGATCATACACAACATACTAAAAAAACAAATCTGAAAAGGTGTTCAATGAGATTATGAAAATTTTCATAAGGTCTGATACAGACTATACAGTGTTTAAAGTAAAAAAAAAAAAGTACTCTATTCCTTTTCAGTAACAAAAGGATTCAACTTTTTAAAGTTGTTTAGGATAAAGAGCTGTCCACTATTACTCCTACCAGCAGAGTAGAAAGACTACTGTTATATAAATCCCAAAACAAACAAAAATATCCTGTGCTAAATATAATCAAACTGGCATTACTTTGATGTAGCACAGGTGGTCCCTGCCAAACTTCATCACATAACTGACTGTAGGTAAAAGCCAAAAAGATCTTGCAAGAATACTGAACTTCTTGGTAAGAACATAGTTTGCGGTACTGAAGAACTTCTTCACAAACAGGATGGATGGATCTTAGCACACCTCAGTTTATGTTCCTACACAAATGACAAGATGACAGGACTGTCCTATTATATCTGCCACGCCTAGCTACAAAAACATAGGAATAACACTCCGAAAGTCATTGCTTGTGTTGGCTACAGTGGACAGATAAGAATACATTACAGTGCTACGTGGCCAAAATCTTAGACATTGGAAAGGGCACCTATAGGGTCTCTGGATATTCTGCTGAAATAGGTGTAAAACATCAACAACAGTGGCAAAAAGCAGGCTATTTTATGTAATCACTGTTTGTCAGTTGTTAATAATGAACAGCATGACACTAATTCTGAAAGTAGCAGAAGTGGAACAAATGTGAACGTTATCAAGGAAAGACTTCCTGAGGACCACATTGCACAACATTTTTAAACTTGGGTTTGGGCAACAGAAAAAAAGGACAGAAGACGTTCTAGTTGAAAACGTTATTTCTGTTAATAAGACAATGAGATTAAAGTCAATTGGAGTGGCTGACAAAGGGCAAACAAAGAAACCATATCAGGACTTTGGCACTGGGAATTTAAAAAAAAAACAAAAAAAAAACTGTTTCTACTAAAAGAAATCTTAAGTTGATCAAGTTCATAGAGAATTTTACCTCAAAAAATAACTTAAAAGTTCCTGTTTTATCATAATATCAAACGTGATACTGTTTTGCAGGCTTACCTTGAATAGTGTAGATAAAACCACCCGCTATACCCTCCACACCTTCTGTGAATTCATGTGGCAACGACCCTTCCCCTGCCTGTTAAAGACCGATTAATGGAAAGAAATAAATTAGTTCATCTCTTGTTACTGACCTGTTTCCCTCTGATTTTAAGGTGTGAAGTTTTCAGGAAACTGAGAATGAAGTTGAAAGCAATTCTGCTTTAGGTACCTCCATAATGAAAGACTAAGAATAACATTTCTAACTGTAAAGTTTTGTGGCATTTTTGAAAGTTTCACCTAAAACTAGTGGCACCATGAATCCAAAACCACAGCAACACTGGATACCTCAATTATACTTATTTCATCACCTACTGAAACTTTTAGAAAAAGTAGTTTTGGAGCTGAGAGCAAAATGTAAAGCTTTTGGCTAAACTACAACAGCACAGCGTGTTTATGTAAGCAAAGTTTTGACAGAAAAAGAGACACTGCCAAAACTCAGCTAAAAGAAAACCCACATTTTTGACCCACATTTTGCCACTTCTGATATACTGATACTGCTTCACAGCTGACAAAGACAATGGATGAACTTTACTCCCTCCAAAATACAAGAACACGCCCCTTACTAGCATCATCTGTGCATGCCCTTGTCCCTTTCCTGGGCAAAACAAAATTCTGCTCCGAGACAAGAGGAGAAGCCCAACTGAATTAATGTTTTACAGAGAAACGCAGGAATGCAAAATGCTAAACACGTGAGACTTCTAGGAAAAATGCAAACATGGTGGAAGGGAAGGCGAGTTAACTCACTGTAATGACTCTGAAAACACCCCCTCCATCATTCACTATCACTTTGTGAAGGTTTCTTGAAACAAGGCCCCGAAGATCCTGGCTTTCCCACACAATGGTGCCTTCAAAACTCTGTTAAGAGAGCGTAACATTGTTATGCAGATATTCAAAGACTTTAAAGGATGAAAATCAAACAGTTTTTTTCAATTTTCAAATAGTCAACTCCACAAAATGGATAGCTTGAACACACAACATAAATGTTTTACTTACACTTCAAAAAAAAAAGTCACAGATAAAAGAAATACATCTGTGAAACTCAGTAACACAATCATGCTTTTAGGACTAATCATGAATCTGCATTAGGAACATTAAACTTTTAACAGAAGCCTACTGTAAGAGCCTTTAGCTTTTTAACATCACTAAGATGGCATTCAAACATGAACTGATTTTTTTTTTTTCCAAATCAAGTACAGAATACTACATTACAAAAAGAATATGTTAAAATAGATTTGGAAATAAGTGGTGCTTTTTAGTTATCTGCCAAAACCAGAGATCAGAGGCTCCATCCTGACATCAGCAAAACTCAAAGGAAAACAGTGCCACCTTTATTCTGGCAAAGCTGTCACAAGCTACTGTAGGAGAGTCACAGAACTCTGGCCTCGCATCTTTGCAGGTAGGGAAAAAAAGAGAAAAACAAGTGAATCTCTTTAAAATGGTCTATTTTTAACTCTCAATTTAGGTTATGTCATTGCATTTTTTTTATTCTTCTTTTCTTGCATTTAAAAGCATTTCATTTCAATTCAAAACTAATCCCCCTAACAGTTCGACCATTACCCATTTTATGTAAGACCTTCCTAAAGACCCCTGAGAACATGCAAAAGGACAAGTGGTATGTTGAACAGCTAAGAGTAGTGGAAGTATTATATTTTCTCTTTTTTTTAAAGCAATCTCACCCTTATCACAAGGTACTATGGAGTAGTTGTAGGGTTATTACACTGCTGACTGCTAAATGAGCACATTCAGTTTTGTTTCTCCCAATTTCATAGGAAAAACACTGGTGTGGACCTCAGAACTGAGAAATAACTTGTTTCAAGTATTTATAGATGCATCTCTCTGTTGCTGTTGAAAGTATGTTTACTTGTACTAGCCTCTCAGCTTTCTCCCATTTCAGCTTCCTTGTACTTCAGAGACCTTCACCAGAAGCTCTCCAGTTACTAACCATTATGTCCAGCTTACAGTCCAGCTCAGTGCTTTGCTTTTCTCCAGAAGTAGGTCTTAACATCTGCAACAGTCTCTGTGCTTAATTAGAGCTGTGTATTTCAGAAGCTTCTCATCTATTTTTTATAATGCCAGCTTTATAATCTAATAATGGAGCTAGTCAGTGTTTATTCAAGCCTGATTTGCATACTCAGTATCTTCCCCTTGCTTCTTTAATTACCTGTCAGGTATCAAAGCAAATGGACCAGTACTAAGACATTTTTTAGTGTCAGGACCCCTAAACACCCTGCACTGTGAAACCCATACACTGAATTTCTCTGAATTTCTTTATTTCATTCTAACTCTCTTTTTTTTTTTTTTTTTCCAGTAGAGCCTGGGCTTTAATCCCACTTCTGTGCCTTCTATACAGACACTGACTTTGTTAAGTTGTTTAGTAAGCCTATAAGTCCTTTCACTATTCAGCAATCAGAAACAATAAAATTCTTACCAGTGAGTATGACTGACACTGACTTCAAACATGTACCAAGAGTTTTAATCAGTTATTACCAGTGAACCCTGAACACAAGGTGTTCTAAAGCTGCAAACTATCACTACTTTCCAGGCTGAGAGACTTGTAAGCAAATTTTCTAATTACTTTAGCCTTCAGCTATTCTTACTCTAAGCTTTTTAATGGAAGCTGAGGCCTAAAAATGCTGAAAGCAAAGCATTAGTGGCACACCTGAGACTACATCATCTGTTTTGCCCCATTTAAATTCCAACCTTGTTGCTGCCAGAACACAGCGGCAATTACAGTGAATACCGAACAGGTGTACTGACACAACACGGCCCTGCCAAACTCCTTTCCTAATGTTAAACAGTGCTGCCCTTTTTGTTTCTCCAACTACTCCCCATTAGTAGTACAGAGCTCATATGGCACAGAGTTCCGTTTTCACGCAAGTGGCCTGTGGCTTTTTGCCAAAACCAGAACTGATCACTCAGCTTTGCAACAACTGAAAGCAAAGAAGAGCAGAACCACCAGCAGATAACTAAAACTCACACATGGGGCTCTTGCAGCCAAGTCTTAGCAATGCGCTTATGTTGACAATCTGGCCTGCCAGGTGCTTATTCTAATGCTGCATTTCCCTCCCTTCCCCCCAGATGAGGAGAAAGAGCAGCACTTCAGCTGGAAGATAAATGAAGTTCTTCAGCAGTCTGTACAATCCATTACTTCTTGAAGGTGCAAGGGCAGAGAATAGATATTGTCTCAGAAACCATCCTGTGACAATTAAACTGTTCGCTAAATTTGCTGCTCTCAAACACGTAGGTAGGAACATGTGGGCGTTCTATCCCTTCTGAATCATCTTGTATGCTTCAGCATCTTAAGTATCACAGAAGACTACACGCTGTGCATAAACTCTATTAATCTACATTAGAAACATCGTGTTACCCTGTAAGCATTCAGCGCATGACATATATCAGATTAAGGATGCCCACACAAAGAAATATATGAATACTAATATCCCCTTTCTAAATGGAATACTTCCCATCTGCCTTTCATGAAAAATGCCATCATTTACAGCTAAAATTACAACTGCCTAGAATTTTAGTATCTCAGAACAAAGTCTTGCAGGAATAAGGCTTACATATTATACTAGCAAATTACTGGGTAAGCAATACTTTAAAAAAAAAAAGTTTAAAAATTGTTTAAGATGACAAACCAATTAATCAGCTGAAAAGTCTCCCTAAGAGGAGCAAGTTTCCAAACACAGTCATTTGTATAGAGACAAGGAAATAAATCGGGGATTAAACTGGCCCCAAATGTCTTCCCCTCCCCCTTCAGTCTTCTCTCTCACTCCATTCTTTCATAAAACATTTAATTTCTTCCTCAACAAAACAACCCAGACCCAAAGACAACTTACAGAAATAGCAGCAAACGACCAGTCATATAGAAGAACATTTAAATGATGGGAAACAGCCTGAAATGGCAGCTGACATATTTAAAGAGGTATCATTGGTCCTTCAGGAAAAACTCCTTGTACCTGGGAGGATCTACTGAACTGGAATTCTAATTTTAAGTCAATTTGTATTCATTTAACCTTCGCTGTAACAATATCAGGATTTTTTCCTACTTATATTCTGTTTCTTCTGTGTTTAATCACTTTCCTTCCTAAGCAGCCACAGCTATAGCCCTATACCAAAACCCAAAAAGGATCAAACAAACAAACAAAAAGCTTTAGACCCTGCCTTGGTAGCTTAGCTAATGGTATCTCAGGACAATTGAGAATACTAATGCTGTCATTACTGCCCAGAAAGCAGTTTTTCCCCAAATTTCTGAGTGGCACCCACTTTAAAACAAACAAACAAAAACAACACTGCTTCCATAGGATGCTGTCAAGTGTTAAAAACCCAAATGTCATTCTTCTCTGTGCCACATACTCCATCTGGTATTTTACAGGTAGACCCTATCAAACACCTTCTTGAAGTTTCGTTGCATGGTTCAATGAACGAACAATGTCCTCACTGTTGCTGCCAGAAACGGAACAACCAAAATTTTAGAAGCCCTAAGTAAGCGCATCCCAATTACAACTATTCAACTAATACTGTCATTGCAATCATAATACACAACACTTTGCTGTTGTGTCCAAGACATCAGAAGCAGAAACCTCTTTTCCAACTGTGCTCTAGAAATCTGTGCCATCCTCCCCTCTCTCTCTTTCATACTGATGTCAGAAAAAGCAGGAGGGAGAAAGAAGTGTCCTATTCTCTGGTAAACTCTCCCACACAATCTAAGCAGGCAGAGTTTTCCCTCAGAAACCGAAAAAAGTTTCCACAATACTGAAATTGCTACTATTTGCCAAGGTGGTTTTTGTTTTTGTTTTTTTAAATCACTTTGTATTTTCACATTTTGCTTTATAACTGGTGATAATGAGATGGTGACAAACAAATTCTGGACTTCAGCATATCCAACCAGCTAGCATTCTAAAAGTTTTCACTTGCCCTTTTCTGCCTCAAGCAAAGGCCAGTTTTATCAGTCAGTCTCTGTGGCTGACTTGAAAGAACTGCAGGCTCTTCTGATACTGCGCATACCTCTGGCAAAATGAACTGCTCTACTGGCTTGTACCACAGTCTGTTCACTTGCACTCCACAGCTTGGTGGGCTAAAGCGAGCACTGAAGAGAGCTTCCTGTGAACAACAATGACAACAAAAACACATTGCAAGCACTGTGAGATTATGCAAATCTTGATCATCTTGGTTACAATGGAAACAGACTTATTGATTGTATAAAACTTAGTGGAAATTTTCTTCTCAAGACAGTCTCACAGACTCCATAGAATTCAAGTGTTGAGCTGAGATGGCGGAAGCAAGCAACAATGGAACAAGAGTGCAAGTTCGACCAGAATCCAGCCAACACAGCACATCATCTGGAAGACTCACTGTCCCAGATAACAGATTTTCTCTTCTGTTTGAATAGCTGACCACTATTAACAGAGGACGCTGACCCCTAAAACTTAATTGCGACCATATTAAGTAGGCCACCAAACAGCTCTTAGATGGTAACAAGCGACATAAAGATGCTGCACTGCCCGATTTCCAATCTTCAGAAAACAGTCTCCAAGGTCTCCTATAATACTAATTTTTCACCTTCACTAGAAGTAAAAAGCTAACGAAATCAAGTTATCAGGCTGTCAACATTTAGTATCCTACCATTTAGCAAACATAAAACTGATTATAGTATACTTTTTTTTTTTGGTATTATAAAACCAACTCTTTGGTTGTTCATCATAAAAGCCATACTTCAGTATATTTTCTGTACTTAATTTTAATTATTAGCTTAAATTTAAAATTCTTTCTGTATTATTGTCAGAAGTCTTGACATTGGCCCATCAAGCTATTTGTAGAGATAAATGCAATATACCAAATGCAATGAACATCACAGGATCACAGATTGGTTGAGGTGGGAAGGGACCTCTGGAGCTCATCTGGTCCAATCCCCCTGCTCAAGAAGGGACACCTACAGCAGGTTGCCCAGGACCGTGTCCAGGCGGTTTTTGAACTTCTCCAAGGAGGGAGACTCCACAACCTCTCTGGGCAACCTATTCCAGTGCTCCATCACCCGCACAGTAAAGAAGTCCTTCCCGATCATGCTCAATGATTTTTTTTTCCTCCATGTTTTCACTCCACAAGCACTAAGCTAGTCTATTAAACCTATAACTGAGCTTGGGAGTGGGAGGAATTATCACTGAAGGTTGATTATTACCTGTAAAAAATACCAATTTCTAGAAAAGTCAAAATGTCTTGCCAGAGGACTGACAAGAAAAAATTATAGCTGTACTGCATCTCTTTGCCTCAAAGGCAATGTATCTTTCTGGGTATCTGTTTTAAATATATTTAACAGTTTATTTTTTGTTCCTTAATGCCTAACAATATTTCAGAATCTCAAACGTAATCAAAATTGTATCTTTGAATTAGATATTAGTGTTCTTTCAAAAAGCATTTAAATTAACTCATAGGACTTCGTGAATTTCTTTTTTTCTTTTCCACACATCTGGTATATACTTACCTGTGAAATAAGAATTTATGATGCAACAAAACAAAAATATAATTCATACGCTTGTCAGTTAAATACTTCTTTTCTAAATCATCAACACAGCATGTTGCTTTCTGTAAGAACTTAATCCACAATAAAAGAGACAACATGCCTTAGTTCGCTTTCAAAAGATAACTGCAATACTCTACCTCATGTTCTGCCTGGTACAGTTTGACAGTGATGTTCCTCTGGAATCCCACCCCATCAGCCTCATAAAATACTCCAAGACTGGTAATGACAATGGGGTAAAGTACACGAAAGTTCACACTGACAATTCTGTCCTCGGATAGCACAGAAGGTACGTCCTCAGGGAGACTGAATGCTTCAATTTCCTGATTCAAAACTGTACAGAAAAGAAAGGACAGAGATAATGTGAGATTTGATAGTTCTGGAACTGGATACACACAAAGCACATTGGATACACACAAAGCATGCTGATTAATTAGCATGGCTGGCAAGTGCACAAGGATAACCAAATGCTGGATGAGAAGAAAAGACAACTGACTGCAGACTGCAGTAAGGAGAAATTCAAAGCGATGCAGCAATCTGCAGGTTACTAGCAATTGCAAGTCAATGCCTACATATCCACAGAGAAAAGACTAGAAACACAGTAAATCCATGAAGTGAAGACAAAAATGATATTTGATTGCATGAATATCTGTATATTAAAATATTAAAATAATTATGTATCAAAATGGCATCCACCTCTGCCGAATTCAGCTGCCTGGTTTTTGGCATTATCCCCTCACTAAGCCCTGAGGTACCATTTATTCTTGGGAGGTTGGTTAGGCAGTGACTGTTGTCATTCAACAACAAAGTAACAGAAGTTTCACGTTATAGTGAATCATGGCTTAAGAGCCAGACGGTCCTTAGTTAACTTGCAGTTAAAGAGCAAAAATTAAATTGAAAAATTAAATTGAAAAAAAAAAAAAAAAAAAAGGAAGACGACAGGAAGATATTCATAATTTTAGTTAAGGTATTTTTGTAAGGTAGCATTTTGGTTTTTCCCCATTGTACTTTTCCTAGTTGTTCCCTCTCTAGGGCAGGATCTGAAAAATCTATCAGTCAGACTTGATTAGAACTCACTTCACCAACACAGAAGTCTGCCCGACACCCAAGACTCCTTTCCCTGCCTTGCTACTGTGTTCATATATGATACTGAACTGGGTTATTCCAGCTCTCCCAACTTCATTTTACACAGTGATATAGTAAAAACATACACTGCATGGAAGAGACCATTCCTTGACACAAGGAGAATGCAAATTCATTAGAATTCAATGGCCTCCCCTCAGACCCTCCAAGATCTCTCCTTTTCATGTCGGCACTTGGCACTTACAAGAAGGTTATAAAACTGTCATGACAGCAAGTCCTAGGTGGCGTTTATTTTCAAGATTATCTGTCTCAGTTAAGCAGCCCAAATTACTCTCATAAAAGGCGATTAGTTGTAGTTCAGATCATAGAATTTTAAAAGTTAACTTCTATACCTGGGTTACTGATGTTCAGAAGTTTGCAGGAATAGGGGTCTTCTCTGTCCTCCACTGGCACAGCACAACCATGCGCACCTATTATAAACTTCACAAGGACACTAAAATAATTTGGTTTTATTAACACCAGTTCTCTTCCCTCCTCCCTCCACCTTCAATAAACTTATTTCATCACAATGGCCTGTCTTTCACAGGATTAAGATTTTGAACTCCTTAAAAATCTGCAGTGAGGGTCTCTATGTAGAGAAACCGCATGAATACCTGCATGGTTGCTGAATTCCAAACCCGCACGAGCCTTTTACACCTTTTACACATGCGGGCACAGGAATACTGGCAACTAGGAATGGGATTCAATATAGACAATATACTAAGCAGAAAAAGACCTAAGGCAGCACTGAAGGATTCTGAAGTCCTAGCTTTCCCTGCCTCACTTTGTTACTTAATTCAAAACTGGTTAAATATTCTGCATTCAAAAAACAATAAACTAGGTAATAATAAGGAAAGAGACAAAGTACCAAAGGAAGGACAAGGTCTCCAAGACTACCTGCTACAATGAAATGTCTCAACTTAGGGTGGTAGTTGAACAACAGGTTGCTCTTTCCAGCCCTAACCATGGCTCTTCAGCAGTCAAGAGACAATAAGCAGTACGAACCGCAAGAACCACCACCTCAGCCCAATCTTTCACTTAACAGCTAAATATCCCCCTGAAATTCCATATAAGCTATGAAAGATCACATTTTTAGATGACTGAAGCAGCTGTGTTTCACTCCAAACTGCACACTGACACCAAATTTGTGAACAATAAATGGCTTTCAGTGCAAGGCAAGTACCAACATGTGAGGCCTATCAAGACAACAATGTTTCCAGGGATGAACTGCAGTAGAACTTTATCAGCAGAAAGACCCTGACTGGTCTGTAGACTGTCAGGTTTATGCAACCAATCAGGAAGGGTTCTGCTGTTCACTCACACTGCAGCTATTTGGTATACTTGGTCCAGTGGGAAATAAACTGAAACTTTACAGCTGAATCTGTTGCAAAAGATTTTGTGGTTCTCTCCACAAGGATACTTGCTTTCAACTATCCTGGATTACTAAGCATTTCAAGTTGCATACCATACAAAGTGTACATTGCAACACAAAAATAGGGAATCTTAAACATCACTAATGAACAATGGCAATTAATTGCAAAAATGAATAGCGGTGAGCAGTTGAAAAATTAGAAGTTTCTGTATACAGCCGAACAATTAAAATTACCTGTATAAAAACAGTTCCAGCCCAGAACAAGGAGTATTTTTATATAGTACTAGAGCAGATTTTAAAAAAATGATCAGAGCATAAGATGCTCACAGATGACGCAAAAAAAAAAAAAATCCTTTCCAAAAAAAAAAAAAAAGGATTAAATCAAGATATTTATGCATCATATTATTTTCTCCTCAAAGCCCCAAAAATACAAAACAATAGAGATTACCGTTGGCTCAGTGCAGGATGTCGTTTCAAGTGTTTGAACCAAGTGTTCCTTATAACACTGCGCAGTTCATGATTGTGTCGAGCTGACAAAACACCTACAACAACATCATAATGTTTCAACTTCCACTGAGGAAAGAAGGCCAGTTGACCTAGAAGTATAAAGTAACAATAGATTTATTACATGCACATATTACCACAAGTCTGAGTTGCAAGCAATAATTAAAATGCACATCAAAAGCAAGAGTACTGGGTACCTGAAACACGAAAAAACAAAGAGGTAGAATTGGGTGAGAATAGAGGTAGAACAAAGAGGTTGCATTCTTGGTTCAGAATGAGGAAAACGTTTTCAACACGTCAAAACTTCCACTAGCAATCTGTGAAAACTCTGCTGCAATGAACTAAGCAAGTCACTGCAGGTAAACAAAACTAAGAAAGTGTGATGCATAAAGGGGACAAGAACGTAAGCCTTGGTTTTCACTGACAGCATCTTCCATTCTTTAAATACTTGCTTGCCTGTTGTCTGAGCAAACTGCCCACTGAGAACATGCTCTTGCTGTGCTCTTTTTCCTACCAGCCATCAGAAACCTTGTGGGGAAGACACAAGGTCCTACCGTACACTCTGCAAAACTCTTAAGAGATTCCAGGCCTTCTGCTTGCTCATTGATACATCCTGCAGCACGATTTATCCTAGAGCCTGGCGGCTTGTCATCGCTGGTACCAGGCCTTCACTATTACAATTCACCATTTTATGTATTTAAACAAAGTCTGTCAGATTCAGACATTCACCCATTTTCCCTCCATTTCTCCTTAAAGCTGCTGGACCCCTCTGCTTCACCATGTCACTAATATGTCAAGGCCAATTGCTTCTAACCTTTTGAAGTTGAACACCGCTCTCTGCCTTCATGCAGGGTATTACATCCCTACACAGAGGAATGCTCTGGCTTTAGTCATAGCTGGGTGTCGCAGCCAATACTTGTAATCCATGATTTAGCTTGTGCTGTTTTAATTTAGAGATTATGAAAGCTGGACTTGCTTTAAAGCAAGATTACGACTAGATAGAAACCTGAGAAGCTATAACTGAGCCTGCAAACAGTAGCGAGTAGCTGAGGTGAATCTGCAGTTTAATTTGTCAGACACTCTAGAGTTAAGAGGAAGATTTATATTTAGCCTTAGCAAAGGATTGTTTGCATCTCATCTCACTAAACTTCTTTTCATTAGGCTGCAGATAAAGGAAACAAATATAATTGTGAAGGTCCTCCGAACTACCCCATACAGAATAGACAAGATTTTTTTTTAATCTAATTTTAAAGATACCAAAAATATTTCCAAGTCTGTATGGTGTACTCCCACTAGAAAGTGGATTATTATCCAGATTCCACCTTCTGTGCCAGCTTCCACTTTCTCCATTTGGACACTGAGAAGACAGACGGGTCCTGTTACAACCGCTCACTACCGGAGGGCCTCACAGCTCCGCCACAAGAAGTGCCGTGCTGAGCCACGCCAGAGCTCCGTCTAGCCTCAGAGGCTGCCTCCAGCGAAGAGGCCTCGGCCTTGCTGTGCGCTGAATCCGCATCAAGAGATTTCAGAACATCTTTTTTGCTCCAGGGCCTACTGATAATGGCTTGTCCCGACTCCCTAGTCCCAAAGCCAAATAAAACAGTGCTCTGCCACTCATTCTCAGGACAGCGTGACAGCAGGGCAAGTAGAGAGTGATATTTCCAGGCGCAAACCTTTCCCGGTCTATTTCCCACTAAATATTTAGTTCTAAGCATGCAAACACTGATTTTCGAGAAAAAAGATTTAAGTTCCATAATGATTTAAATGTCTGTACTGACAACACCTACAAGCGTATCAATAACTTAAGCTGCGCATTAACCTATTAAAACAAGTTTACATCAGCTTATGCTCAAACAGAATTAAAACCCAAGCAGTAAGCCACTATTTCCATTCTTCAGTATCAGTTTTTCACTGAAGTTAACTGTTCTCTCTCTTATTAAAATGACAGATTGAATTGGTCGCAACGTTCACAAATAGGATTTGTTTGCTGATGGAGCTAAATACAAACCTATTGCCCTATAAAACATCTGATTAACATTTGTTAATCAAACACATCATTCAGTCTGAACACAATTTAGCCTTCCAGTATGCTGGTAAGGACTGACTATCCAGAGTCTCTGCATGTCTTCAGAGGCCACTATATAACCAAGGTCCGCCAGGACTCCACAACAGAGATACATGATACAGCCACACATTTATGAAACTACAGAGGAGTTCGTTATAATGGTGTAGTTTTATAACTCTTTCTCACATATCCCGTTTCTCTCCAGGCTCTTCTTCCATCCTTTGATTATTCTTTAAAACAGCCTCTGCAGCCTTAACTGCAAGCCTTCCAATACAAATCTCACAGGAGGACTAACATGTTTGTAGACTGCATATTACGCATTGTTTACACAGATTCAGTTTTTAAAATCTCTCTTATAATTCAAAGCAGAGCAACTTCATTAAACCAAAATTTAAGAAAAATAAAACTATGAGCAGAAGTCTACAGGGTGACTTGACTTTGATACCATAAGTTGCCTTAAATCAATTTAAAAAAAAAAAAAGAAAAAGAAAAATAAGCTACTTGAATCAAAAATATATTTTTACTCAGTTTATACTGAAAATGAGTGAAGCTTTTTCTTATGAACCATTCATGTGGAAACAACATTAATGTAACAGATGTTTCAGAATTAACATCCTACCACTTTTAGAAGAGACAGCTCTTTCTCCTGTTTTAGGCCATCTTCAGTCTTAGTAAGGTAGCATCACAGCAGTCTATACTCAGAAGATTGTCTTTTCTGTCCCATGTGTTATGCCATTTTTTCAATATCGTTGAAAATGGAAAAAAAGGAAGCAAGCAAGAAAGCTTACTTTTCCAAAAACCTGATGAATAAGCTCTCTACTTGTTAGCAGAGGTTTCTACTTCCTACTGAAAAGTAGCAATAACACTTGCTAAGCTTTCAGGAAAACAGACTCAGATGTCTCCTCTGAACTAGTACCAGCAAAAAACAGGTTGATAGTCAGAGACGCAGGAAAAAAAGATGAGCCTATTATTCATTTATAAAGACGTTTCAGATATGTGCATATACATGATCTGATGCAGCAGAAGAGAAAACAATGCCGACCTCCAAGTCAATAGTAACAAAGTATTTATACAAGCAATCAATATTTGCCACTCTGGAACAAAGTGAATTCTATTACATTCTTGTGCCCTCTTATGCCAAAATTTTAAATGTTAACATTAGGCNTTGCTCTTACCTTGCATTGACTCTGCAAGTTAATCAAGCCTTTAAAATTTCCAGCCACAAAAACAAAGAAAAACCTGCAAATTTTGTGGTTTGTGAAGATGAGGAAAGCAGGTCACCAGAAACCTAACCCTGTCTATGCTATCAGCTCCCTGCACGATTCAGTGCACGTCCCTCCCCACTTGTGTTGTTCACACTTTCCTTTTGCTTAACAGAGAAAGAACCTTACAGGGATGTGGCTACTAGCTTGCTAACGGCGAAAAACTATATGAAAAACAAACAAACAAACAACAACAAAAAACTATGTATCACATTCCTTGAAAAATCCTAAAATGGCACTAACTGAAGGGATGCAGAAGGAGGGGAAACTTTTCCAATTAAAAGGCAATGCTACCATTAGTTGCCTTGCCTTTGAATTCTTACTGTCTTAAAGCTGCATCTCAGATGCATCAAGCAGCCCAAGACTTCTTTCTCGGTGGAGTGTAAGTAGCCAAATGTGCAGTGCCTACTCCACACTCTTCTAGCATCAGGCACAGATTGCTTTCACTCTGCTGTTTTGCTTAAGCCTGTTATTCCACAGCAAAGATGACAAAAACATGAATGGAGGCAGCCCCCCTCTCACCTGCTGAGATCCATTTAATTCTGCACAGCAACCATAACAAGTACTTCTGTCAGCACCAAGACTGACCAAAGTCCAGTCTGCCAGTCTTGTGTCACATGGCTATGTGACTCAAGCTCTTACTCAGCTCTTACTGAAGCTTCTCTTAGGCTGGGGTATCCGTAAGGACACACTCGCATACAATTCCCTGATGTCTGACCGCATATGCATTTCTATTAGCGCAGCTATTCACCTCAGTATGACCTACTGTAAGCTTTCACAGGGTTCTCAGCCAATGATTTTCATGAAACCCGGGGAAAACACCAGTCTTTGGGACCTCCACGTGTCTGTCAAGCTTGACTGAGAACTACCAACTAATCAAAGTCAGGGAAAGATATGGGAAGAGGTAAATAAGTGCATACAGAGAGCACAAAGCTGTGCCCTTAGAAGACAAGGCTAAAGACACACAAGTGTGTCTTCTGCTGAGTTGACTGTGGTAAGAGGTCACTGCTGACAGGCAGTCTGCTGGTCCTACCCAGATTTTAACCACTTCAGCTGGAAAGGCTCCAGAAGTTTTTCAGAATCCCAAACTACAAATATTAGCATGCATCTCCCCTTCCTGTGAGACTGAATCTCAAGTAAAATGTCAAGTCAAGCTGTTAGTTATATTTACTGCCATTATAATGAGATGAAAAGATTGAGAGAGCATTTAGCTTGATTTTGTCAATAAACAAAGTAAATGTGGTTGTGCTGCACATCTCTCTACTGATGAGTCCCCTAACAACTACTACATCTGCCAGGTGTTTTCAGCCAAGTCTGACAAATAGTGCAGGCCCCCGAAGTGGTTCAGTTCCTACGTGTTTCATGGAACTGGACTGAATAGAGAAGGGACTCCTTGTTAGTGCTTGCCCTGACAGACCCAGCAGTGCAGGTTTCCCTGCACCATCAGGCACCAGAAAACCTCCACCAGCAACTGCTAGAGTAAGTGAGCTCCACAAAAAATCTAGGCTTTGTATCTTCTGCTACACATGCAGCTAACCTCTATTTTAAAAATCAGTGAATGGAACTAAGTAGGCTGGTCAGAAGTCATTAAGAATATTCTCAACTGATTCACTTCATAGGATAAAACTAAAAGGGACGCCCACACACCAAACCTGCATATTCCAGGCGTTATCTCTGCCTATTCTTGTGACTTTGCAACCATATCCCTGTTTTTAAACGTCCTTCTCTTCTGTGCTGCTTTGTGAAAGATCCAAACAAACACAGAGGAAGGAATTAACTGAATATATAAAAGGTTTGTATTCACAGAGTGCTGACACACACAGAAAAAGAACAAACCGAAGAGCAAAACCAGCTCTCCCCTTGCTCTAATCTTCTTCACTTGAAGTAATCTGCTATAGTTCATCTGCATTACAGGTTTCTGTGCAAGCAGAGCTGCATGACCTCACTGCAGGACCTACTTTATACCAGAGCTAAAAATCAACAAGCTGTGCATCCCAGCTGTTGCAGGAGCATAGTACTCCTTGACACAGACAAGCCTTTAGACAAGCTTTTAAGCAAGCTTTAAAGAAAACATCTGTAGGCAGAAGATTTATTATTTTTTAACATCAACAGCATTCCCTTAAGGAAATAGAACAGCGGGGTCCTTCAAAGTTGCAAAGTAGCAGTAGTAATACCGGCGGGATGATGGTGCTCTAAACACCATTATCAATACAGCGCTTGCACACTTCCAGGCACAGCTGGGAACAATGTGCCAAGCACCAGCAGTGTAGACACAAAAGGAACAAAGCAAATCCTTCTTGCAACACCTAAACTGATGCGCATTTTTTGGAAGCACAGCACCTTTATCGTCGAAAAGGTAATCAGCAGTCTCTGAAGACAAGGAACAAAAGCCTGCTCACAGAGAAGGCTGCTCACTCCCTTCTGGCTGTTCTAGTCAGTGGGCAATTTAGAAGAGACCTGGTGAAGAGCTTCCTTCACCCACAAGCCTCTCTGTCCAACTCTGGCAGAACTGGTACTCTCTGGCCCTTGCTCCAATGCCAAAATGCATTAAAAAAAATTGCAGCTCCAATGTTGCTCATCAGTAGTTTCCAATGTATCAGACAGAATAAGTACAAGTTAAAAGAAATCCCAATTCAGTTGCCAAATATTGGATTCTTGGTCAATTATTTCATGCCAATCAAAAGTGAGGGCTTGTTTTTGTTTAGGATGGCCCATCCCAGGAAAACAATGTTCTAGGAAGATCTTACAGATCAAGGCTGGGGAACACCTTGCATTTTAGGCAGAACTGCACAGCTACTGCCAATGCCAAACGTGACCTGCTGCCAGAAGGTTTCAGTTTCCAAGGCCATCAGACTAATTAGACTTAACATGTCTACAAAAGATTAAATAACTTCATGACCAAGCAATATACTAGTCCCTGACAGACTGGGTCATAACAGATCTCAAGAACATCTTTTCTTAAGAAAATATCACTTTTTGGCAGAATTTCTCCTTGTGGAGCAAAGCATTATTCACAGCCTCAGAGATTGTTTCTACGTTTTATCTCAGTATTGAAAAGCCAAAAGCAAGGTAAGCTCTCCCTCCTCCTCTCTCACCTGTCATTTACAAAGGCTAGTCCATGCAGGACAGCCCTAATTCTGCAAGGTAAATCACCAAATGCCGGCCTAACCAACCCAGTATATGTTTCCATTACGCCGGTGCCGGAGAAAATACGTGCTGAACCATGGGACAACAGATGGCACACCAGCAGTTTCTGGAAAATGGTGCTTCTTATCTGTTCCATAATTATTCACTAGTAAAAGACTGACTCCTAACAAAACCAAAGGGGCCAAATTTTAGCTGCCACACACCCCCAGAAATGTAACAGGAATTATGTCTGAAAGGGCACTTACCATCAGCAGAGAAGTAGCATATTACATTCAATGCGTGGGGCTTTTGACCAGGTACAGTAACTGAAGCCCTACAATTCATTATTTCCTACTCACTAGGACTCGCACCATCAATTAAAACCCACAATTAGCACTGAAGCAATAAGTCCACATGGAGTGCGAAAAGCAGGTCTGTCTGTTCTTTCTCAAGTTTCTGAGGTCATTTTATAATTAGCTTTTATCTAAGATTTTTACAAAAATTAACTAAAGCTTCCTACCCACAAACTTCCTTTGGATAGCACCTGTTTGTTGGACTTCAACTAAACTGAAAAGCATGTTCTTGCACAAGTCTTGCTCAGAAGTGTGAATTACAGTCCCATCAACTGATGAACAGAAAGAGCAGAGAGCCACCAGAGTCAGGATACCAAGCCAACAGCCAGTGTCTTTGGTCACAGAACCGGTCCTATTTATTTTTTCCAGTTAATGAGTATAGCATAGAAGAAGAATACTACCTTCTGTGACACCAATGTGAAAGTCATCATGAACACAGAGCGTCCGAAAACCACGCAGGGAGAGATGGATGACTGGAAGGGCCAAAGCATGCAGACAGACTACAGGCCTTTCACACAGGGCAGTCAGGAGGAAGGCTTTATTAAAGGAGGCACTTCCAGGAGGAGGAGGAGCAGTAGAAGGAATGAACAAAGACTGGAATAATAATCACTGTCTATACGTCAGATGACTTTAGATGTAAACAACAATGCACTACTATGACTGCAGAAACAGAAAGCCTATTGTACCAGTAGAAATTAGAAGTACCTGAATTGTCCGGCTTCAGAAAACAAAGGTTTGAAACAGATACCTTTGCTCTCTACCGTTGCATGATAGAGGTACTTAAAGGAGGAGAAAGACCCTTTCAGCTGAAAGGCTTAAGAACAGAAGAGCATAAATCAGTTACAAGCAAGTTTAGGCCAGAAACGGGGAAACATTTCTAAGCAGGACAATAAGCTTGTGAAACAGCCCCTTCCTAAGACCACTAGAATGCAAGCGAACAAATAAAAAGCAGCCTCAACCCCTCACTAAACAAACATAGGCTGCCCAGCTGCCATTTTAAGGCAAAGATCAAGAGTTGCTTATTAGAAAGGGTAAGCAGAACTGATGGTTGGAGATGTCAGTTCCAGCCCTGTGTTAATGAGTCGATCTTGTCAAGGTAAATAATCATTATAACAGGTCATCAGCTTTTTAATTGAAATTTCCATTCAGTGTGTGTGTGTGCGTGTACACGTGCAATGATTATTGGGAGGGGAATTAAACTTCTCCAAAAAAAAAAAAAAGCGCTGCTGTTCTATTGCTTTTGACCCATGCTGGTAGCTATTTTTGCAACTGTTGAGACACTACACAGGCAAATGACATAACAAAGCATACACAAATAATGCATTTTTGCATCACAGCTACTGTAAAACTCTGTCCAATGATCAGATTTAATTCTTATTCATACCAGTTATTGCAGGTAGTAGGTAATACAGAGCAACTGGAGTAGTAAACAAGAAAAACAAAGATTAGTCAATACTCAGATGAAACATTCCTGGCTTTATCAGGTAGCACCAGATCTTCTTAAATAGTTTCAAATTCAGGAAGCATTTTAATAAATAGGGACATTTCTTACTCTTGTATACCAATTTACTAATGTTCCTAAAACACCCTGAATAATAAAAAATATAGTACAGAAGACATCAGAGATAAAAGAGGTTCCTGAGCTCATCTTCCTTTCCTCTGCCAAGGCAGGCACACCTGCAGCTGTACACTTCACAGTATTTTGTGACGACTAAGTGCAGAGTCTTCCTTAAATTATAAAGCAAAGATCAGGTCTATAGAGAGACAGCACATGTACCATATTGAGCATTTTCCTACGGATGATGGAAGTTCTATTTTTATACGAAGCATCAGCTTTTCTTTCCTCGGTGTCAATACATTACTCAATAGGCTACAACTAAATAACCCTCACACAAACTAAACGTACGCTTACTCTTTCTCTATTAAAAAATGTACTTTTTAAAAAATTCTAGATATCATTATCGAGTGCAACATAGTTTCACAGTAACAAGCATAAACTCCAATAATAACTGCTGGTAACAGTGAATCCCTGAAGAGTAAAGCTTCTTCTCTCCTTCCCCAACTGAGAAACTTCGGGATTTTCTTATAAACCTGAGCAGAAAATGACATAATGAGACTTCACATTGCCACTTCCAACTCCAAATGAATGCACTGAAGTTACAAAAGCAGCACCGTGGAAGATGAACAACAAAGCAAGCCACACAATTCAAATGCACTTCAGGCTCAGAACAACTCCCGCTCTTTTACAATTCAAGCGTCACCGCCGCTCATCTGATATGCAATGGCCAGAATACAGACACAGCGACACCCGCACAGCTCTGCGGCCTTTAGACTGCCCAAATTCCCTGACCTTGCTCCTTCGTTAATTGCCATTGGAAATCAGCAAACGGACTCCCGCTTCCTCGCAGTTGTGTTGACTCCGCACAGGGAACAGCAACTGGCCCTAGAGTGCGGCTTTGCTATTGAACAGGCCGCGGGGTTTCTAAACAGAGTGCTAAACAGATGTTAAGTAAAAAACACCATTTATCCTGATCATTAAGACATCCTGTAAAAAGAACATTTCTTAATGTTCTCAAACAGCACCTACGGGTGTCTGACACAAGTTTCTCTTCCAACAGATGCTTATTCCCATGAGTTGTGTGAACTTGCGGCCTTAAAACCACAAGTCACGTTATAAAGAGCGCAACCTAAGTCCTTAGGGGTCTGGTTTCACTCGTGTCGGATCGCACCCAATCCTATAAATAGCTTTTTGCACCCTAGGGGTTTTTAAAGATCCCTAGGGCAAAACACGGCATGGTACAAAAACCTGTCTTCAGGACTGGGCACGACCCGACACGAGAGGATGGAGCGGGAAATCCCGCACGCGCTCAGTAAGCGCAGGGCTGCGCCGGGACGAAGGAGGCGGTCGAGAGGCCGACGTCCCCAGAGCAAGCCCCGCCGAACTCCCCAGTCGGCGCCGTCCTCGGCGGCTCGCCCTGACCGGTCGTTGCCTCCCGGGGGCCCGGGCAGGCACTGCGGTCGCCTCTCCCCCGCGGGCTGCCCCC
>VXAL01001052.1:12241-37654 GCA_013399475.1 Chauna torquata | reverse complement strand
CCGCGCACGGCGGCGGCTGCTCGGCAGGGAGGGGGGTTGTCGTCTCCCGCAGGGAGGTGCCGCGGAAGCGCGGCCGCACGTTTTACACGACGCGGGGGAGAAGCGGGGGAAGCAGAGGCGCAGCTGGAACCGACCGCAGACCTGTTTCCCCACGGAGCTCCCGCCCGGCGGGGAGCGCGGCCGTGAGGGGCCGCCGCGGCACTGCCGGCCCTCGGCGTGTCTCCCGCGGCCGGGACGGCTTCGCCGTGGGGGAGCTGCCCTGCCAGGGGTGGGGGCGAGGCAGGGCAGGAGGCGGGGAGCCTCCCGAGGGCCCCGCTCCTCGCAGCAACTTTTATTTACGCGCAGTGCCAAAAAATAAGCGGTGACGCGAGGTACTTACATAACGCTGCCGAGGAGGGGCCGTCTCACAGCGCATCGCTCCGGTGGTAGTCGCGCCTTACTGTTACAGATGTTTCCCGTCTGCAGAGCAGCGGTCCTCGTCCTGTGGCCGTCCGGTGGGGCACCCACACAGTCCCCTGGCGGCCCCCCGGGCCCCCGAGCAGGCACGGGGCCGGCCCTCAGCCCCCAGGCCGGTGAGCCTGCGCCCCTTGCGAGGCCCGCAGCTCCTGCTGTTGCGGCGGCGGGGGTACAGCTGCCCCGGCCTGGGCAGAGGGCTGAGGCACAGGGTCACCCGTCCGGTTCAGCCCCATGGGCTGACCAGACCTCACACACAGTCCAAGGGGACAGCATGGCCAAGGGACTGTGCCCCGGAGGCCATCCATTGAGGACACCATCTGCTCCTGGGGGAGGAGAGGGCAGCCG
The DNA here is from genome assembly GCA_013399475.1 of Chauna torquata. Lineage (NCBI taxonomy): Eukaryota > Metazoa > Chordata > Aves > Anseriformes > Anhimidae > Chauna > Chauna torquata. The sequence continues at coordinate 36,853 of VXAL01001052.1, read as the reverse complement.
TGCCATAGCACCTGGCATGAGGGCCCGAGGGGGGACCCTGCTCTTACTTAGCTGACTAACTGAACAACCAGAGGGGGCAAAGTGATTGCCAGGGGACACTAAGACACTGTGAAACATCCAGAAGTTGAATGTAGGCATTTCATTCTCAGTGATGGGCTTTTTCAGGCTATCCTCTGTGCCTTTTCATAGCTCCATGGAGAGGAGAAAGGGCCTTGAATTGTGTAGGAACTGTCCTTGAAGAAGGTGCCTCAGCACAGGACGTAGACCTGACAGAGACAGTCCCACGGAGAGAGTTAAAGGATTGGGCATTTTAGTTGGAGCAAGCTCCCAGACTAGATCACACTCCATTTTAGCTGGACTATCTGGTCATCCCTTGGTGGCAGCTTGGTCCTCCCATGCTGTTGATTGTATGGCCAAGCAGCCTTGAGGTCCTGCAGGCCAGTCACACCTCTGAAAATTACTTCTTCCAGTTGTGCTTGGAGCATAAGAGGCACAGCAGTGGCTTAAAGCTCTTCCCTGTGATTTTCACTCTTGCACTCAGCATAGCTCAGAAAGACTAGGAAAACAACCTTCCTGGTTAATTTTTGTTTGTGTAACACTACAGTTATTTGCAGACTGTCCCTTTCAAAAAGTCATTGTATAATAACAAAGTAGCTTTCTAGAACAATCCTTTTTTAATCCAATAAAGACAAGAGAGTGCTTCACTTTGGCAAAGAACTGCATCAACATTACAACACTCAAAAAGTTGTGTTTCTGAATGGAATATTTTATTCCAGCAAGGAATATGGTATTTGGCTAAAATCTCATGGGGGATTTTAGACAAAGTCTCATTACTGTGACAGGATGATGGCCAAGAAGTGATGGTAACATTCTTGTTCTTGAAAAAGTATGTTAGGAGATGTTAATAGTCCAAGCTCAGTCTTGCATCTTACCTACAACCACCACTTTCTGAAGTTGGGTAGCTAGACTGAACTGCCAAGAGGGTAGCCGTCTGCAGAACATCACTCTGATTAAATAGATTTCAATAACAGTAGATGAAGGAGAGCATAGTTTATTGGTACCTTGAGAAGCTACTTGTCTCTCTCATCCTTTTGAACACAGATAGCAGAGGCAAATGTTTCCTTGGCCTTCGGCAGGGTCAATCTAGCTGTAAAAGTGGTGTGGATAAATAAGCTTCTCAGAAGGTAATGTATAAACGAGAAGTTACTGTGTAATAGCCGTGAGGCTTAAATAAATGCTTGCTGATGGTATTCTATCAGAAGCATATAATTTAGTAATAGAACCTGTATGAAGTGTAATTAAAAGAAAGGATTGAGTTTCTAGGAAAAGAAGACTAAATGTGTTTTTGAAAATCCTCAAGCTGTGGAAACGATTAGAAATGTTTAAAGTCCTTTTGCACAGCTTAATTAAGATTCATTTTTCAACTGGAGTGAGATATTAGAAGGAAAATCAATGCCTTTAACCTACATATATTGGGTTTAAACCACAAAAAAAGTGTTGGAAATACATTAGCTTTATTTTGTTTGCATACGTAAACATATTTAATATGCAATTGAGTGTATATTTGTCAGCAAATAATAGTACTAGGAGAAATATGCTATTGGTATTAATCACTATTTACACTTCGCTTGCCTTTCAGCAGGTTCAGCTGCAGAACTAAAAACCAGTCGAACTGCTAATATTCCTATACATTTGCCTGTATTCCTTGTAGTTAATACGTTAGGTTCTCTCCCCAAGCCTTACTCCAGATGAGGTAAACTGATGTGGAGCTAACTTAGAAACATGTCCAGGAGTGATACTTACTTGCACACAAAACAGAGGACCCAGTTCCTTAATACCTTGCTTTCTACACAATAATATACCAACAATGTGTCATTTACTCAGAAATATACCATTTTCATTCTGTGCTTTCTGGCAGATTTACTCTTCTGATGTTACAGGCTCAGGTTGTCCCTCTGGCACACAAGTACAGGCACAACATGCTGGGCACAAAAGCTGGAGAGAGAAGAGACAGAAATTTTAGTCCCCAGGCTGCATGCAAACTTAAGATGCTTCAGTTAAATTTGCATAATGTCTCTGGGTAGGCATCCTCCCATCTGACACAGAGAAGACATGCATGCCTTGACGAATACCAGAGCCAAAGTTATGTACCACAGTTAGCCTGTCTGGAGCATTCAGTTTTTTAATGTTTGCAGTACTAATTATTGCCCTGAGTGAGCAATAATTCTCATAACCTAAACTCACAACCTAAAGAGATTCACTGTGTGTATTGATGAATTATCAATCTTTTTCTTTCCTTCTTAGGATCTCTAAAAGAGATAGATTTTGCTTATTTTCCCAGACGGAAGATACGTCTCCCTGCCTCCCCTTTCGGCTTTCCAGTCAGGATGAAGTACAGATGCAGTCAAGTCCCTAGACTCCTCAGCTTGGGTTATTAATGCAATCAGTATCTTTGTGGTCTCCTGAGGACAGACAAAGGAACTCCTGTGAAAACAGGCTGCCTTTCTGAAGGGCCTGTCAGATCACATAATTAGCAGCAGCAAAGAAAAGTCAACAGTATGTGACCAGGCAACTCAAAGTACCATGATGGACATGTATGAAGAGAGACACTATTAGAAAGCTTTGGAAAGCACGGTGTGCAACTGGTGTGGCATCAGGCCTGTACGCATTTGTACACTGGATAGAAGCAAGAATCTAACAAGGTTTTGCCCAGGGCTATTTTCCTTAATAGTCTCCTAAGGGAGACTTACTAGACACTTTAAAAATCCAGATATGTTTATGACTACTGATTCTACTCTATGTGCTCCTTTATTAAGAGATTCAAAGAACTAAAAAGGTAAAAAAGTCAGTATTTCCTTTACAGAAACCATATTGACTGGACTCTTTCCATAGTGGTGGTGAAATGCTTCAGGGCTTGGTTGCAATAGAACTAAATCTTGCAATCCCTTCATGCTGGTTGGTGATAAAATAGCCTGTAGTCAGGATCTGTAAGAAACATCAGAACTAGAGCACTGTGGGGTGTCATCAGTTGCACTGTTGTTTTGTTGTTATTGTTGTTGTTCGTTTCTTTTTTTTTTAATTAAGGCTGCCTAGTGCTTCCCAGTTGAAGAATGGACTTTCCTGAAGCTATTCCACACTGTAGCTGTTTGGGCTGAGGGTTGCAGTGACAATGACCTGTTTCACACTGAAATATTTGGTAAGTTTCAGCTAAAATAATAATTTCTGAGAAGTTAAGGATGTTAACTCAGAACATGAAGAAAAATTGTACTTGTTTTCTCTAAAATTATTTGCCTATTATTTTGCTGACCCCTTTTTTTAATGAACCTTTAGCATCCTCATGTCCACTTAGAGCAGTGTCTTTAAGCTTTGCTGATTTTTGTCTGCAAAACAGTGTTGTAACTTGCTCTTCTTTCCTGATGTTTTCTATGCAGAAATTTTAAACCTTTTGGCTCATGGATCTTATTTGTGGCAGAAGCCACAGTTCAGACTGATGTCTCTGAGGTCCAAGAATATTCTGTAGGGTCTTCCTTTCATTGGCATTGCAAGAACCTGGAAACCAAAATAGCTCTCACATTATATTCAGACAAAGATAATCCAACCGTCCTCATCTCACTTTCCTTTACGGAAAGGTAGAGCTTCACACTTCATTTCCTCTCACAAAGTGGTCACATGAGCATCCTGGTGGATGACCAAGTCACCATGCCTTATTCTAGAGGGGGATAGATTAGAATATCCTTGTCATCTTTCGGAAAGAAGAGGTCGATTGGATAGATAATATGCAGGCTATATTTCATTAAAATAAAAAAATAAAATAATTACATGACTGGGTGCTCTTTTCCCCTTATGGTGCTTACCGTGCTTCAGAATGGATGTGCTCTGCTGGAGAATGCACAAGGTGGCTGATTCATTTGTTGCAGAAGATGCAAGGTGAATGAGGTAGGACCATGAAAGAAATAGTGTTACAAGGCTAAAGTAGTTTCTTTGCTACTCAGGAGAATTAGATTCACCATTGTCTCCATGTCATAGCAGAAAAACCACAAAATTAAACATTGCATATTGCTTTACTTCCTTAGTTTCTGGGCACTTGGCTTGCAAAAGTCACTCCAGTTTGTAGAGTTGAGGATTCAAGCTGAAGCTTGAGCATTGTTTTGTATATTGAAAGAGCTAAGTACTCTGAAGAGGGAGGTACTGACAATTTCACCCATCCTGTTCAGGCTCTTGCCTCAGCTTCCCACTGTAAGATGGGAATAATTACACCCTCTCATTCCTCCAGGATACTGTGGAGATACTTTGTGAAGCAGTCAGTCATGAGCACCACAGAGAAGCTCATCAAGGACTAGTTCTACATTGAAAGCAGAATTTGTGAGTAAGTCAGGCCTGGGGCTACACAATGAATAAAGACACCGAAACAGCACTGAATAACTGCTCATTAACTGAGCATTGCCTATACTGTGCCTTGTGGGAATTCCTGCAATGAAAATGTGTAACAGTAGTGCATACAAATGAGAGAGGCAAATGGAATATGCATAAGGAAATTTAACTCAGACGTTTTTTAAATGAGTGCTTAACTTAGCTACTTTAATGATTTTTTAATGTAGTTTTCTGTTTATTCAGATCTGTTTAAATATCCATAAATGTGTTCACATCCTGTTTGCAAGTACTTTTTTAGCTGCTATGGGCAGAACTGTAAAGAAATTATTATAATCAGTTGTACAACCTTCTGATTTTTGTTGAATAGATATTTCATAGTTGCTCTCGATAGCTACTTGCCAGAGCCTGAAGCAAACATACCAGAACAAAACATACATGTACAGTCTGAGAGAGAAGAAAATACCTCACAGAGGCAATTATCTATGACAATCCTTATATTCTCAGAATTTTTGTTTCGGTATTTTTTCATAAGAATCTTACCATCTGAAGTTTTTTTCACTTGATCTTGTAAGAATACGACTAACATTCATATATCAGCACTGCAGATACATATATTGGAAATCTATGTGCTGTATTCTGATGAATATGATGAAAGATTCTGGTGTGCTCTCCAGGGAAACCTCTCAGATAAGACTCAGATCAAGAACCATGGTAGTGAACAGTCTTTGCAACAAGAATATTAAGAACAATTTTACAGCCAAAAGTCAAGTGAACCACACTTGCAAGAGAGAAGCTACTACACTGTAAAGATTGTTAAAGTCAATGCAATTTGAAAGGTTTTTAATATGGCTCTTTTCTATAAATACAAAGTTAAAAAAAAGTTTGAGTTCCTTTCTTTCCTTTCACTTTCCTTCCTTTCACTGAAAAAAATAGTGCATCTCTTTATAGTGCACGCTATACAACGAATAAAGGGCTGCCATAAGCAGCCTAAAGTTCAAAGACACAACAGGATATGGTACAGCGAGAGGATATGTAATGAGGTTTTTACGGCATACCTACTGCATTTTTAGTAAAATGCTGTTTTAAGTGTAAGCAGTGGCCGAAGTTCTATTCTGTGTGTATACTTACTCTGTGGTATATGAGAAAGTATTTAGCCTAGACTCCAGTAGCTGGAAAGAAAGCCCACCCTGAAATAAACAAACAAACAAACAGTACCCAGGAGCAAAGTTTAAATGTGAAGGAATAATGCATCAGTCACATGAAAGCTCTTGCACAGTTCCGCAGAGAGGAAGGAAAGCAGGATAGATTATTACTAGTTCACTGTACTGGGGGTCCACTTCAGTCCTAAAGCCAGGACTTACTGCAGTTTGCAATTGCATCACCTACTGAAGGGAGAAAAGGGCCAAAGATGTAAGTGGTGGCACTTTGGCAATGAGGAAGAGATACCCGAGTAACATTTCAAATTGGAAAATGAAATACAAGAAGGGAGCGCGCAACAACTCCAACTGGTACACCCAAAGATTGCCACAACTTTTTAATTGTTTTATTTTATGACCTATTTAACCAAACCATATACATGACTTTCACCTTTTCCTAAACTGAGAAGTCTGGAACTGAACTGTGAGGTTGAACCACATCTCAGAAGTAACATGGGGACAGGTGATACCTTGCTGAATGCAGACCATGAAAACTAAAGTGCTTGCTCTCTGTTTCTGAGAGTACATGTACTAATTTAAAATCCACTTTTGAGGTCATTCAAGTTGAGGCTTGATTTTTTTTTTTTCTCTTTCAGTTGGCTGTTTATCACTTTATCAGTAGGTGGCAGTAATAGACGATCCTGTGCAATTTCTGCTTCATAAAAGGAATTTGGGAAAGAAAATTTTAGGGTAAAACTGCTCCTTTTGTTTGTTCACAAGTGTGAGTGGTGAAAATGTACCTGACAAACTCATACATACATCTTCCTCTAACAGACAGAAAAGTTATTCCCATACCAGTTCTGGTATTTTGGGATGTACTTAATTTAATCATGCTATAACACTGAATTAAATTAGATGCAAATGTACAATATGTATTTTAAACATCACTCTCCCTAAAGATTAAATATGCAGATGCCTTTAACATTTCATGTAGCACGTATTTTGGTAATTTTGCCTTCTATTTTTCACACATTACAGTACTATTTGAGTCAGTGTAATGACTTTAATTATTATTACCTTTCAATACAAGAAACCTCTATTTCTTAGGAACCACCCCTTCACCCAAGTTTTCTCTAGTCTCCCTGAAGAAACAATTCCAGATTCTGATGCAACCCCAAAGAAGAGCCATAACCATGGCATTTTCTAGGATAACATGTATACAGATTTTTATCCCTATACAACAAAGAGATAGGAAAAGCTATATATTAAGTCCTCCCATAAGTGCATCTTTTGTTACTCCTTTGACACAAGAAATTCAGCTGGATAAACAATTGCTGCATTAATGTTCCAGACTTCAATATGCACCTTTACAGATCTTTTTTAAGGTGTTTGCTTCTGCTAGAGTTAATCGTACTGCTGTAAGTCACTGCAACAAAAAGCCACTGTCCCATTAGTCCCTGACATAGTCTTTGTTACAATGCCCCCCCTGAACCAGTTGGTAACACCTCCTGCATTTACCTTTGTGTCACTGACAGCAAAGCTTGTATTTATTTTAATCTGTAGTGTGACCTAGAATAGCTTAAGTTTACCTCCATTTGTTCCTCTCCTTCCTCCATGATTTTGTAGAGCCTAGCTAGGAAAACCCACCTATTAGCACTAGCCAAGCAGCTTGCTACTCATTTAATACATGGTATAAGGAGCAAAGAAGAGGAATTTGGTATATAATAGAGAAGGAAATAATTTCAGTATTGAAATGATGACATTTTACATTCAAGATAAACCAAGGAGATTAATCTAAGGATTGCAAAACAGCCAGCCCCACAGATGGCATTGATATGTTATAATTTACCATTAATCCACCATTGGGAAGTCGTATTTCATCAGAGCAGCAAACAGATAATATGAAGAAAGGCTTCCTAACGACATGTCAAAAAGTTCTTATATCCAACTTCTGTTCCAAGTTTCTCATTCCATGAGATGACAGCCACAACGTGCACTGTTAACAGCGAGCATGCATTATTTTCTAGGCCTGAAATATAAATTGACAAGTCTAATGTCATATGAAATAAAACTCAGAGAGAGATGAGTACAGTGCTAGGAGGGTAACAGGCCTGGTCTTGTTCTCACTGAAGTTAGTGGGAATCAGATCAGAGAGTCTGATGGACATAAAAATTCATTGCTTCTGCTTATAGAAAACCTTACTGTTGGACAAAGCNGGACATTTTGTACTTCATGAAATCACATGCATTTATTTTTAGAAAAATGTTCAGGAACTTCTAGATATTCCTGTGTAGAGTTTGAGGTAAAATGTTTCAGCATGAAACTCACATATCAATAGCAGATTATCTAAACCATCTCAAATGTCAAAGCAGCAAAAAATATAATAATGATGAAAACATTTTATGGTTTGGTGGGGTAGGAGGAAAAGACATTCTTTAAAATGTTGATTGGTGGATAAAGCTGACGTAAAAAAAAAAAATGATGCCCTTTTCTTCAGAGAGTCAGTATTTTGATGGTGTTCTAAAATAAAGACATATATTCCTATGTGATCCAAAGATGTTAAAATTATTTTGAACTGCTGATCTTCCAGGTCCCTTTTTTCTTTTTTTCCTTCAAATTAGCTATTTGCTAATAGTAGTATATATTCGTTCAAGGAACTAGTAAATAAGGCCCAATGATATTAGAGAACGCTGTCCTGCTTTCCAATAAAGTGTTAAGCTTATACAGTTTAACTGCTTCAGGTACACTATAGACATCTGCTATAATAAATATGCAGTTTACAGTACTGCATGTGTTTCCTTTTTTAACATCAGAAGCACAAAACCGTTTTAATAGATATGATTTTGTTTTACCTAAGTTATGAACTAATGAAAGAAACCACAAAGATAGGAAGCCAGCTATTAAAAATACAAGAGGTTCAATACGTTCACAACTACTTCAAGAGAAGTTTTGGAGAAAAATCTTAAGTCCAAACCAATCACAGTCAACTCTTCTGAATAACACTGGATTTTTTATAAATACAGCCCTTAAAATGAGTGATGCTCAAAGCTACTGTGAAGTGTTTCAATCTCAAAACCTCAGACGCTAATTGGAAACAGAAAGCAAGCTATTTGCAATACTGTAATAAGCTGTGGCAATTTTATTATTTTAGATAGGAATGTTAATGATGAGCCACAAATGCAAGTTCTTACAAAGCCTCCGAGAATAAAGCTGTATGCCCTATATTCCCCCCCTTGCTGTTCCAGTTAAAACCATACATGCGGAAGGACAAATGAAAATGTTGCCATGGTGATGAGCAGTTACCAAATCATTTACTGTGTAGGAAGGATTCCCTAAAGAACCTTATGAAGCATTTTGTTACTCCATTTTAACAAATGTTTTCAGAAAGCCATTTTTATTTCACTGTCAATGAAATAGCTACGCAGTTTGCTAAAGCCTATTTCTCTACCTTTCATTTTAATAAAGCTGAGCGCACCATGCGTCAAGAAATATTCTTGTTAAGAGTTAGGAATAGGAATCTTAAACTGAGAAGTTTTAAATGGGGATCAAGACAGAACCTAAATAAGACAAGACCTAGTCATGACATTTGAATGTTTTTTTCAGAATAGGTATTGTGAAGCAGCTCTGTGCTTACTACACCACTGATGTCTTCAGTTGGCAAATTAAAAAACAAACCTTTAAATGAAAGAAATCATGAAACTCTATTAGCTACAATTTTTCACAATAATGTTACTATAATGTAATAAAAATGTTATTTTTACAATAATATTACATTATCTAAATTAACACGTAGGTTCGGTGTTAGACAGATCTGGTAAATGCGCTAGCCTGCAGCAGAGCCCCAGCCCAAATCCATCTGTCTTGTGTGACCAGACTGGCAGCTGAATGCAGGTGGTCGTGTCGTGTTAGCCAAGCTGACTGGCAAAGAAAACTAAATGCGTCCACTGAAGTCATCTTGTATTTCTGCTGCACAAAACAGTACAACAAACATTGACGGAAACTGCTCAAAATACGTTGAGAGGCAAGAATATGCATTTTGGGCTAAATGCAAAAAGCTTCATTCAATGCTGCCATTTTTTAGCATCTAAATCCAACATTTGAGCACATCCCAAGGCCCTCAGTTCCTCAGCTAGTCTTTCCTTTGCAGGTATTCAAGGCACTCAAGGAACCCACGTTTCTGCACCGGAGGTATGCTCCATTATGGATAGCTGTTCAGAGCTTCAACTCGTTCAGAGCTGTGGAATTTTCTGATGAAACTGTCTTCCCCCTTACTTGTGAGGCTGACTTCAGATGCATTTTCATGGAGTGAAATTTGCATTGTACTGACACACCATACATATAAAGTGCAGAAGTGAGGGACCTCTCCTAATACAGAGCAGAGAGGAGCTTTCACTTTGTTTTGAAGAAAGAGAATTAAAATAATAAAACGGTTGTTTCCATCAGATGCCTTAATGGAGCTTAATTGGACTTAATACTGATTGTTCATATTCTATACCTCATTCTTTTCCTCTAGCTGCACTTTAGACAAAGCCATAAGAAAAAACCTTCCAGAACCTCTACAAATTATTTACTGATAACTTTTCTCATGACAAGCCTGTAGCTTCAAAACATACAAACTTATTGGCTGTCGATAGCGCAGTGGTCTCGATGCGTATTCTACAACAACCTGCTTTCACCATTGCTCTCCGTCCCCATCAAGTCTTGCTCTCATGGGTGAAAGCACGAGGAGAGCTGCTTAGAAACTGTAATCCCCCCTTTCTGTACTGATCAGGGCAGAATTTATACCTTTCACTAAGCCACTCAGGAACAGCTGAAATATTACAGTTTAGTTTGCTTTCGAAAATAATTTAAATCATTATCATTCAAAATAAGATGCAAGCAGCCCCTTTTTCCACAGTTTTATTGATGCAGTCCTAGTGTGTAACTGTGTATCTTCACTTTGCTTGTAGTTACAATGCTGCTTTACTAGGATCGTTTTCGTAGTCAAGTTTATTACAGTCTTCACAAAACACATTTATAAACATCACTCACTGTATCATTCCAAACATTGTAAATCACTGGCATTTTTTCCTAAGCAGTGCTACTTGTGGAAAGGTCACACTACTCTTTTTAGATACAAATTTGTAAAGGCAAATGAATTAAATTTGCCTTCCAAAGAAAATAAGAATTTTAAAAATAGCTTCAGAGTCGGTATGACTCATTTAGGTCTCAGAAAAATCTATGACTGGCAAACATATCTACAATTTGATACTGTACTCAATACTTTCATTAAGACCCAAAGGATCTTTATGAAAACTGAAATTAAACTTGTGCATCGGTCTGAAAAAGAAAGATTACCTTGCATTTTTTAGGATTTTTTTTTTTTTTTTAACCAGAAAATGCACTACCTTCTAAAAATATTGTAATTCTAGGCTAAGTATTGATATCTGAGGAAAATATGCTAAAACCAATAGCATGCATCACTGATACCAAATTTTAACATATGATATTTTTAATTGAAAACTGACTCAAAGGATAGTACAAAAGAGTTTCTTCTCCCTGAAGGGATTTTCAGATGCAGGCACTGGAATAATAAGGGGATCTTCTCCAATATGAGCGTCACAGTATGCCAATAAATCTGCTGCAGCCTTGGATACCTAATAGAAGAGAAGAAAAAACCATTCTAACACTTGAATCTGAACCAGTCGGCATTGCATAAATATTCTTCATATAACATACAATACTGGAAACTGCCATAAAATAGTAAACTAGTTTATTCTTCTTCACATTACTGGAGACCACAGCTCTGAATTTGCTCTTAGTATGCCTAGTAATCCTTAACACACATTTTACCTAACATAGTGAAGGGGAGGGTATTGATTTATATGATTCATATGCAGCTGTTCCTCTCCATCAGAGGCAAGGTCAGGAGCATGTACTCATTGAAACATCTGTCTGCTAATGGTTCACAAGCAATAGAGATTTTCCTCGAAGCATGTGTCTTTGTAGAGGCCTTCTGCCTCAGCTCTTATTCCCAGGCATTAAAGCAGCAAAGTTTTCCACAGGTTTCTACCCTTTCCTGCTCTGGATGTGAAAGAAAAAAAAAGAAAAGTTCTTCAGGCACATGACCATGGAATAATAAAAAAATAATAATAATAAATCAGGAGCAAAACTTGGTAATCATTTGTCATAGCTCCCATTTAAGCTAAAATTGGCCTTTTCAGTGAAATCAAGTATCTTCTGTTTAGTAAGTTATTTTAAGTAATGCTTTACTCATCACATTAAACTAGATTATTAAATTAATATTTTATTCTTCTAAAATAAACAATTCTAAGGTCTCCAAGTTCTGAAGTTCTCCAGTGCTTATGCTTACTGAAAAGTCCTATGGAAATGTAGCAGTGTGTTGACTTTCAAGATATTTTGCAAGAAATGAAAAATGAAAATATTTCAGCTCTAGCTGAAATCTTGAAACCTTTGCAACTTTGTGCCTTAAGAATATTGGTGACATTTGGCCACTGTGATTCATTTGTTTTTTTTTTTCCAAGAACTTAGGATATATACAGGTTATTATTTTTGCTCTGCAAAGCAGAGCAGTATCTTAGCAAGATATTTACAACTGTTTCTCTTTGCTTTAATTATTGTGTTTTCAGTATTATGATAGAGTCAAGAAAATGCGGTAGTCTTTACAAAAAAGTCTTTTCTCTGAGCGCCATGACAGATTCTCCTCAAACACTGAGGTCGGCATGTTTGCAGAACTATAGTGAAGAGGAAAAATAAATCTGATTTCTGGAATTTTTCTGACAGGTGTGTCATCATGTGTTAGTGATGACATGTTAGTTTTAGCTTCCCCACACCCTGCTCCCTTTGGCAAAAGTGCACCCTGTAGTAGGCTTCAGATTAGACCTATGAAGTCAATGGGTGTTGGATCATGATTCACATGAAATTTATATTAACTTCCAGATGAAAAGAAGTGACTTTCTATCTTTAAAATAACTAAAATATATCCACTAAAATACGCCTTTGTAGAATGCTTAAGCCCACAAAGTTCCTATGGCTGGCATCCCAGTGCAGACTATCTATCTCCTAGCTGGGGAAGCAGGGGTGTGTAGGTTACTTAAAATTAGTTTGCCCTTGAATTAGCCTGCGAGACAAAAGGGTGCGCAGAGACAGTACATATGAACAACAGATTGCTGGGCCAATACAAAGCCGAAGACTGAGAATTAAACTGAGCAAATCAGCTGGCAAAGATATTCAGAAGGGTCAGTGCTTCTGAAAAGAGAAGCAGGACAAACAAAAACAACCGGTAGAACTGATTTCAAATGCAAAGAAACAATTTTAATTATTTTCAGACATTCTTCAATTAGCTACTTGCTAAGCAATGACAAAAGAACGAGATTAAGGGTGTGAGGGCACTGTCTAGAGTCAGAGGTAGAACTGTAATGGCCAATCCAAAAACTTGGGGATGCTATCATATTCACAATTTTCATTGAAATTTACTTGTGAATTTTTAAAAAGCAGATTCTCCAGAGAGAAACACAATGCAGACTCATGACTATGAAATTCACATCAAGTCCAAAAAGGTCAAAAGACAGCAAAGATGCTTTTCTTTGCTAATGACCTATGCTGACCTCAGGAAAATATAAACAAGCATAGAATGTGTTCACTGAAGGAGAGGTTAACGCATTTCCAGTAACTGTAGGAGGAATGTGTATTTTCAGGTAATGACAATCACCAGAATATTCATAATTATTTAACATACACATTTTCACTTTCCTGTTGTCTTTCAAGTTCAGCTGCGTCTGTCAAATTGAGGCAGTTCTATGCTTTAATTGATTTATTTGGCCCTGAACTCTCTTTCATTCAAACAGAGCAAGTGAAACTCAGAGCCACAAATGCCCGCAAAAACTGAATGATATTTACAGTGCTATATAACAACAAACTCAACTGCCATAAAATCTAATGGAGACCTACTCTAATTCTCTGGGTCCCAGAGAATGGATTTATTAAACACACTCAACACATTCATCTTCAATTGTTAAGGTACTGAGTAAGTTGTTTTATTTTATTCATGAAACCAACGATCTTTTTAAGCAAACTGATCCTACAAGAGCAGAGAACCAATGCTGGACTTCAACAGACTGACCTTCCCATCACCAGCATGCTTGTTCCATGTATGGATAAGCAGCATCAGCCCAAGTATATTGCTTTTTGTTCAGTGGAAGAGAAGTACAATTTCAACCATCATTCTTAGAAGGGATAAACCCGGTAATTTCATTGTCTAATTGTTTTTCTACATATTACTGTGCTTTGACATCATACAGCAATTACAAGGATTTTCACTAGCAGAAATGCAACAAATTTTTATATCTAACTTCTACTCTATTGTGCAGGTAGGAATGCAAAACATTGTGAAGCAGAGCAAGCACTTTCTTCAACATCACAGTGTCTAATTTACAAATTAGTTTGCTTTTAGACAAACCACAGTACAATTTAGTGGAAAACAAACCTGCAGCAAGGAACTGAGGAACATGATCACATTTCAGTACATTGTCACAAACTAAACCTCCCAGTCTGTACTAGGCCATGTACTTTCATCCTTTAAAAAAAATGTCTGGGGGGTAGAAATCCTCCCATTGGGATTCCAGCGGTTATGAAACTGAATTATGGCATTTCTTCACTTAAACTGGCATAGCTCACGCTCATGCAGTGGAAAAATGACCACGTAATACAGAGACTTAAGTTAGATGATCCCACTGCAGCAGCAATGAAAACATTACTATCATTGCTCAAAGCCACAGACACCAAATTCAGAACTGTGGCCAAAAAGAAGCAAAATACACTATTGCCTCCAGCATGTTTCCTGCTCACTATTATTATTCAGAACAAAGGTGGCAGAATACCTCTGCATTAAGCATTAAAGCTTCAGCAGAGATAGACAGCTTTTCTAACATATGTCAGCATGCAGAGGTTGCCAGTACCTTTGTTTCTTACCATACGAAATAATATGCTACTCATCCTACTTCTATCATGGAGGAAGTTAATTGAAGGTCAGTCTATCATTGCTTCTGCTCACCTGTAGGTTTACTTGTAGTTGCAGTTTCAGAACAGCTTTTACCAAGACTTAAAGTATAAGCATCTAATTTGAATATTCAAACAAAACTAACACACATTTATCATGTCAGCTCACCTATGCAATACAGCTTGGTCTGCAGATTCAAAGTAATTTATACATATTGCAGAAGGGGCTAAAAAAAATTAGACTCCAGTTTGATCGATGAATTCTAACAAAGTTAACATTTCGTTTTTTAAAATATTTTAAAATGTATAGATAGAGGGGATGGAATACATCTATCACACCGATTTCACATTTTATACAATTATTTTTATTCTGTGCAATGAAAAATACATCAGGCTGTCAAACTACCAAAAGCAAAAACAAAAAACAAACAAAAAACCAAACCAACCAAACAAACAAAAAACACCACTCAATCCTGATGCTTTGAAGAATTAAGACTCAGGAGGACCATGGAATTTTACCATTACATTTCAGATTAACAGAGGTGATAAAAACAGCCAAAGTTGGAATATAATCCTGTTAGCCGTGCTAATAATTACAAGCTTCAATGACAGGGCAAAACGCTGCAATTACTATGTCTGTCTTGTCATGGATTGTGCCTAATTACCATCTTTGCTGTGACACCCACTCTGCTTATCCTTTACATCTAAAACAAAGAGATTCACACACATTTATTGCCAATCCCACCGCTTATCTCCCAACACTATTCAGAACCAGTTAGGAATATTTTCTACCTTCTTAAAGAAAAAAGAAAATGGAATAATAGCTGATACACCATGATGCTTAATGTCAGAGCACTCCTCCTTGCTTTTCTGCTTTTGAAGGGAAGATTAAATACTGCTTTGTTCTTGGGACGACTGTGATAAAGCACCAATATTACCTTTGCTTTCTCAACTTTACTGCCAGTGTCATTGGTAGATCCATTATTCTGCAAGTCATGAGGCCATTGTTCATCCGATTTCATTTCATCTTTTCTACCTTGGAATCTGCACCTCCTGCTTTCTACTTCATTATAATTCTAGCAATTTCCTCTGCAGGGAAGTAAGACAGGTTCAATGTATGATCCTTTTGGGATTCCCAAGGTTTACAAAAACCCACCACGGCAATACTCCTTCCAGCTACCAATCTATACACCAACAACTCCATCCTCCTCTTCAAAGTCATCCTGCTTCTTTCACACCTCAACAGTGAGTTGTCTTTGTGGAACCTCAAAACACTGCATTGCTTGCTGCTCTGAATGGTTATAGGACTTGATTTTTACGTCATTTGAAAAATCCATAACACAGTTGGGAATGGGCAACTATAAACATACTTCTAACTACAAGATTTTAATTGAGCAGACCCAACCGTTGCTGGTTACAGCAGCTACTGTCCACAGAAAACAAAGTGCCTCTGTGGCACTTCTCTACGGCTCTATAATAGAAAAACGAGCCGGAACTTCTGATTTCCCTGGTCAATAATGCAGGCACCTTGAAAATTTCCTTTTTAATGTTAACAATGTGGTCTTGTCTACTATGGGAATAACCACCTGGTTATAGCAACTTGCAAAACAGTCTCTAATTAAGTTATTTGGAAAGGACTGATCTTTATTAAAAGGCCAACTGGTTTAAGCAGGTGCAAAACATGAGGGGAAAAAAAAAGAAAAATTCATTTTTCCACCTTTACAATCATGATCTGAGAATTCAGATCTCTTGATGAAACCATTTGAAGTCTCTTGGCAAAATTCGCCTATATGGAAGCACACACTTAACTATTTCAAAGATTAAAAGGCAAAGCAGATCTTGAGGAAATAAGAAAACCAACCAACCTCCTTCCGCAATCCCTCATATACTTGTTCAAAGACATTCTAGAAATCAAAACCAAACTTGTGTGAATCCTAATTAGTTATATGTTAGTTATACATTTTGTTAGTATATATTTCAGGATACTGAAACATCAGATTTTCTTTGGTGCCTTTTTCAGTCCCAAGCTGAAAGGTAAAATAATTGCACTTTTAAGCTATCTGGTTTTAAGGTCTACCATGCCTGCTAATAATTCTGTTCTTTTTAATTAAACTAACTGCAAAAATAACTTGTTCTTAACTACATATGTAAGAAAGACATATCATTATACATCTAACAAATGAAGCTGTCTGCATAACTGAGCTAATGATTTGGTACATGAAAGTTTTAATTTCGTTATATAAAAGCAAGTTTCAGACAATCTACTAAGTGTCAACAATTTCAAATTACAATAAACTGGCCCACATTTTTCCAGCCCTTTCTTTTGCCACTCATTCACGCCCTTTCCATCTCCGAGTTCTGCTGTTCATGCAGCTGCAACATGACCTAAATCGGGTGACTAACTCAACTGAAAACTAACCTGGAGGGCTACACTGAAAAGGCAGACCCATACGGAAGGAAACAGAAACACCTGTCCCTATGAGTATACATCTATTATGGAACGAATTTGTCAACATACTACACAAGATAGAAACTATAGCTATGCAAATTCAGTGGTCTAACAAGACACTGCTAAAAACCAAAACAAAATGGAGCAACTGAAATTTGTATTTTCATATAAGCAAGACTGACTACTCGTGTCAATTGCACTAATATTTCTGAGTTATAAATACTGTCTTTATTAATTAGTGAGTTTATGACCTGATACTGTCTTATCACGGAATTTTGATTGCAGCTAATCAAGTCTTTTTGGAATATTAAAGGGAGGCTGTATCACAACATAGTGAGTGAACTCAAAATATCAACAATAAGTCTAAGTTTACCTTCATCCTGTCCATGTATGCTTCCATTTTTAATTGCTCCACAGCTTTCCTGGCTTGAGATATATTGGTTGTATTGTTCGACATTAGTTCCTTCATTTTATTTTCCCTGGAAGAGGCAAAGTTGAGACAATTTAAAAGTATAGCTAGCAAATACACCAATTAGTGAGAAGACAGTTATTGAAATCTAACCAATGCCCCCCACACCACCACAATGACGTTGCCAGGCTGTAGGTTATAAATACAAATCAGATACCATTTATATCTGTTCCCTTGTTCAATAGCACCTGATTGCATCACAGATTTGCATCTTCAACTGCAAGTATTCAGTCTGAATTCTACAAACAACATATAGATGTAGATTACATTGCCAGTATTTCAGTGCAGAATTTGTTACCCTGGTTCAGAATGCCAGCACAGAACAGCTGTTCACACACAGACCCTGCAGTCATTATGCAGTTTGGCTCCATACCCCAATTACACCTAGTAACATGAGAACAAGTTCAGAAACATGCACCGTAATAATAAATGCCACACTCATCTCACCAAGCATCAGAAACAGAGATATTTTAAGGTTGGGGGGGGGTGGGGGTGGAAATCAATATTTTGACTATAGAATTGCATAGTTTAGAAATGAAGAAACTGAAATCAAGAGCAAATAATGCAGTGATTTCCAAATTTTTCTTGCAGATCTCCACCGACGTCAGAAGACAACTAAAAGTTGTACAGTACGGTATGTTACATGATATACGAATGCATTATTTTTGAAGAGATCTGCAACTTTTGGGAAACTAATCTGTTGAACTCCAGGTTAAGCAAAGAAGTTGTGCAGAATGACTTTGGTACTTACTCCCTTGCTTTTTAGTGTTTCCTTTGGCAATGTACAGATTCAGAGACAACATCCCAAGTCCTGCTTGCACAGGAATTTAATAGTTCAGAGTTACTCGCTAAGGAATACTTAAGTAGCAAGGTTAATTATCACACACAGGGCTGGCAAGTTCTTTTCCACATCACCTTACAGCTCTCACTCTACCACCAGTGCTAAATTACTGCAAAACTCTACCACACCAGCCCATTCTGCTGACCACTTCACAGTTACTGATGTATGCTTTTGGTGCAACTCTTTGTTTCAATTTAAGAGCACAACTTCCCAGAGCCACTGTATTTCATTAAATTAATCAGTGCAATTGTTTAAAAAGGTACACGAATGGTTTGGTGGAAAAAAAAAAGTGTGACCTTGAATGTATGCCGAGTGTTAAAAAAAAAATAATAATAACCAAAAGCAAAGAGATTGTTTTTTATAATTGTCAGCTGATACTTCATAATTGTCAGTCTGATAATATACAAGTCTGGGAAACTACTGCCATGTTTCTGAACTGAAATACGTCTGATGCACACAGGACTAATACAGACAAGCATGGGTATCTGCTCTAATAAGGTGACAGGAACTCCAGTTCTGTACCTCTGCTCATCCTCAACCTCCCACTTCACTGTTTCACATGAAGTTGCCATTTACTCAAGGCTTTTCCAACATACTCTTACCACTTCCTATCCTTCAGGGAGCCTGCAAAGCGCACAAAAGAAAGCACTGCTGTATACGGCTGGAGCTGCAGTCCAGGAGGCCAAGGCTGATGTTCCACACCTGGTTCGAGGAACTATAGTCAGCAGCAAAATCCACAGGGATTTCAATCGAGAATCTGACAGCTGCGCATACCATTTTTAAGGCCTGGCAGTGGTTTAATCCAGAAGATTTGGAAACACTGGGTTAAGAACTACTGAGAAACCTAGGGCAGAGTGAGGCTGCGGTCAGGGAATGGGTGGCATAGAGGCAACGGAGGAGGAAGGAGTCTCTGTGCCAAAGCCCCTGCAGTTAATGGCTAAGCAGTTTTCTCTGCCCTTAGGCGTCCTGAAGCAGCAGCATTTCAGGAGAAGTCTCCTTGGTCCGCAGATACTTTGACATAAGAATACAGCTATTGCCTGATGTACGCATGAGCTCCAACGGCATGATCTGGTCAAAGGGACACCTAATTAAGGTCTGTCAGTGTTTGAGTTGCACTGGTACTCCCTAAGGGCACGAGGGTAAGTCAACTCACTACCGTGCAGTCCTCAGCGCTGCTGCCAGCTCAATCAAGCTGACTACACTGGAACCTTAAACTTCCAACCACCTGCCCTAGGCAGCCTGCACACCAGGAGACTTTGCGCCGACACCATTACGCAGGGCCAGTTCTGCACAGGTGACAGTTGCCATCTGAAGTGGCTGGAAGCTGGGCAAAGCCCTCTGGGGAAGAAAGACAGAAAACAGACAACCTACAGAGATACTGGACTAGTTATACGACCTAGTCAGACCTGCTAATGGTGCCGAGGTATTTGATCAGCCGAAATACTTGGCTGTGGTCATGTTTATGGGGTATGGCACAAGTACCACCTGAAGCAAGATCAATCCAGAACGGAGTGCTAGGAACCAACACAAAGTTAGGCAAAGAACAAATATAAAAGGACACAGAGCGTAAGAAGCAGATGGGACGCAGGACAAAACACGCAAAGGGAGGCACTTTGTATTGCCGCCAAAAGATCTGCTCAGGTCTTCTGAAATGATTGCTTCCAGCCTATTTTTGGACAAGCAGTGAACATCTAGAACTACCCAAGTTTCCCTTCTTGAAACTCAACAGCTTACCTAATCCAATAGCCATGTATAAGATACAAACAAGAAATTAAGTATGACGCAGCAAATACTCCTGTAAACAAAAATTACACATACAATGTCTTCAGCATGTCAATAGAAGTACAGAATCCAGAGCACAGAAAAAAAATTGGAGGAACAACTTCTCAACTGATTCAATCTCACAAAACACAGATGCTCAGAGACAAGGCAAAGACAGCTGTTTCTTCTCCTTTCCAAAATTGTTAACCTGTGCTGTAAATGGGATGGAAGAACACAAGTATGATGGTTCACTCTCTCTGGTTCACCGTGCTCAGCACTAATGTGAAGAAACATTAACAACCTTTTTCAGTACTTGGACAAGCTTGGGTAGCGGAAATGCTACCTTAAATTATATTGTGTGTCAAAATAAAACAGGAGCTTTAATATATGCCAAAACAAAGAACATGTTTTCTGTACACGTGTGTTATTTGAACAAAACACAACTTTCTCCCTGAAATGCGCTCTGACTAAAATTGTGTTAGAACGCAGGAGCATTTTTTTTTTCCTCTTCGTCTTTGTTTACAATCTGATAACTCATGTTCCTCACAAGGTACAGGATTAAATACATACAGAGGAACTGGCTTTGCATAAAATGCAATCTACAGTACAAAAAAAACATGCCCACAACCAACCAACCTCCAAACAATCTTCAGATGTGTTTTGACTTGCGGTGGACAAGCAGAAAGGCTACCAGGCAGTCAGAAGAGCCAGAGGTTCTGGGAGGTTCTGAATTATAGCTCCTCTCTGGACTTCGACCAACCCCCCTAGGCTTTTAAGTTTTGACCCATCTATATAGATAAGAATAAACACATGAACCTGTGTTTACAAAATGATACCCCCGCAAGTATAAATCATTTAAATTTTATCATCTCCATGGCTAGATTAATAATGAGCACAGAGATGACAAATCAAAGCTAAGTGAACAGCCATGTCTTCATTTGCCACAGCACAAGTCCAGAGGCAAGTTACAGATTTGATTTTGAATAATACATTTCAATTAAACTGAACTAAGCAACTGAAACTCTATGAACAAGTCTAGAGAATTCCAGATCTCCCTAGCTTTTCTGGTAATTCACTCAAAGCATAAAAGTTATACACATTAGAACCAGACAAATTTGAACCGTCACTGACTGCATCAAAATTGGAGAGAACAGTGTTTCTGGTAACTTCCAGCTGGTTTTTAAGCATCTACTGAATACGGGATTCAGTTACGACCATAATGGAATTTTGACAAGTCTATTAGGCACAAAAATGCTTTAAAAAACCCAAACCCTGTTTTCCCAAACAATGCCACAAACATAATACATCCTTACCTATATTCTGCTACAACGGAAGGGGGGTCCGGGGGGAACGTGTCGCTACTCTGGTAAACTATTTCATGGTATCAGAAAACAATCACAGTAACAGGCTTCATAAAAAGAACTTTAAAAAAGAAAAAAAAATATCTGGTCACTGGTCTTTCGGCCGCTGGAGAAAATTGTAATTTATCCCTAGTAAGAGCTTTGTTTATACCCTGAGGCACAACCATTTGCTCTGTTCCAAATCCTGCTCCTACCCTGACCTTTACACGCACTTAAATATTTAACTACTGTATTTCTGGAAGCACTTAGCATCCTTTTAAGTATCCAATCTCTTTTTTCATATAGACAGTTCTGTTTCTAGAACTTCATAAGGCAGACTTCTCGTGTTTCACATTTTACTGACTAAACTAAATACACCCGTGACTTCCCTCGTTATACACAAATAGCGTATACATCAGCCTATCAGTTATGATCCTATCACATATTAAGAGATGTTGACAATGAGAATAGTTCCCATTCTCAAACCAGACTGCGATGAACCGGTTGTCTTAACAGACAAAGCTTTGGCTGAGACCTGGTTCTGCACTCCTTAGGATCTAAATTATTCTTTAATAACCTTAAGCTTAACATTCTTTAATGAAATAACATTGTTACGTAGAAATAAAGCTCTAGAGAGAAAAGAAATTTTACTAACAAGACAGCCTATTACATACCCTTTCTCTGAAGGATCATTCTCTAGAACTGGAGGAAAACTCCTGCTTCGGACACACTCCTGTGGGATCCCTGTCTCCGTGTTTCACTGGAGCCTGCAGCCTGACACACAGCCCCGACCCTCTCTCCTTTGACATCTCCCTTCAAACACTGAGGTACTCTCCAGGTCTTTTGACTCCCGGGAGGGCACAGTAAGGTTTGGATCCTACATGGCAGCAGTCTACAGGATGCTCAAAAGGAGTAACTTCTCCCTGCCTTTTGAGCTACCTTCAAAGCCTTGAACCAGAAATTACTCAGCTGGGTTCACAATGTTCATTCCCGCTTGTTTTTCCAGCAGCCCACTATTAAGCCAGATCGATACACAGGTACACAGGCTCTGATAACACTGTTACATGCTAGTGATCAGACTACGCGCAGTCTACATGCTACCGACGCATGCCAGTAGTCCCAGGTTATAGAGGAGCTCATTCATCCGGTACATTTTTATGCGGTGCCCCGAGTTCATCGGTCTAGTCTCAGTGACCCTTTTCGTTAAGGCGAACGCTCACCACATCAACAAAGAGTAGTGACAGCAGCTACGCGGCCGTTTCCAGGCACCAAGTTTCTGCTGGCTGGCACAGCATGCTGGTCAGCCCTTTCCAAACGCATCGTTCCTGGAAGCTGCACAGTGACACCCTCCCGTCCATCCCATCCAGCTGAGGGTTTTTTTTTGTGTTTGTTTTTTTTAACCTCATATGAACTCCATCCTTTTTTTTTATTTTTCTGGATGCAGTTAACTGATTTGTGCCAAAGATTTTAACCTCCCAGGCTCATAAAAATGCTTGTGAAGAGCAACTTTTCTGTGTTTGTTTTCAGAACAGACTAGATTGCACCCGACAGCACTTCGAAGGCCAAGTTATCTCCTGATAACCCAGGAAGTTACATAAATATTTGCAGGTACAACTTGACCTCGCGTAGGTAAGAGGCGCAACACACATTTACCAAACTTTATAAATACTTACTAGTAAAACACAGAAAGAGCCTGAAATACTGCGCAACAGAGAAGCAAAACACAGTTTCAAGCTCTTCAGTACTGGGATGAAAAGCTGTGCTGCAAGTTTTCCCCTTACGCGTCCGAGGCCAGCCATAAAACACCATGCCAAAAGAGCGTACTGTGGAACTAAGCCCACAGAGCCCCAGACCCTACTGTTGCATTCTCTTTTCTTTCAACAATCTAAAGCGATGGATCCAAAATTACTAAATTTTCTGGTACAGCCTGCAGGTGCTGGGATTCGTGTCTCTGCAGAACGCCTCTCACACAAGCTCTGTAGTCCTCGGGCCACGCAGCACAACAGAAGCGGTAACCCAGTCACACAATTAGTCCCAATGGCACTTGTGGCAATAGTCCCTGAACCAAATATGATAGGAAATCAACTTCTGCACTGCAGAAAGATCCCCATATGTGTTTATCTGTGTGCAAACACACCAGGAATATAAACAGTAACATTTACAGCCTCACAGCTCTTTGATGCCACCCTGACATGCAAGAAGGAATTTCAGGGGGAAACTCCATCCACTCACAAGACGCTTAGCAGCACCTGCAGAAATAATTAGATTGAAGGCAAGACTGCTCTTCACAAGAAGGAGAGAGTATGATTTTCACTCCATGAATATGGCGACTTCATAAATAACTGCTGACCACGTAACCGCAAATCAGCCAAGCTTCAACGGCTCAGTTTTCGCCTAACATAGGCACTACACCCCGTCCAACCGCCACGCTCCAAAACTCCTTGCTACTGCGCCCACGTCTCTTAGAAGAAGACATCATCTTGCTTCTCAGCATTTAAAAATCTAAGGAGACAGTGGCTGAACTAGCGGGGCACTTCGCAGCGACAATCTTCTTATGCAATTTATTTATCATCGGCATGCAGGTAACGTGCACATACACTCTCAAGCAAATTATCAGAGCCGGAAGGTCTGAGACCTGCCTACTATTTCACCTCCTCGGCTAAGTTTAAGACACTTGTGAACTTTTAAGGGAACATAGGAGGAAATCTGATTATTCAGTTACCCCCCCTTAGAATACGTTGGCACTGAATTGTAACGTACAGAAGCGCGGAAAGCGAACGCTTCCCCGACGCTCGGCGCTCCACCACCCCCCAGACAGAACCGGTTTCCAAGTTGCGATCCCGAGCGGCCGGTCTCGCCGCCCCGCCTGGCGGGGCTGCTCGCGGCGCCGCACGCGAGCGCTCACCGCCGGGCGGTACCGTCCACTGCTCCACCAGCCCGGAGCCCCCGGAGGGAGCGGGACGAGGAGCCAGGCTCCGGACAGAGCCCCGGGGCTGCCTCAGCCGGCACCGACGCGGGAGCGAACGCAGCGTTCGCTAAGAACCGCCACCCCCCCAAAGGCAACGACGGCCCCAACGCCAAAACCTGGCTTTTGCGGAGAACCGGGCAATTCCCGCAGAGCGCAGCTCCCGGCGGCCAAGAGCGGAGTTAGGTCCGAGTCAGGCGCTACCCCGGGGAGAGGCGCAGCCGCCAACGGGCGCAGCGGCGGCGCAGCTCGGCTCGGCTCGGCGCGGCCCGCTCCCGCCCCC
>VXAL01001051.1:63239-75025 GCA_013399475.1 Chauna torquata | reverse complement strand
GATGGGGATGGGGATGGGGACGGTACTGAGCATGGGGAGGAGGGACGGGGAAAGGGGGAGGTGCGGGACATCCCTGCCCTCCTGTTCCCAGCACAGCCTTCCCCTGGGCACGGGTGTGTGCGGCACATCCTGGAGATGGGACCTCGGGGACCTCGGGGAGCAGGTCAGGGTGTTCCCGTCCTCCCGAGGGCTGGAGCCTGGGGCACCTCCCATGGAGAACACCAGAAATAGGAGCTGTGGGTCCCCACCCAGCCGCAGGCACGGGGCCAGGGCCGCGGGTGGGAGCGCAGGGATGAGCCTGCGGGGAGCGCCCCGAGGCCCGGGGGGGCCACTCGCCCCACGGGACGCCCTTGTTGGAGCCCGTCCCCGAGCCTCCCGTGTCCCACGGGATGGGACGAGCCATGCTGGTCCAGCGTGAAGCCAGCATGAAGCCACAGGGCTGGGTCCAACGCTGCCGCCCAGCCCTGGGGTATCCGCAGGGGCTGAGCAGACCGGGATGCCGGAGCAGGGATGCCGCAGCAGGGACGCCGCACCGGGGCATGGCAGGGCAGGATGCTTGGCCCAGCACCGGCTTTGTCCTGTGGGCAACGAGGAAACCATCTCTGCTGCGAGCATCCCGAGTGCCTGCCCTGGGCACCGCTGCCGTCGCAGCCCTCCCGTCCCCATCTGCTCTCGCAGGGTCCGCCGTGCCTTCCTGCGCCAGCGAGAGCCTGTGGCCGGCTGGTAGCAGCTCTCTCTTATTACAATGTGTTCTGGTCCATTGCCCCCAAGATCTGCATCCCTGGGACCTGTGTGACTAGGAATTAGATTCCTCTCTGTTAATGGGTTTATGCCAGCAAAGGGCTCTGAAGATGTAAAGCACTCTGTAGGAGCCGAGCATCATCTTTGTTATTGATTCCACTGCACAGCCCCTGCGACACAGCCCGAGGACGCAGACCTCCAGGGTCAGCCCTTCGGAGCCCTCGGGGAGGTGGCGGGGAGGGACGCAGAGGGTGGGAAACCCCTGCTGGGTTGAGGCACGGCTCCTTAATGCTACCAGGTCTGTGCGCTTCCAGGAGCAAGACAGCTCCGCAGGGAGCTTGCCGGGCGGTCAGGCTCTCCGTGAATGCGGCCGTCCTTGGGAGAGGAGGATGGGGCCGCATCCTGCAGCTGCGGCTGCCCCTGCTCCATGCCACTGTGTGCTGTGCCCGGCGCGCAGAGCCGGGCTGGGGCCCACGTGCGCACGAGCCTTTGCTTTAATCATCCAGCGCCATCCTCTCTTCGTTAAGACTCGTTAGCGTCAGTATCTCTGAGCTCACGTAACAGGACTGAGAAGCTGTTTATGGCAAAAACCCACATCAAGGGCCAAGGAAAGCGATCCGAGTCCTGCTCGACTCATAACAAACAAAGCTGTCATCCCTACAAATAATGAGCAGTTAATTACGGCATCCGCCAGCAAGTGAAGTTGGGATAAAATTGCTCCAGGTTTATTGTACTTGGCAGATTCCCCCTTTCAGTAAATAATTGCTGTACTCTAACAGGGCTCCTTTTATTAATTGAATTAATTTATTCTTGGCCTTTTTTAAGAGTTCGGATGCTTCTTTTCTTTAGGAGGGGTTAAACAGCCTCATGCCATGCACTGCACGCTGGGCATCACCAGGAGGTGATGCCATGGTTTTAGACGGAAACTGGCTCTTCCTTCCTCCTCCAGGGATGCTGCAGCCGCGGCACGCCGTGCATGGGCTGCGCGCCCGCCCGCTGCCCACCCTGGGAAATTTGGTGCCAGCGAAGTGTGGGAGAATGATGGGGCTGCAGAGATCCCCGAGTCGTGGAGGTCCCTGAGCCATGGAGGTCCCTGAGTCGTGGAGGTCCCCGAGTCGTGGAAGTCCCTGAGCCATGGAGGTCCCTGAGTCGTGGAGGTCCCCGAGTCGTGGAAGTCCCTGAGCCATGGAGGTCCCTGAATCGTGGAGGTCCCTGAGCTGCAGAGGACGGGGCCAGGGTGGTGCCGCAGGTCTGGCCACTGTCCCCTCGTCCAGGAGCCGCAGGAAGGGCGGCCGGAGCCTTTTGTTCGCCTCTGCTGGCGGCGGCCACGGCAAACATCCTCGATGGGCTCCGCACCCCTGTCCCGGCCGCGGGCTAACGAGCCCGTGTTAGAGACAAGCCCCAGTTCACCCGGGCGCTGTGCCGGCTGCGCTGCCTCGTGTGCCCGCGCTGAGCCAGCCTGGGGAGGATTTCCTGCTGGCGAGGGGCACCGCTGCCCCTGGGCCATGACCCCTCCCAGCCCTGCATTTTCGGGAAAAGCCTCCCTGCTCCCACCCTCATTTCCCACACCGGGAGCAGCTGGGAGCCCCCCCAGCAGCACGAAACGTGGCGCTGGAGGGACCACGAAGCCAAGGGCTGCAGCAGGACAAGACCCGGCCAGCGAGCGACTGGGAAGGAAGTGGGGAGGGAGATGCTGTGCCGAGGCCGGAGGGTGGGGAGAGGAACTGTGCTATTCCCAGCTCCGCGACTGACTCACCGGGCGGCCCTGGGGAAGGCACCTAAGCCCTTCATCACCGAGGGCACACATCGGTGCCTGCCCTCTGTCCCCGCTCCCGACCGGGGCCGCATCCCCGCCGCACCCGCCTGAAGCCAGCATTTGCCCAGCTGGGCCGGCGCCGTGTGTTTTGTACCCTTCGTACCTCCCTGGTGTTCTCGTGGGGAGGAAATGATGTTGTTTTCCCTAACTTCAGCCATTGCCTCGCCTACTCCCACTAACAGGAGGAACCCGGCCGGGCCGTATCCTGATCAGCGCGGCGCTGCTGCAAGGACAGCACGTTCCCTCTGAGCTCCGTGTCTTTACTCTGCGTTTTCCCCCGTAGCTCCAAGGACACGCAGGGGCTGGGGCAGGCGGGGGTCAGGATGAGGCCCTGGCCCATGGGGGCCTCTGAGCCAGCTCCAGCACCGCTGCGCGCGGTGGGGGCCGGGGGGTTCGGTTGCTGCTTCCTCCTGCTCTACCTGCGGTTTCTGCAGAGCGGCACCAGCTCTGCTGCCTGGGTGCCCGCAGCGTGCCTGGGCAGCGGCTGCAGACCTGACATCCTCCCAGTAAATCGCCGGTTTTCCCGGTGGGCTCTGACCCTCGGCATCCGTCCCCAGGGGGCTGCGGGGCCCTGGTGGCCGTGGGAGGGGGACGTGGGGTGGGATGGTGTGAGCACGGCGACCTGGCAGCTGCTTCAGGAAATGGCTAAAAAATGCAGGTGGAAAAAAAAAAAAAAGAAGCCCCACTTTTGGTTCCTGTTTCAGGGTCTCCAGCAGCCAGAGGCGGCAGCCACATCCCTGAGCCCGAAGGATTCAGTTTGGTGCAAGAGGCAAACGTCCCTCCGGGCTGGGGGTGCTGCTGCCGTGCGCTCGGCGGTCAGGATGGGGCTGCCTGGTGTTTGCTTGGTGTCTGGGGGATTTTCGGCAGGCTTCCCACAGGGTCCCTTCTCACGGGTTTGACGGTGGCACAGAAGGAGCCCTGCCACCCCCTGGCTGGGCACGGGGCAAGGATTGGGCGTGGGGCAGGAAGGGGCACCAGGAAAGAAGGGGCACGGGTCGAGGACGGGGCGCGGAGCTCCCCGTGTGCTGCGCTCGACGCGAGGCGCTTCCCCGTCCCAGCCCTGCTCTGAGCCATTTATCAAGGTCACGGCCCTGGGCAGCGCACAGCAGAGGTGCTGGGACTATTTCTGTGTGCTAGGGGAACTTCACTGGCCTGATTCCCATAAATAAAGCACGCAGGGAACAGCCCCTTCTCTGTCCTAGTAATTCTGGACCCCAGAGGCCCTGCCGTGTGCACTCAGCAGATCGGCGTTGCCTGCTCTGCTCCTCGCCGCTGAGCCTGGCTGTGCTCAGAAAGGGTTGAAAGCCCTCGGTTGCCATAAAATGCAAAGTGTGAATGCTTCGAGGGCGTTTTGTGGAAAATTCATTTGTTTTCTGAGACACAGAGCCAGCTGGGGAGGCTGCTCACGTGCCCGTGTGCCGGGTCGGGGCAGAACCCTGGGGGGCCCAGAGCAAGGCAGGACCCCGGCCGGCTGCAGCCCCAGCCCTGCTCTCCAGTTTTACGCACCCGGAGCTGCTCCCACCCCTCACTCTTCCCCATCCCCTGGGTGCCCCCAGCACCCTGCTGCCGACAGCAGTTTTTGGCTCCCATCGGAAGCAGATGAGCTCAAGTGGGTCGGTTCCTCCAGCCTGTCCCCGAAGGTGTTGGCAGAGCACAGCAGTTTAATTATCTGGGTTTTCTTCTAGGAGGACACGAACCTGTCTCTCTGTTGAATTTATCAATCTCCACTAGGTTTTAACTCATGCTTTCAATTTTCCTGTGATGCTGTTTGCTGCACCCAGGGCATCATGCCCGCGTCCCCTGCGTTCCCGATGGATGTGGGCACCAACCGGCTCCTGTGCCGCCTTCCTGTGTCCCTGGGGCCAGGGGGTGCCTTTGGCTGGGGGGGCCNGCCCCCCCCCCCCCCGCCAGCGTCCCCTCCTGGTCCCGCACCACCCCGGGTGCTCGCTTCGGATTTGCATCCATTAATGACCGTGGTGTCTATTAACGACCAGCGTGTCCCCATGGCTATGGAGCGGGAGCGGCCGGCAGCGGGGCTGCGTCTCGCCCCTGTGCACGCCCCTGGCCCCGCCAGCCTTACCCAGAGATGAAGGGCCCCCATTTTCAAGTGACTCAGACTCACCCTTCCTTCCTCAGGAAAACCTGTGATCAGATAAAGCCATCAAACTATCTGGTAAGAATAAACAAGCTCGCATCTGCACGGATGCAGGCTATACCCCTTCTAACCCCTAGCAGAGAGAGGAGGCAACCTGCCTTCCCCCTGCCCTTATCAGAGCCGGCCCCAGCCCCAGGCAGACGGAGGTTTGCTCACACGCGTGCAAGGCTGAGCGCTGCGCTCCCGCTGGGTCTGCCCTTGCTGGAGGCCGGCAGAGTCAAATCCCGGCTGGCACCAGCACCGCATCTCTCCATCCTCCCTTGTGCCCGTATCTGTGCTGCGCCAGTGATAAATGCCCGGGGAAATGACAAGTGCCCGTTAGGGTCAGCAAAGCAGGAGCAGAGGCAGCTGCACAGGCACTTGCCGGAGGAGGAAGAGGGAGGGAGGAAAATGTTTAAAAACTGCAACTGCTGACAGATGGGCACCTGCCCCCACAGAGGTGACGTGCTGCCAGGCTGCCGAGGAAAAGAGCAAAGGAAGGTGTGAAGATTTCCCTGCAGATTAATCCGAAAACACATGGCATGTGCTCTCCAGCCCAGGCTTGAGCGGGCAAGGCAGAGGGGGTTTGGGTGGGTTCACAGCCCGTGACAGCAGGGGCTCCGTGCCAGGCGGCTGCGGGGGCCTGGGCACCCTCGAGTGCCAGCCGCCGGCTCCAGGGGTCGTTGAAGCCCCACTCGTGGTGGTGGGGCGTGAGGGACCAGGGGGCTGCCTCGGGGGGTGCGGTGGACGGATGAGGCGAGTCCTGGCAGCGCCCTGACGCGGCCCCTCCGGGCTGCCTGCAGCACGCCGGCACCCACCGCAAGGGCTGCCCGGGTGCGGTGACCCCCGGGTACCACCCGCAGGGACGGCCGGCATCAGCCCACTCCCCGTGGGGCTGGGGCCGTGCCCCGCTCCTTCCCCAGCCCCTGCCTGCGGAGGAAATTTTCTTCTTTCTCCTCTTTTCTCGCAGCGCGGCAGCTCCGGCGCTGCCTTCGCTGGGGAAAGAAAAGATGAAGTGCGATCTCAGCCGGGCGCGCAGCAACGCAACGGGAACAGAGACAGAGGCACTCCGAGGCTGTTTGAACCGGTGTCAGATGCAACAATCGAGGGCAGGAATTAAAGCTCGCGTAGGGTCAGGTGCTGGAGGGACTCGTGCAGGGATGCTTTGTGCTGAGAGTAGTTAATGCAGTACATGGAGCAGACTTGTCGGAGGAGTAATGAGAGCAAGTAGGTTAGGCTTAGAGAGCAGTGGAGAAAAGAGCGTGGACATTTTTGGAGGGGTTTGGAACAACTGAATCCAGGGAGAAAGAAAAAGAAGATGTCCCCAGCACGGCCCCTCTGCTGCTGTGATTGCCTGCAGCCTCTGCGCTGTGTCCCAGGAAAGACCCTGGCTTTGCAGGAGCGGCTTTTGTCCCCCTGCCTGCCCCCATCCCCATCCCTGTTCCGATCCCCATCCCTGTCCCCATCCCCATCCCTGTCCCTATCCCTGTCTCTGCCAGCACAGATTCTGCTCAGGGCTTATCGTGGTGACCACTTTCCCACCCGATGGTTGAAATCGGGTCAGACCCCACCTTGTCACAGGGTATTCACCCTCCAGAGACCCAGGTCTGTGGGAGAGCGAGCGCCCTGGGTGCTACTGCTCGCAGAGTGACTTGTGAATGCTGAACAGTCGCTGCCTTTGATAGCCTCTGATACAAACTAGTATATGGACAGACGCATTGCTCCTCTTGACAAGCAATTTAATACTTCAAATATTGTGCAAAATGCTTCTTATTTACTTAATAGCATTTTTGGACATTTTGTCAGGGTCCTCTTCATTTATTGTCTTTTGAAGTGAGAGGCAATCCCATCGATCTACTGCTACCCCGCAGCTCAGTTCCAGGTTCTGCCAGTCCCTGGGACCCTGAGCGAGCCCAGGACCGCGGGGACGAAACCCAGGGGAAGCGCCAGCGGCACCGTGAGCCGGAGCTCCGCGGCCAGCGGCGCCGCGCAAGGCGACGGAGCCCCCGCAGCAAAGCAGCGCCGGGCGCGAGCTCCCCACCGGGCACCTCGCGCCTCGCCTCTCACGTCCCACATTCACCAGCCCTGCCCGCCGGTGGCAGCCGGGCTCTGCGCAAACGAGAGCAAAATTTGGCTTACCGTATTTAACCTAGATAAACCTCAAATGTGGCCTCAATTGTTAGGCAAACTACCAGTTGTCGGACTGAACCCAAAACCACGCTCTCCAGCCTTCAGGAGTTATATATATTTCAGCTGTTGCTTCTGCGTTTTTCAAGCGTAGCTCCTTTACACGCACTATTTATATTTTGCATGAAACAAAGGGCTCAGATACAGACCTGCAATTTGTTTGGGCTCTAAGGAAAACAAAATCTTTGCAAGCAGAAGAATATGCTTCGGCTGGATCTCTCTTCAACACCAAGTAGTTTGAGATACTGCAGCAAAAAGGCTTTAGCCTAACTGAGAACCAAGGCAGACCTGTATCACTGCCGACACGGGTGCATCGCCAGGGGACCGTCCCTGGCTGGGTCTCGTGGCGGCTGGCAGGAGTGGATTTGCTCATTTCCAAAGGGGCTGCCGGGAGCGGCTGTGGGCGCGAGGCCAGCGGTGCTGGAGGAGGAAAGATCCAAATTTGTTCCACGCCTGCGCACATGGCGCTGCTGGCCTCGGACAGCACGCCGCTGGCACGGGGTCTTTCCGGACGGTCAAAGAGGTGAAGCTGGGGGAAGACCTGCGAATGGGAAAGCTCTGAGTGAAGAGCGTGCTGCCTGTTCGCCCACCCAACACGCGGCACCGTGAGCTGTTCCGAATCGGTGCTTGGCAAAGGAGGGAGCCTGCTGAAGGAAAGAAGAGTGCTGAGGTGTAAAACGCAGCACGGAGAGAGCCAGGGGAGAGCCCGCACGCACGCGGAGGAGGGCAACGTCCGCGCGGCAGAGCGCGGTCTGCTGGGGATGGGGTGGCTCTGGTGGGACCCGAAATGGCCCCGGGGTGGCCCCGGGCTCCCCAGTGGGGACAGCAAATCCAAAAGCTGCTCTGGGCACCGCTGCACGCCCTGGCCCCGTGCCACCTCCGGCAGGACCCGCGGCCTGGGGTGCTGCTCGCCAGCCCCCGGAGTGGGGCTCGGCCGTGCCGCAGGGAGCGTGGATGCTTCCCCTCTGCAGGGCTGCCCAGGGAGTGTATTTTTGGAGCACTAAAGATCAACTGTTTGCGAATCCGGCCAATCCCCTGCGAGAGCAGCACCAAAGGAGGTCAGTGGGATGCGGCTGGTCAAATACTTTGTGCATGAGCATCATCTCTCACCCCCTCAAGTATTTACAGACCTGGGAGCATTTCCTGCTGTTCCCTGGAGTCTCTGCCTGCGCGAGCCGCAGGGAGGTGCGGGACCCCCGCCGCCCTTTGGGGCAGAACGCAGACCTCACGCGGCACAGCCTGCTTGGTCGCACAAATGGAAATGGACTCGGCCGGCCAGCAGTCAAACAGCAGCGCAGGACAATGAGAAAAGGCACGCGGGGGTGGTGGTGGTGGTGGGGAGCTGGGTGGGAAGAGGGAGTTTTATTCTCCAGGGTTTTTTTGCAGTCTCCATTCACCATATTTAGTAGGCTTGTGACTTGCCCTCACTAGCTCATGGAGAATTCCCCCAAGTGTTTACTCCCACAACCTAGCAAATGCCTCAATACACATCATGGAAAAAATACAATCGACATGCTCACTCCCACTAGAGCAGGAATTCCAACTCGCCAAGCACCGACTGGGAGTATGTGCATGCGAGAGAGAGAGAGACAAACACAGCTTCATTAGCTCTGCTCAGATGTGGTTCACTCCTAAAATGACCTGGTCAGGGTTGCACACCACCTCCCTCCCTTCCTTCGTGCTAAAAAACCCGCTGACCTTTGGTCAGAGCAATAGGGACAGGAATGTGGGTCCTTTAACCCTTTCTTTCGGCAGCCGGGAGCTGCACTGAACTTGCCTGATGGTCCCGGGATGTTCAGGGCTCCGGGGCTGAGGCGCGGGGTAGGAGCAGAGCCCTGCAAAATCGCTTCCTTCCTGCACGGTTGGAAAAGAACAGGCTTTTGCGATGGAGATTCACGTCTCCAGCGTGCAGAGAAGCCGCATGGAAACAAAAGGGGGATCTTTGCAAGCAAAGCCTGCAGATCACAGATCTCTCAGGATTTTTTTTGCACCTTTATTTCCTCTACAAAATTTTGTAGGGAAACAAACAACAACAACAAAAAAACAAAAACCAAAAAACAAACAACAACAACAACAACAGAAAAGAGTAGTTAGGCACCTTTGTTTTTTCAGCATGCTTCCAAACCAACCATGTTACAAACACACAAGAAATCATCTTAATTTATTAAATGCAAAATCTCCTACAACTGAGATGAATTTAAGACAGAGAAGCGCTGAACAGAGGACCTGGAAAAAGGCCGCTGTGGAACAACGCGTGGTGTCGCGAGCGGGACGCCGTACGGACGCGGCAGGGCGGGCAGCTTTCCCCCGGCACTGCTCCCGACCCCAGCTCGCCCGGCGCCGGGACGGGGAGAGGAGGGCGCGCACCAGGGCTGGCCGCGAGCACCGCTGCGTTCCTTGGGGTTATCTCCTGCCAGGTCCCAGACACGGGCACGAGCACACAGCAGCCCGCAGAACTCACGACCACGCGTGCGCACCCGTGCGCGCTTCCTGCGCGCGGCCGATCGCTGTGCTCAGCCACCAGGCACCGCGCGCGGCTTCGCCTCGCCTGCACCGGCAGCCGAGTGCACGTTGCAGCGTTCACGTGCTCCTCGTAAAGAAAGCGAACGGAAATGTGCTGGGGCGATTCCAAGATCTCTTGTGCTACAGGAACGTGACTTCTACTTGCTGCCCTGGGGGCTAAAAGCTCGGGTGGCGTGAGGGAAGTCCTCCCCGCCCGCTGCAGCTCTGCCTTGAGGACACCGGTGCCACGGCGCCTTGGGAAGGGTGGCACGTAGAGGGCACCGACTCGGCCTGGACACGCACCGCCTGCGGTCCCTGGCACTCCTCCGAAGGGCTGCATCGCTGTGCTTCTCGCCTCTCCTTGCACATCTTGTTTACGGCGATTTGCACACCCCAAATCCCATGAACTATGCTGATTTTTCCTCCAGCTCGTCTTTTTTCCTATTCTCTTCTTTTTTTCCCTGTGCATTCTTTCCTTCTTAATGAGGAGAAACCACCTCTCTTCTAAGGACAGACTGAGTAATTCCAGTATGTACCTAAAACACAATACAAACTTCTAATTAAGGAGGGGAGGGAGCTATGTGTGATGGCAAAAGAGCATAAAACCTTCCTGAGCCGGCTGAAGCCCCTTGTGCAGAGCGGCTCCAGGCGCAATGGCACCCTGCCCTCCCGGGGGGCTCCCAGGGCCCAGGCTGCAGCCGCTGCTGTGTCCGGCCGGCACAGCGGGATCCATCAGCGCTTTCTGCCAGCAAAGACCCGAGGAAGAAACGCGGGGCAGGAAGAGAGCCAGGGAAGGCACGGGCAGAGCCCCGGCGGCTCTGGGGTAACAGGGTGGGCTCGGGCTCACAGAGGAACAGGGAAAGGAAGGGGGGTTTACAGCGGCAACCAGGTGTGAGACAGATTTTATGTAGAACAGACATATTTTCCTAAACGTACAGCTCTGTTTTCAACCAGCCCCTGTAACAGTACTTGTTCGCATTTCGGTGGGGAGCCTGGGAGAAAAGGCATACAGGGATCTAACACCTGCGGGCGCGAGGGGACAGCTCCACGTGGGAACGGGCTCGAGCGTTTAAGAAAAGGGTTTTGGTTGTTTAGTTCTGGTGCTCTTCAGCCACTGGTGACAAGACTGGAAAACGCACACACGGTGACGTGAGCACACGAGACTGCGCGTGCAGAAAGGGCAGGTGGCAGCAGGAAACTCCGCCTGGTGACTGCTCGGAATTTCTTAAGCCTAAGAAATTGTGTCCTTCGCTGCATTAACAGACAACTTCTGCAAACTGTTTATTTGCATTTTAATGGAACTCTTTCTAGGAAGGTGCTAGTTGGACTCCGTTGCAATATAAAATGAAGAAGTAATTAAAAACATGCTGGAGTTAAAAGACATTTCATTTTCATTAATTGGATTTATTCATACTCTTTTCTAAGTTAAAGGTATTTAGGGTACGTAGGAGGAAATGGGGGGAGGAAAGTACGCGGCAGAACATCTGTTTATTTAAATTACAGATAAAAAAAGTGGAAAATACACTTCTTGTGAGGGGACATCCTAAAGATTAAAAGCACCTTGTAGAAGCGGGTTTGAATAAAGAGCAGGCTTTGAAGTCAGCGCTGAGGCTTCAGCAGCAGGTCTGCCTGCTCGAGAGCCAGAGACAACACTCATGGGATGCAGGGAAGGAAACCGCGGAGGAAACTTTTAAACCTTCAGCACACAGTTACGCGAGCAGTTACTGATTGCACACCTAAGTCAGGTAACAAACGGCCAGCCCAAGGTACTTGTATGATCGTTTCCTCAGTTTTGGGCATGATCGCAATACGCAAGTGTCGATAAACAGCTTGAAAGCTTTGCATCTTCCGGACCAGCTCCCGCTTTTGCAGAACAACCGCTCAGGCGTCAGGCACGACTCCCTCGCTCGCCGCAGCTGCCGTACGTGCTCTGCTGACTTCCTCCATGCTCCAGACCCATCCTGTTAAGCTCTGCCCCTTGAAACACCGGGCAGCGCTCGTCAGACCGTGCAGCGCGAGGCGGAGGGCACAGCCCTGCGCCCTCGGAGGTCTCGCACCCCCAGATCCGAGGCGGCCTGCGAGCAGACGCAGACGCCGCTTCCCCCGGGCAGAGCCCAGACCTCCGGCCGCGGCCTCAAGCTGCCATACCCGGGCCGCCGCCCGCTGCCCGGCGGACCCGGGGGCCCCGAAGCCCGCAGGGTTTGGGGGGGGGACGGACACGACACCAGCTTATTTCTCATCAGCGCAGCCAAGGGGCTTCTGCCCGCAGGGAGCCGCGGAGGCTGCAGCACGGCCGGGGCAGCGGCCCCCGCCTTCACCCCGGTGCTCCCGCTTCGCCCGGGCGTGGTCCTGAGGGAGGCCCGGCTGCGCCCCGGCGGGAGGAGGCAGCCCGCCGCAGCGGCCCCG
>VXAL01001051.1:0-62458 GCA_013399475.1 Chauna torquata | reverse complement strand
CCTCCCTGTAACCTCCAAAAGGGGAATTTTCCAGCTGGTAATTTCTGCTGCGTCAACACCCAGCTCAAGGGAGAGGAGAAGAGACAAGGGGGCATTTTAACAGCGGCTCCACTTGCAAACAGCACGCCTCGACCCCGGCTCCAGAATTAAGCCCCTTTCCGCCCCCCTAAAAACCAGCATCTGTGCAAGTTGGACCAAGAGTTTGTCAGGAGTGTGGTTCAAAACTGCTTGGAAAAAGGGATGAGGTAATAATACTGGTGAAGCATGTTGTATTTCTCTCTTTCTGTCTGTCTCTTTCTCTCTCCCTTTTTTCTTTCCTTTTTTTTTTTTTTTTTTTTTAAAAGCCAGGCCTGTTTTGGGTTATTGTCTCCCCCTAAAGCCAGACATAGATCGCCTGGCCTTGCCTCCATTTTAATTGCAGGCTGAAATGGGGGAAGTGACCCTCTTTTTTAAAACAAACAGAAAAAAAAACAACAAACAAAAACACCCTTGAAAAAATAACGCCGCTCCTTTGGGTGGATGTAGGTGATTTTTAATAAGGCTGTAACAAGTGCAAAAGTGGCTGAAAATGTTTTCTGTCATGCCGAGGAACTAGTGAGGCGTCCCCCCCTCCCCAAAAGAAAGTGTTTATGGAATTGGGCGAGGGGAGAGGCAGAGGTGTGGGGAAAGGTGCTGGCAGCAGCAGGGGCGTGCTGCCGGATTGCCTTTGTGTCTCTGTAAATAGACATGTCAGTTCCCAAAGTAATACAAGTAGTGTCTGATAACTCAATCCCCGATGACAAATAGAGAATGGAGCAGATTTTCAGGACTGTAACGGTGGGAGGATTTCGCTTCTGAAGCGGAGGAAGGAACGTCGCTGCCTCCCGAGGAGGTTCTGTGGGGCTGAGCGCCCTGGAGAAACCCAGCTCTACCGACCGATATTTATTTATTTTTGCACCTGACAAGGCAAAGATAAACAAAGGAGAGTTTTAACAGTTCTTTAATGAATTCCTCATGCTTTTTATTTTGCAATCTCAATGATTCACTTGGCAAGCCTTACGGGACCGGATTATTATCAGCATTGTTTAAAGCTATGCTAATTAGGAAATGTGTTTTGCAAACAGCAGTATTGTAGACACCTGTACCAAAGTTCTCGCTTGCATTTTAATTGCACCGCTGGTATCATTTTTAGGGTTCAGTCACTGTAATACAGATCTAGGTCCCAGTTCTTGAACTCGATAAAGTATTTATTACAAGTGTGGATTCTCTGTGTACATAGAGCAGCTCTGCTACTAATGCATTAAATGCATTTTTTCAAAAAGGAGAGGGAATATTTTTTCCTTTTTTTTTTTCCTGCGGGGATTGAAAGGAAAAGCTATGGTTATCCAAGAGGAGTGAGAAAAACGTAATTCTGAGGAAGAAGCTTGCTGTGACTGGATAGCTGTTCCACTTTTATCAACATTTTGCTCACACATTTAATTTTTATAGCACCTTTTAACTGGAAGTAAAATTTGACTTTGCTGTTCTAAATTCTGTCTAGGTTCGCTCACTGTTTGTCAAGTTTTATATTTTGAAATCCTCAGTGATGGAAAAAAATGGGTGGAGTGTATTATTAGTCACAATATTTTCAACATGTGATGAGGAATTATCGCTTTAAGGTGTTTTTTGGGGGGGGGAAATGACACGAAATGGGTAGAGGAGATTGCCCGTGGCTGGCAGAGAGCTACAAAAGTGTATTTACGGGGGCCCTCAAACAGACACTCCTGCAGAATGTTGCTTGGTTTGAGACACGAGTGAGATAGCTGTAAATGAAACAGAAAACTAGTCTTTTCTTTTTGATACAGCTTGTCCAGGAGAGGGAAGCTTATTTGCA
Source organism: Chauna torquata (assembly GCA_013399475.1). Classification (NCBI taxonomy): domain Eukaryota; kingdom Metazoa; phylum Chordata; class Aves; order Anseriformes; family Anhimidae; genus Chauna; species Chauna torquata. Next base: position 60,606 of record VXAL01001051.1, on the reverse strand, counting down.
GCTAAATTTGCAATTGCTTTCGTGTAATTGAGACGGTTTTAGTGTTGTACCAAAAAAAGGGATGTTCTAATAATTCTAACGTTAAACAGTTATTCATACATTTTAAGTGCAGCTTCATTCTAAAGTGTGTAAGATTGAGCCTTTGAAAACATGACCTGTACACAGGGTTCTTGGAGACCAAGGAAAATGGGCCACTTTCTCCCCGTGGTCTTTGTTTTCTGGGACAGTTGTACAACAGTGGATATGTTCTTCGCAAGAGGGTTTTTTTTTTTTTTATAACTGGAAGTGCTTAGAGGAAAACCAGTTTAGCAACAGCCCCCCCCCCCCCCCCCCCAGTTCTCCGTTGAGAGGAAAAATGAAAGATCTGTTATTTGCTGTTAATATGCCTGCTTTTCCTCTGATACTGTGTTGTGTTGCTGTGAGGTTGGGCATATTCTTAAAATGAATCTTTTTGTCTTCACTATCCTCTTGCATGGATTTTTTTTTTTTTTAGATTTGCGTTTTTGAAGTTTCTAAGCAAAGTTTCCTGTCCTTCCAGCGGCATAGCAGCAGGCTGACACCCAATCCAAACTGCTCTTGCTTGCTTTCAGAGCAGAATTATTTCATAAACAGCTCAATCTTTCCCAAGACTTTTTTCCCTTAATGTTCTTGCAGGTTTTACTCGCTGCTCTGGAGCACTCTATAATGCTCTCTAGACTCCCCCTAAATTGGTAAAAAAAGCATTCACAGGGGTTTTTCTTGCTCCTGTGTGCTTAGTTTAATGGACAAACAAAAGGGTAAAGAGAGGGCTTAGTTTAAGTCTTTGAGGAGCTACCTGCAGTTGTAATGGTTATCCCGTATGCGCATTATAATTCCCAGGAGCCAGCAGTTCGTGTCCATTACTGGCTCTGAGCGTTATACTAGAAAATTCTGAGACTTTGCACAAAAGAATTAATATCGTGTTTATATTTTGCTTTTGGCTTACTACTCCCTTAGATATTTTTAAGTGTGTAGCTTACCTGTGTTTTGTGTGTGTGATATTTGAAGCTTAAAATGTATGAGTAGTGCAGGAAAGCATGCTGTGGGGAGCGTGGCGATAGCAGGGGTCATGTTAGGCGAGAGTGAAAGGACCCGCCGCGGCCGAGAGATAGAGGGAGGTATTCTGTCTGCATGAAGCGCTGCAGCCTAGGGATTGCCATGAGCTTTTTCCTGATATTTCGGTCAAGTACAATGACATTGTCAGAACTCCAGCGTTAAAATATCACGTTGTTGCTTCAAAACTTCCCTTTATTTCTTCTTGAGGATTCTTTTGTTTCTCTAGGCGATACGTTTGTGTTACAGCACCCTTAACCTAACCTGCTGAAGATTGTATTTTCTCGCTTCCCTCCAGACCTTTAGTCCTTTAAGCAGGATGAGAAATGAAAGCGTGCGTTGCTTGTCACGGGATTTCTCAGGCTTGAGATGCAAGAGACAAGAACCTTGACTTCCCTAAACACTTCAGCACCTTTCTGTTTTGTGCTGCCTCGGTGTGTTTGGATGCACAGCTATGTCCGGTTTGCAGGGACGGCTGCTTGGGATTCAGTTCCCGTCCTGTAGCTATTGACTGAGCGTGCTGGTGTCATAACTGCTCTCCGGCAGTTTCTTCTGCGAAACAGGGGTGCCAGAGTTTAGTCACCTCTGTACTACAGTGTCTGGTATACTGATGAAAAATCATAGCTGTGCTAAATATGCTTGTTCTTCATAAGTGCAAACTAGCCTGAAGTCCTCGCTGAATTTCCTATGAGATACCGTGGAGTCTCGCGGGTGGGGTTTTCTGTCCCTTACAAAGATAGCTGTGGTGCGGTTATTGTCTGAACGGTTGCTTTAGCTTTCTTTCACACCCATATATTTCAGAAGCATCAGTTTTTGTTTTGACTGCTATCAAAACGCTGGTTTTGAACGCCTTCCGAGTGCTTTGCAGGCAGGTTGAGTTCCTTGACAGTAATTCTAATTAGATGGAAATGTGTTCCACTTTGCGGTGTTTAGTTGCACGGAGGTAAGGGCGTATGCGTGCGTTAGAGCGAGCGCCGCGGCTGCGGAGAGGTGTAGCTTTGTGATACGAACAGGTACGTGCAGAGTGACAGCCGAAACCGACCTCCGCCTTGCTTTTTGGGATGTGGCTAGCTTTCATTCCAGCCCATGCAGTTGCGATCCTTCCTGTCCTGGTGCTTGCTTTGCGTATGCCTGCGTATGAGAAGAAAAACATTCTGCAAATATTGGAAGTTGCTTAATGTTCGCTTTACAGCAAAGCTGAGTTGGGGTCTTCTGCAATGGAGGGGGGGCAACAGGGCCTCAGAAATATTCTACAAACGCAGCTACCAGCTTGTGTATGGATTAAAATAAACTTAGTAACAAGAATGTCAGAGTGCATGCCAAGAACTTAGCTGCTTAAGAACCCTACTTAGAAAAGAGAGTAGGGTTTTACATATTAAGGAATATGTTTATACCTGTGTGCACTTAAATTCCTAGTTATGTTTCATAATTTTTTTTCCTCTTCGTGTATTGGACAAACTGCTTGTTCCATCCAAGCTAGTTTTCTGTCTTGTATTTCTCAACTTGTGATGAAGACTTCTGCAGAGAGAGTTGATATTTCAGGCCATTAGGTCACTCTTTGATGAAAGGATTAACAAAACCTGCACCTTCTGTGCTAATATACCATTGGAGGAAATATCTTTCTGACTAGTGCTCAAATCATGCTCTGAAACAGAAGAATCAATGGTCTGTATTAGCCATTAGGTGCTTAAAATACCCAAGCCTGACACTGACTAATTTAAGCACTGATAAACGAAGTCGTCAGGATGCAGTACTCCTGAAGTCCTGCCGCTATAGTGTTGGAGAATGAGGTGGTGGCTAAATATAAAACTAGCTTATTGACTTCCTTCTTATTACCAGTGTATCCTTCTTGGCTTCATTCCGCTTCTAGATTTGATCAACTATGATAAGGGGAAAAAAATAACAGATTTATACTAAAAAGTAAAAAGGGATGCTTACCCAAGGCACTAAGTGCTTGTACCGGGAATTACAAAAACAAAATGAGATTGCTCGCAGAGCACCCTGCCCGTTATCTTTAGTTCTGCACTGGCTGTTCTTACTCTTACGTTGCTGCTGACTCCTTACACCTCTTTTCTGTCTTCTAGGTGCTCTTTCCCTTGGCTCCTCCCACTGCTATACTTCTCTTTCAAAATTACCTCCTGACTCTTCCTCCTTCTTTTACTCCCTCTGTTTTTATGTACTGGGCTTGGGAACTTTAGCAAAGATCCCCTAGCGAAAAAGCCCATGAGAATGTGTTTTTTGGGGGGAACCATTCTTCAGGGCAATTCCGAGCGTGATGTGGTTGCTGTTCTTTAACTTGCTTTTTCTGAGGTGCTTTTTTGTGTTGGCTAAATAGATACACGAGGGTGAAGTCTTTTGCATAGATTATTTTTGTGACTCTCTTCTTTTAAGTGGAAGCTTAGATCTTGTGGGAGTTAACGACACTTGGACAGGTAAGCTTCATTCTAGCTACCGGCAGCCGGAGTTTTTCAGGGTGTCTTTAATCCTCGCTGCTAGCGTAGCAGATGTATGTGTAGCCAAATTCTTTATCTTTTTTTGATATCGCTAGACTTCTCAAACCTCATACACTGCAAGATGCATGGTTTTTAAATGCTGGTTGGCTCTTCTGTGTTCTTAATCTGTTCTGCAAGCTCGGCGGTGTGGGTAGTGTTGGATCTGTTCCTCCCCTGGTGCCCCCAGGTGAGAGATGGGGAGAACAGATCAAAAACAGGGGAATGATACCAGCAGCTGTTTCTGTGCTGTGAAGGAGGGACAGTGTGTGGACAGAGTTGGAAGTTATGGGGAAATGAATAAGTGAAATGCAGAGGAAATGTGGAGTGGAAATATTAGCGCATGTAAGCGTTTTGAGCTAGAGGTGTGCACATGGTGCCCTTTAAGGAAAGGTGCATCCTGTTGTATTAGCAAACAGTTACCAGTTGGAACACTGTATTTCTGGCTGCGTTGCTTTTACAGGCATGAAAAATGGAAGTTGTGCCTTCTGTTGGGCACTTGCATCTTTTTCTACATCTTTGTGGGTTTTCGTCAGAAGTTTTAAATATTTGTAGAGAGGAACAAACAGCTTTACTCTGTACCTGTGTGCGTGCTGCTCGTGAGCATGGCGCTGGCTTTTGAAGGCAGTGATTCAGTAGAGTTGGATGGGAATAGAACTCAAATTTCTTAGTTTTGTACAACGCGGACACATTTTTTTTCTGTAACCTTGGGCAAGTATTTTGGTTTTGGGGTGGTGGTGGGAATTATTGTAACTGTGAGGTGGGATTAATATTAACCCCATTTGAAGTGTATGGATTGCAGGTGTCATATAAACGTTAATGAAATCTTTATGATGCTAGTTAGAACGTACAAGACTGATATGAGATCTTCAGGCAATTTTAACAAGTACTATTTTTTGCAGAGACTTCCTCAAAGCACTTTGGTCTGGAAGTATAGTTGTTTTTTAATTGTCCTAGAATGTTATGTTAAACGGTTCCTTTAACTTAATGCAAGGGCTAAATCGTTTTCCGTAAGATTAGTTATAAAATATTTCAGAGTATTTCTTGTTTGAGATGGAAAACAGTATTGTAAATGTTCAGTTATTTTAACTGTTGCTTGTAATTAAGTGACAATGAAGTTTTTGTACTAAGTTAGTGTAGATTTTCATTTTTCCCTCCTGTTCTTTCCATTCCCAAATACAGGACATCTGAAGAACCTCTTGGAGCTTGTTACCAGAGACCATTTCCCCCTAATCATTAAATCATGCGCTATCCAGCTGTGAAGCGTCGTGGCAGTTGTTTTTGCTAACAGAAAACATTGTCAAATATTGGTAAGTTCGGAGTATCTAAAGATATTTTTGTAATGTGGTAATGGAAAGAGAAAGAGTAACTGGAGGTTATGTTGGTGTTAAGGCTTCCATATTATTAATAAAGTTTGACTTAACATTGATAGCAAAGGCTTGTTTAGAAATGTTACCCAACTGCAAAAGTGGAAGAAATACCCATGGCTATTTCCTGCTCCTACCTTATGGTGAGGGTGCCTCCATTAATCGCAGGCACTTGGTTTTTGTCCATTCGATGAGATATGGAAAAAAAGGTGCAGAACTCAAAGCAAGAAAAACTGAAGAGCAATACAAAATAGGATAGGTCTCAGCTTTATTACTCGTACAAGACTGTTCTGTCTTATTCTGACTCTGGGGCAGGGGTGTAAGCGAGAGAGTTAACAGTAACAGTTCCAAGACTAAGTGGAAAATACATATTAATTTTACGCTTTGCTAACCAAGTCATTTCCAATGCATCTGTGTTGGTTGTGCCTCCCCCCACCCACTTTTTTTTTTTTTTAAACCGTCTAAACAACAGGCCTGCAAAGAGCTAGCCAACACAATTGCTATGGAGAAGCAATCAGAATTAGAGAAAGGCAAGACTTGGCAGTCTGAGATAGAAATTGAAAACAGTCAATGGTATTTGCTTGAATTGGGTTATATTTGTTTTCAAGAAATTCACAGTTATGCTTGTTGCCATAAAAAGGCTTGGATTTTCCTTTTTACTTCATTTGTTTATTAGATGTATTATTTCACCGTTTCTAATGACATTAGTTTACAAATTAAGAAAGTTTTTCCAATATGTCTTCTGATGTTTTCTTTCACAATCTGTTGTTACAGAGGGTCAGTCTTGAAATCAAAAGTATTAATTTACAGCATATTTTCATTACAAGAGCTAATCTGTATATTGAAGATATCTAAAATGCAGAGATAGAAAATACTTCACTGTAATAGCTAACAATATATAAACAGTATAAAATTTTGAAGTCAGAAGTCTTAGTTGAAGTTAAATGCTATAAGTGTAGTGAATGTATTATTCTGCTTAAAATAAGTCGGTTTTGTATAAGAAAAATAGGTGTCTAAGAAGATACAGTGGATAGATCCTCACAAAACAGCCTTTGTGTAGGTGAACTATTCCTATTTTTTTGTACCTTGTATTCATAAATGTTCATGTTTCATCTGCGAAGTCTATCTCTGAGTGTGCCTTAGTACACCTACCTACATATATTTTACACAGAATTTTCAAAATCTTGGGATAGTTTAGTCTCTCAACCTAGAATGTCATCAGCCAGTAGAAACTGGCAATTTAATATTTCAAGAGGCAGTTCTGTTGAATATTTCATTGCAAACATAATTTTTTTCAGGAGTTGTACTGGTAGTTTTCTAGCCTCGTTATTTTATAGGTCAGATAAGGTGAATTAGTGCCCTTCACGCTACAAATGTCTCTTTAAAAAGTCATTAAAGTGAGAATGTTTTGAAAAGCTACCAAACAGGAAACACTGTTGTTTCAAGGATCTGTTTGAAGTTTTTGTATCCAAAATTAGACTTTTTTTTTTGCCAGACTTTTAAGAAGTAACTCTTGCTGACACTGTTGCAAAAAGGTAACCTGGCTTTAATTACCTTTAATGTATTAATATGCTTCAAGTCAACGTTTTTTCATTTGTTAGGTCATAAATAGATATGTTATACTGGGAGTTTGGAGGGAAAGGACTTCAAAATGTATCACCTGTTGTTCAGTAATCTTGTTGTTTAATGTTGATAACTTCTGGTTTTGTCTTTTATCATAGTTCTGTCTTTCTCCTACAAGAGTTCATACCGGTGCTATTGGGAGGTCAAGAAAAGTGCACTACCTGTGCTGCCCTAGGACTGTTGATGTCCTCAGCTGTTGTAGGAGAAACACCAGACCTGGAACCCAGTTTGTTACTGGTAAGAAGTAATTGTCTTTTTTCTTTTTTTAGTTCTCTCTCTCTTTTTTTTTTTAATTCACGTTTGCATGCTTTCTCTAACAAGACCACTAAAAATCTTTTCACTAGTTACTGATTTAAGAACACTCCAGCAAAAACTACATCTCTGGTGGTTTTGTTTGGTTTTGCTTGTTTTCTGCCCTAATTTTGATTTCTAATTGCTCTCCTTCCAAATTGTGGAGGCTAACAATTTTCCCCTACCTTTCCTTTTCAAACCTGGTTTTCTTACGAAATTCTTCATGTGCTGTCAGAATTAATGACAGTTAATAAACGAATTTTTCTAAGATACATTGCAAGACAGCAGGACTTCTGAAGGTTTTTGTAGTCTGCATCTTCAGCAGACTATAGCTGACCCAGTAGCTTCAGGTAGATGGTTTGACACGTCAAAGCCAAGTCCCTGGCTTAACATTGTGGAGTGGTGTGTGAAATGTTTAATGATAGCTCTGTTATTTTGTGTTCTGCTTACTGGAGTTAGGTTTTGCTTGTGGTTCTTGTTTAGGTTGCAGAAGCAAAGCTTTAGCAGCAGGGTGAATGACTGGAAGCATGCAGTGTTTTGAATGTCCACATTCTTCTTGCTGAAATTGGCCTTCTTTTAGTTTCTAATTGCATTTGGATCTATGTATTTTCACAGCGGAAGCAATTGTAATCTGAGGATATGGTCTTAAACTTATTGTATTTCCTGACTAAATCTAATCCGGACAGATGGGGGTGAAATCCTTTTACCTGCGCTGACAACTGGCAGTTGAAGCGAGTGAGCTCGTTTGCCAGTGTATTACAACTACTGAAGGTGTAATGCTTCCCTGTGGCTTGAGCTTACTCATGGGCTTTCTGGATTGTAACTACTACAGAGATGCTAAGTAGAAATGGTGTTATACTGCTGTTGATGGTGGGGTGGCATTGGCTTGAAATTAGAGACATGTTAGTGAATCCCCGTCAGGCAGATGTTAATTGCCGGTAGGAGGTTTTTGTTTTGTTTTGTTTTTTTTGTCCTATAGTCAACGAAAATTGAGGGTGCCTCTCAAATCTGTTAATAAAAATGCAACTAGGTGTGTGTATTTTTTTTTCTTTAAGTTCACTGAAAACAATATGCCTCCTCAATTCTTGCATTCGCTATGATTCTGTAGTATTTCTCAAACTGAATGGCAGGACTTTTATTTTCTTCGTGTGACTGCTAACCCATAAGGATGAACATTCCCTGTTAGGCTGTAATTAAACGTTTTCAACCCCATTCGTAACGGAAAAGTGATACACTGTTCTGCTGAAACCGTGAGTTGTGAGTAACCTCTTTGGGCTGGGGTCTGGTTTGATCTGTGTACAAACATCTACCTATTTCTCTTTGAATTCAGAGTTGTGGCTTGAATGACCAACTTAAACAACAAAAGACAGGCTGCTTGAATCAGAACAGAAGAATTTCTTTTGGGGCGACTGTTCCTTTTCATAAGCTGTTACTTCCACCTACATTGAATAAAACTGAAACACAAATACAGTTTTGGGGGTATCCAGTATAAGGAAATCAAAAATTTTCTAGAATGGTGTGCTCTTCTTCCTCAAATACAGTTGTGAGAAAACACTGTAGTTTTGGAGATGTGTATTTGAAAAACTCGTGAGTGGTGTCTTTGCAAGGAGTTAACATCCATTAATATCCCAATTCTTCCACTTTCTCTCTCGCTTAAGAGAATAATCTAAGTATAGGTACTGTCCTTTGCAGTTGCTAAGGTTACGTTGTGGTTTTGTTCTCTTTTTTTTTTCTTTCCCTCCAGCGTAGGGCACATGGATAGGAGGAATCCTCCGTATTTCTGTTGTCTTTAACTGGGTAAAAGTGAAACTTGTATACGCACTGTGCCTTGTGGAAGGAGGAGTTTCAAGTCCAATCTCACCTTACAGAGCTCCTTTATAGAGGAATTTAAAAAATGTTGGAATGTCTTGGGAGTGGAGACATGGAAAGGACATGGGGGAAGCAGAGAAATGGGGTGTGTTTGTGTGTTTTTGTATAATAAACCATTGGAGTGAATTTCAGTTCTTCCTTAATCTGTTTTCCTTTTCTCTGAAGGGAGATGGGGGAGGAAACAACACATTTTTGGTTAAATTCCAGTTGGCCTGTTTTCTCTAGGGAGCGCAGAGTGGCTGGTGGAAGAGCGCACTACTGAGTATTCTGGTACTCGCTAACTGGAGCCCTTAGCATTAAGCAGAAACTTAAGTTTAGAAAATTGCAACAGATTGAATGTCATGTAGTTTAAATTTTTGGTTAGCTTATATTTCGTGGGACAGCAAAAAGTATTTTTCTCTTGTACAGGGCTTTCAACTGATCAGAAAAACTGTAGCCCATTTTTGTTGCTGGTTTACTTCTGAGTGAAAGGAATGAAGTACTTTGGAGTTTATTTTTGTCCCCACTATTTCCCAAGGGACAGTACGGTAGAGGCTTTCATCTGTGTACTGCATTTCTTGTGTGGCTTTTTGTCAAAATTTAAATTAGTTGCACCTAAACTCAGCAAATTATTTGAACTCCTTAATTTTAGTGGTGTTGAGATTTTAGTCGGGGACTTACTATGGGTGCATGTGCTGAGAGATTGGCTTTGTAAGTATTGCTGGTTCTTCTTTTCACCGTAGGCGAAATTCGCATTAGGTGAATAGTTTGTTTATTTAGACTGTTATTATGCTATCAGATAATATTTTCATGTTCAAACAACTGTACTGATAATGCAAAATAGTTTTCATAAGTGCTGTATTTGTAGAACTAGGTTCATTCTAGCTGGGGTTAAAGTTTATATAAATTATGGATGCTTACTTTAAGACCAGGTTTTTGAAAACATGAAAAGCAAAGCGGTCCTGTATCTGGACAGAAGCGTGCATGAAGGTGATTATTAAATCTGCTCATGTTTTGTTTTTTGCCATTACATGCAAGTGTTGTTTAGGGATTTTTTTTTTTTTTTAAAGTAATATAATTGAATTACTGTACTATCTAGAAACTGACTTTTGGAGAAAACCTGATCTCCTACAGTTTATTTTGTGGAAAATCTACAGATGAGCTTAGATGGTTCATTGACTTCTTGGAAAGCAGTGTTGTGTCCATGTGCTGCCATCAGAGGCCAAGGCCAAAAGAATTTTAGTAGGTGTTCAGCTTTGAAATCTTTCAGTGTGTTAAAAAGACCTGAGAGATAAATATTGTTACCAAGAGAAAGGGGTGGGGGGGAACAATGCTCGACAACAGGCCACAAAACAGCATGTGAAATTGGAGCACAAGAGCACAGGGTTTTGAAGCTTCCTGAATTTTTAACTACTAACAAATTGCCTTAAATTTAACTTGGATTAATTCCCTAGTGATCCTTGACATTAAACGGGTGTTCTGGTTTGACATGGGTAGACAGAAAACTAATTAATTCCTCTGAATTTGAGGCATATTTAATTTTCTCCCCCAAAGACCTCTCATTTAAAAAGTACAGTGCTGTGACAAATGTTGAATGTGGAACGATGTGTATAAGGGGCAGACCTTTAGACGGAGGAAGATCAAGACATCTCCAGTAACAGTTGCTGGCTCGGTAGATGTTAAATTTTATTGATTAGCCTGAAGACGAGAGTATCCACATCTTTGCTTGCACGCTTGAAAAATGCTGTAATGGGATCACCTGTCAATGGAAGGGATGCTGCTGTTTGTGATGGGTGTCTTCTCTGTTCACCTCCCTCTCTCGTTATACTTAAAATTTAAGTACTTTGGAGCAAGGATAAGTTGTCTTCCCTTTGCACGGAGGAATGTATGTTCTTGTTATTTTTACTTGTGTTATATTCATTATATTTTAGAATGTCAGGTGGCTTTGCTTTCTTGTCCAGAAGGTGCCTGCCCACCTTCTGCTCTTGACCCCAGTGCCCTTGGAAACGTGGGCAAGTAAGACGCAAGGATTGTGTGATGTTACTGTAATGACATGCTTCTGTTCGTTCATGGCGTGCCTGGAGGGTGTCTTCTGGTAAGAGCTTGGTGGGTGGGAGGGAAGCCAGCAGTAGGGAGTCTTGCACTTTTTTTTTTTTTTTGTGGTTAGTAAAAATCTCTTGATAGGAAATTATTCAGAGATAAGCTATTTCATAAACAGGCTAGCAAGTGCTTTACCCATAAGAAGCAACGGGTTAGTCCATGTCTGCTTCTCAAACAGGTGCAGTCTGAACCAAAGGTAGAAAGAGACAAATGTTTTCATCCAGTTTTCTGGCACAGGCAGCTTAAACAATGAGGTGTATCCTAAAATACTGTTATCGCCAGTGAGAGGAACCCAGCCATGCACTGAACTAAGCTGAACAAGCATACAAAATAGTGAAGAAATAAAATTTCAAGGAATCGGTGTAATTTCCAGCTGAAAGACATTCAAGAAGAAATCCAGGAAAAGCTGTTGTTACTTAAACTCACAAAAGCAGACGAACACATTGACGAATACTCCTGACGCTAATCTGTGTTAAATTGAGGAAGGGAAAGTTATCCTCGCAGGAAACAATTCTTTTTTTCCAACCAATTCCAGGGAGATGCTGCCTTGGAGCGTGGATTTTGATACCTGTAAAGGAAGAGGAAAAGGAAATGCCAGATCTGAAACCTTCTGGTCATTTCATAATTGTATACTGTGAGATTTCTCGCATCTTCCTCTGAATTATGTGGATACAGCAGCTGTTAAAGACAGGATTGATGATGGACAACTCACTTTATACTGTGTGGCAATTCATATTTCCTGAGGGGACTAGGCTGACTCCAGCTCCTGAAAGTGGATGCAGTAGTGGTTTCTGGAATAAAGACAAAACTGAACTGTCATTCGGCCTTAATAGGTGGTTCTCTCAAAACTAAAGATGCTAGGAAGTGGTGGCAGCCACCTTCAGAGCATGGATTAGAGAGTTTCTGTGCTGGCTGGGTCTAACAGGATCTTTTCAGATCATTTTAAAAATGAGTTCTTTGGGTTCTTGCTCCCCAGCTCTGATTCCTGTTTGGTTATTTTTATTTGTTGAGATGAAGGTGGCTTCTGTGTGAGAACTTGATTTTGAAGTCCCCAGGCAGGTTTCAGTGTCACGCAGGTGGTGTCATTCAGATAGCGTAGAGTTACGCTACTATTGACTTCTTCCTGTTCAAATAAAAAGATAAGCTTCTTCATGCCTTTTGTGCCTAGCTCTGTAGAAAAGCTGCATGGAACTGAAACGCACAAACACCAGTTCAGCCTGTTTGTGTTGCAGGAAGGAAGATGGTCCTTCCTCTTTGAGGGAAGCAAATGTTTTCCAATGATTAGGGGCCAGCTGGTCTTGCAAATTAGCATTTCTGACCCTGCCGAAGAGACAGCTCCATCCTTGCAGAACTGACGAAGTTTGTGCAGGCAATAGTTGCGTAACTTGAACTTTTGAATCATCAGGCAGGTCCTCTAGAAGAGAGGTCCTGGGTAACGTATGTTCTGTGGGCTGAGGGGTGGTATTCCAGCCAATGGTGTTGGCTAAACTGTAGCTGTTTTGCTTCTGTAGATGATATTAATAGCACAGACTAGGGGAAGGGGGGCATGGATCTTACCTATCTGTATTCCACAGTACTGGAAACCCACTTGCATGTGTCAGTAAACTTTCTTAATTGTGGCTGTCCTAGGACTGCCCGTTTCTGCAAGTTGATTCGAACAGATGGGACTGAATGTGCGTTTGAACTCGATGTATGTTCAAAAGTTGCTTCAAGCTCGCATCAGCCTCCTTACTGACAGTGCTTATATTTAACCATGTATGCTTTAAGACTGTAAGACCTCAGCAATTTGCTCTCACAGTGATTTTGTTTCTATCAGCAACCGCCGGTATCCTAAATCCAGGCTTCTGATGTGTGTGCCTGCCCATAATTACACTCCGAATTTGGTTTTGTCAGCACATACCGATTTTACAGTTGGATGTTGAGATATAGGCCCCCCTATCAACTTTACAGTTGGAACTTCTTATAATGGAACAAATTTAAGGTTTGAAAGAAAGGAGTAGTTATCCTTCACGTCATAGGGCAGCTTGGCACTCAGTTGGACCATTAAACCAGTGCTACATGGGATATAGATCTTGATAGTAAGCTCCAAAGAAGTGGTACAAGCTAGGTAAAATGGCAGAAGATATGCAAAGGAATTCGTAAAGTTGTGGCAGCAAAGGCGAGTCTGGAATCGCAAAGCAAGTAACTGCCGAGGTGTGGTGTCGCGGGGACTACGTCATCGGGCTGTTCGGCACTGCCAGCCTCCTTCCTTGGCTAGCACTTGGAGCGCTGGGAGCCATTTCAGATGAGGAGGGGGATGTGTTGACACACCAGGTGTCGGTTGAGTGTTACCTTGGGAGAGGAAGGACAGGGAGTTTCTGATAGATGCTGAATGGAGAACAGATTAAACTGCATAGTAGGAGTGACTTTCCGAGAGCCGCGCAAAATGCGGGTATGTTGCTTGTATTGCTGTATTGCTTCTCTCGTACTTCTACTTCGCAGGTGGAGTGAAATTCAATCTGAAAATATAGTGCCACTGATTACTGTTAACACATCCAGATTTAAGACCTTTTTTCATCCTGTTTCAGAATATCAAAGGAATTTAATTTTGGACGTAACTTACCATGATGCAAGTCTGTCATGCTGCTAGCACTAGCTAGCCTTTATTATTATTATTTTTTGAGTACACTGTCAAATGTTATGAAAGGTGATCAAAAGTCCTAAAAATTGTTATCAGCCTGATAGATGCTTTATTATTTTGGGCATAAAAGCATCCTTTCTAAAAAAGGATGATTAGGTGATTTATTAGAATTTTTTACCCAACGTTTTAGGGTGGTTGTGGGGGTAAACTTGGAGGTATAAAGCCAAGGAAATAACACATTTTATTGCAAAGTTAAAAAATATTGTGCCTATAACTCATTAAGCTCCAAATAACGTTAATTTCATAGTTCCGATCCATTGCCAGTTAGTTTGGGTGGGGACTTGAAATTTTGTGATCTGTGGCCTTGGATTTGCTTATTGCTCTTCTGACTTGAAAACAGTATTTATAGCCCCTCAGTGGCAATATAGCAAGGGAAATAGCTGGTTTCAATTGGCTTGTGCTGTTTGAGGATTTCAGCTATTCAGTGTGCTACGCATAATGCTTTTTCCCTTGAGGAAATTGTGTTTCAGAGTGCTTTTCAATAGTTTGTATCCGTCAGTATGGTTTCAAGTGTAGTACTTCTGTCAAAACCAAACTTTACTGAACCCAAACAGTAAAAACTGGCAGCTGTTTTACCCAAGTAACTTCGGACAGGTTTTCTTACAAGTCTGCAGCAATTTAAAGAAACATTTCTCTGGGTTGTTACGAGACGCTGGAGGATTGAGCTTCAAATCTAGTCCCTTTTAATGTAAATTATTTGAAGTATGGTAACAATAAGCTGCATCGTGTAGTAAATGTGGGGTCTTTCTAGGCAGTTGTTGTATTTTGTGGGATTCTTTCAGGATGAACCTGTTATTTGATTTGGTACAATTTGGGGTTGGTCTCATTGAGTCTTTCCAAAACAAGACCACAGACATGTTTTTCATGCTGTAATACAATCGTTTCGTTCCCCATGCAGGACTTGTGGAAGAGGAAACACAAAGATTTCCAAATGAATAACCGCAAGGAAGATATGGAGATTGCTTCCCACTACCGTCATCTGCTTCGTGAACTTAATGAGCAGAGACAGCATGGCATCCTCTGTGATGTTTGCATTATAGTGGAGGGGAAGATATTTAAGGCTCACAAAAATGTTCTGCTTGGGAGTAGTCGCTACTTCAAAACGCTGTACTGCCAGGTACAGAAAACCTCCGACCAGGCCACGGTCACCCATTTAGATATTGTAACTGCGCAAGGCTTTAAAGCAATCATTGACTTCATGTATTCTGCACACCTAGCACTGACCAGCAGAAACGTCATTGAGGTGATGTCAGCTGCTAGCTATCTGCAGATGACAGATATTGTACAAGCCTGTCACAATTTCATAAAAGCAGCTCTTGATATAAGCATAAAGTCTGATGCTTCGGATGACCTTGTCGATTATGAACTTGGAGCCCCTTCCAGCAGTAGTACAGATGCTTTGATTTCAGCAGTTGTGGCTGGCAGGAGTATATCTCCCTGGTTAGCTCGACGAACAAGTCCAGCAAACTCTTCTGGAGATTCAGCTATTGCCAGCTGCCACGAAGGAGGCAGTAGTTACGGAAAAGAAGATCAAGAACCAAAAACAGACAGTCACGAAGACATTTCATCCCAGTCTCTTTGGTCTAGTGACATGGGCTATGGGTCTTTACGTATCAAGGAGGAACAGGTTTCACCGTCACATTATGGAGGGAGCGAATTACATTCTGCCAAGGATAGTGCAATACAGAACACTTTCTCAGAACAAGGAGTAGGGGATGGCTGGCAACCCACTGGGCGCAGAAAGAACAGAAAAAATAAAGAAACTGTGCGTCATATTACGCAGCAAGTGGAGGATGACAGCAGGGCAAGTTCTCCAATGCCATCTTTTTTACCTGCCTCAGGATGGCCGTACAGCACTCGAGACCCAAGTAAGTCATTCTTCCACTTTCATTCCTGATGCGGAAGACCTTGAGTTAATTACATCTGTTTATGGTATGATCCTATCAGTCTCTGAGATATATTAGCTTACCAGAGTGTGAAAAACACAAAAACCTGTGTTGCCAGCAATTCAGAGGAACCAAGCACTGTACAGCTCAGCTAGGAACACCAGTGTCACAGCAGTGCCAGTTCTATCAACGAAGTTGGTGGTTTTGTTTTGGCCTAGAATGTAGAACAGCCTACATCACCCCCAAAACACCATTATAATCACTGGAATTGATGAGATAAACGGTTAGAACTTGTTTTGGCAGGTCTGTAAGCTCATCACTTCATGTCCACGTTGAGGAATTTTCTGTGCATAGTATATTGACACTGTAATTACAGCACGCGGAGGTGTGACTTAGTGAGTCTTAATAGTACTGTTTTCAGTATTTCATGATGTCCAGGAGTCACTTTCTCGTGTAAGGAAACCACCATAGCTTGTTGGTGGTAATAGCAAGATAGGTATTTGGTAACTTTAAGGATACTGCTTTTTGAGGTATTACTAAGGCTTAAAGATGTATTTTGATATGTGACTGTGTTCTGAGTGGATGCTTTTTTAAAAATCATAGCCAGGTAGAAAAATGTTTTCTTGACTTCTTCTGAACCTTTGGTAGTTATTTTTGTGTCAGAATTGAGACGACTGTCCTGTTTGGTTCACTAATCACAGGCAATTAATAGATCCAGGAACACTGGTGACGTAGGGGTTTGGTGTTTTTTTCCTGAGGACTTGAAGAGAGTGTGGTGTTGAACTCCCTCAGGCTGACTTGAAGAATTTAGTCTGTGATATGAGTTAGCCTGTGTTTCATTGCATACCAGAATCCGAGTCAGCCAAGAGGAGGGTGTGTGAGATTATATACCCTTGTGTTGTCAAATTCAGATGAAAAAGCAATATAAACAGTACTGAAAGCCTGAAGTGTCTTTGTGGGCTGAAAAAGGTTGTTTAAGTTAATTGCAAACTGAAATTTAAATGTGGCTTTTATTGGTATTTAAACGAATGGTTAACTCTACAAATATCTGTAGATGTGTCACATTTTACAGTTATTTGCTGCAGTAGGCTTCATGTAATTATTCTAATTGGCTGATGATAAAATCTAAACAACTTCAGTTAGAAGAAAGATGTGAAATAGCTTAAGATAACAGCAATTTATGATGAATCCTGGTTTTATAATGCGTGTATTCTAGGATTGTTTTGAGTGAAGGCTCAGCGTGGACTGCCTGGAATGCTATTGGCACACAAATATTTTTCACTTTTGCAGCATCCCATAAAAACAACTCAAACGCTTGTACTATCTACGGGGTGTGTGGGTTTTGGACAGGTATATGAGGCAAACCACATGTTGGAGTGACTACGGAAATGGAACTGCAGCACTAATCTTAGCAAACTGCTTATAAATTGAATGTCTTTAAATTATGCTGTTGAAAAGAGTGCCAAATATAAGAGAGAGTATTACTGGAAGTGGAATGATGTCTACATTGTTTAATTCCTAACTGTTAAGGAATTAAGTAGAAGTGGCCCTTTTCTTTACAGCTGTTTGCGGATGAGAGGAAGATGGCTTCTGGTGTTGACTCAGTGCAGTGCTGAGACAGCTCATCAGCAGACACAATCAAGTTATTTGTTGCAAATCTTGTCTTAGATGCAGTTTCCAATAGAAGAGGTGTTTCTAATGATGGAAAAAGGGAAGCTGAATGGTGGTGGCTCGGGGCGGTGTTTCAGTATTCCACTAGTCCTAGTAGAGCAAAAGGAAAAACTGAATAGCCATACTTCTTGCTGTCCAGAATAGAGAAGTGCCAGAACTGAACAAGCACAGGGCGCTGTGGAAGTTGGCAGCGGCCAGCCAGCGTCCTGCTGCTCTAAAAGCAAAGTGGTGCTAAGTGAAAATAACCCTGCTGAGGCTGAGCTGCTACTGGTTTTGCCCATACCAGATGGAGAGGTGAGCGGAGATGCGCTTCTCCAGTTGGTCGGCTGGAGGGTGAGGAGACGCACGCTGCGCTGTGCCCTGGGGCTTGGGACGGTGGTTATGGACTTAACAGCAGGGAGCGTCTCTGCGTGCTTGGGGTTCTCCGACATCCCTGCGGTTACAGGAGGAGCCTTGCGTGTAGTTCAGGCTGATTTCTTTGGTCTTTGGGGGGGATTTTTTTGGTATGATTTAGGTGGACTTGAGATCCTTGCATGTTCAGTTTTAGTTTACACTTGGATGTTTTGGCAGCAGCAAGCCTTGTGTGCTTGTGTCTGTAGATGTGTGGTTTGGGTGAAGTCAGAGTTGGTCACTGAGGTGAGGTTGCTTCTCTTTCAGAGCGCAAAGAACAAGAGAAAGCATCCCTGCTACCACAAACCATTGCTGTCCTGGTCTCTCTCTACAAGCAGTAGGGTCTTTTGGTCTTGCATTAATATTTCCCATCTCCAGCAGGTGGAAGCAACCCTCTTGCGAACTGCTCTCTCTCTCTCAAGTTGCTACAGGGTTCTGCTTAGCTTAGTTATTGGTACCCAGGTTCTTCTCTTTCCTGCTGGAGTTCAGAAGTAGTCTAGGGGTGTTGCAAACTTAGCTCCAACACACGAAAAAAACCTTGATTCTCTTCTGTGAAAACAGACAATGACAAGTGTCTGTGCTGTGTAATGAGTATTTGGGGTGTGGTTGAGTGCTTCGCTCTTTAAATTTCAGCTTAGAGTTGTCTTTGAGTTTGGTAGTGTCAGGCTTCATTCTTCAAAACAAAGCTCGTAGTCTGGGGCTTTTTGTTCCCTCACTTATTTAGGAGTGTCCCTAGCCATACTGTTCATAGCTGAGATGAAAAGGTGCCCCTTTGAGGAAATGGGTTTGAAAGCTCTTTCATAAATATGCTAAGAGGAAAAAAGTTACCTAGAACTTTGTTCTTTGAAGCTCATTAACTTTTCTGATCTACTCAGTTATTTTTAAGATGCTGCTTGTTAAGTCTGAAAGCCCTGATTGTGGGATAATTTGGGTACCATTTGCAAATGCTTCTGTACTGGAGGACTAACACAGACCTGGCAATACAAAGCTGATTTAGGAGAGTCCATCTTAAAACTTCAGTGTTAGCGTCTTCCTCCTGAAATTGTTCAAGATGATCATGTGGTCTTTCTTGCAAGCAGCATTGCATTTCAGCAAGATGCAAGCAGCAGTTTGGAAAGTCTATCTTGCAAGTAACTGTGGCATCACCCTTTTAATTCAGTGATTTGGAGGGGGGCAGTTATATGGGAATACTTAATTTATGCTATGTTTCAAGAAAGCTCACTGCAGTCATTGAACCTTTGCTTTTGAAACAGCTAGCAGCTCGTTTTCGCTTTGTCATGGTGCCTCTTTCAGTGGGAAACGCTCCTTGTTGATTCAAGAAGGGTGCATTGGACTGTACATCTGACATGATGCAATGGGGCTTAAAACAGACACAATTTTCTTCTTTAATTTAAAGGATAGTAAAATTCTTTTCAAATCAGTTGATTCTCTTCCAGTGGTTGGTGGGATGCTGCTTAAAGTCTTGGAATTTGATTACACTACAGATTAAAATAAAAAAAAAGAGTGTCCGGAGTAACTAGCATCGTGGAAGTGGCTGCTGAAGCAAAAGATTCTTAATGTCTGTCATGAAGAGTGTATCTTCTTTCTCCAAGACAGAATGCTTGAACAAGATTTGCAAAAGAATCCGAACTAAGTCAGGATGCTAAATGAAGAATGTGATTAAGCTTTCAATTTCTACAGGGTGGTGTCAGTCAAGCACAAAGCTCGAAGAAGACTGTCTTCTCATGCTGCTGCTGCCAGTTTATTAATCTGGATTCTCTGTTGAGTCATAGAACACACTAGTTCTCTTCTTTCTCGTCCTGTTTGGGTTGTTTAGGATGTCACTCTGTCATTCCTTATATGAAACGTTCAGATATATGTCTTCCTCACCAAGCCACATTAACTTGGAACAGCAGTTCTCCAAAGTAAACTTAAGGATGGGCTTTTATAAATAAGTTTCTTCATAACTGAGCCAAGAAGAATTTCCTCCACAGACTTGCCAAAATAACAGGTCTACGTTTTATTTTAACCTGTTTTCTGCAACTTTGTAGAGTTTCTAAAGAGACATTGCTATTTATTAGTTGCAATATCAAAGATTTTAATGAAATTCTAAAGTAGCCTTGTGTCTTGAGCATCTTCATTTTCCTTAGGTTGTTGTTCGCTTAACACTTCTGGATGAAGTTTGTGTAGAATTGCACATCATGAGGGCATTGACTGCAGGACTGGCTGATATTTTAAAGGTTCTCACCAAAGAGGGCAGTTACCTTCACTAGAAGAGCTGTTAAGCTATCAAAATGTTGCTCATTTTGCCTCTTCATATAACGGAAATGCCTGTCACTTGGGGTATCTTTTGAAGAATTTATTGATGGTGTTATTAATGTGCTAGTTCAAGCATAGTAGTTACGATTCAGGAAATTATTTTGAAGGAAATACTCCCACTCACCTTCTGAGCATTTGCACCCTAAAGCTGCAAGCAAATTTTTTTTTGTGCCAATTGACTGTGAAATTAAGCTAATTATTTTCAAAACAGAACAGTCATTTATAAAGACATTACAGTTTGGGAACTTTTTGCTTTATTTTGGCTACATGTAGTGAAATTGTTGTATTCTGTAAGAAGAGCTTCAGGATTTATGTTAGCCCGGATTAACTTCATGGGAAGGATGGACAGGACTTCACTATATCCTTCTGACTTTGTAGAGTTCCAGGTTACTTTAATATTTCCCTTCAAAATCTTAGATTTTGAACAAGTTTCCTCCCTCACGATGAGGAGAAGTTCAGGCTTATTTTTGGATGACGCAAACTGATTTCAGTGCGGACAGTTGTGCTACTGGCTCTCCGTGAAGGTTGGAGACAGCTGGTGTCGTAAGCTTTTTCCCATCCCTTTTTCCTGTCTTGGTTTGTTGAGAGTGAATTATGATTGCAGGAGCTGGTGGCGGTCCGGATGCTTTGCAGTTGGATCACATACTGAGGTTACATTTCAGAAGGCTACGGAGAGAGGCAAGAAAGAGCTCTGTGTAGGTGGACACAGCTAGCTTTATGCAGGTGAGGTTTCTGCACCTGTCTGAGTAAGGTAGGTGAGTGTGTAGATTGTCTTATTACAGAAAGATTTTATGCTTGCAAAGAAGTCTTTTTCTCAGCAAGCAACCAGGCTTCCTGTAACTCTAATCTTTTCCATGCAAATCTTCAAATCCTGACCTTGTCCCATCATCTCTGGAGATAAAACCAGAGCATGGATTTTTGTCAGCATCAGTGGAAGATGTCTGCTGTAGCAAGGATTAGGAATTCTTTCTTCTGTTGCTTTAGGACATCAGGGGATACTTGAACAAGATGGGAAACTGCTTGCCTGCCAAAAATGTGTAGACGCTCTAATGTGGCAGTGATGAAAGTCTGTGGAACTGGGTAATTCTTTTTACTTCTGCTGTATTCAGAATGACATTATACTTTGAATCCTGGTTACGTGTTGTGTGTGCGTGGTAAACATCTGTGTATTGATCGTCTTCTTTTCATGATTCAAACAGTTTTATTTTTTTTAAATGCCAGATCACTTTCTTTAGCTGGGGTGTTGGTTGTAGGTTGGTACGTATGTCTTCGTGCCTCTTCCTGGAGAGAGAAGGGCAGACCTCCTTAGAAGAGGACAGTTGTGACTAGTGTGTACAAACTGTTCTGTAATGACTACCAAATGGGAGGGTGACGTGCTATGTGTACGTAGGTATGTAGCCAATTCATTGTTTGGCGAATTGTCAGCTGTTTGGTGGTTTCTCTAGATGTAGCTACTGCACAGTAAAATCTGGTTTCAATACATCCTGTTCAGGAAGCTTAAGTTGCTGCAAATCCATTTCTTAACCCCAGTCGCCTCATTTCCTTGCTTTTTATTTATTAATTTTTTTAAACAGTGAAAATTGCATTGTTTCTGATGTGATATTTGGCAAGCATTTTAGCCCATGTAGTGGAATAAGGGTCTTAAATATTGAGAAGAGGGGGGGAAAAATGAACATAATGTTTGTATTCAGGTTTCAGCTGTTTAAGATATTCTAAGATTTTTGTTTCACAAAAATATAATACTTGTGGCTTTACATGCTACTCTATAAATAATTAATTTACTGTCTTCAAGAGCTGGTATTAAAAAAAGAAGATATATAGGCTAGCACTGAATGAGGAAATAAGGAAAAAGTAGCCTGAATGAGTTCAGAAAGACTGGGGCTTTGCAGTCCGGGACAGAGCTATTTGGTATGAAGGAATATGCCAACGCAGAACAGAGATACAGACGGGGAAGGAGGGACAGCAGTGTACGCGAGAGAAGCGTGTAAGGAGCGGGAAGAGGGACAATAGAAAAAGAGAATGGAGAACAAGTTCTTTGGTGTAGTAAAGGACAAGCCAGCTAACATCTGTGGCAGTGTCGGAGACAGGCCGAAGAGGCGAGGGGGCAAGGTTAGACGAGAACATGCCTGTGTTGGGAATGCTTGTTGAGCGTTAAGGCACAGTGTATGAATTTATTTATTTCCGACCCTACTGTTCCCATTAGAGGTGGATAAACCTTAATTAAATGAACTCCCTCCTGTCCAGACTTTCGTCGCTTTTAACTTTTGCAGACCAACGTTAGAAAGTAATGCCGCGCTCCAGCGTGACGTGGAGGTGCGTGGCAAATGCTTGTGCTCCCATGTGCTGTTCTGCGTTGCTTCTGCTGCTGGTGCCAGACTGAGCCGTCTGCTCTGACCTCTCCAGTATCCAAAGCTTCTTTCCCTACTCCTCAAAGGTTAAAACAAAGGTGTTTTTCTTTTCTTTGGTTGGTTGTTTTGTTTGTTCTTTGTTTTTTTTGTTTGTTTTTGAAATGTGATATCACACCCTTAGTGTTTCTTGAGAACCTATAAATCTTACCTAAAACAAAATTTTATTGGTAAGTTGTAGATTTTTTTTTTGTGGGACAAAAGCAAATATTTTACAGCAATGAATGAAAACTGGGGTGGTTAACCTTTCAGTTGTCAAATTAATATCTGATGTGTAAAAATGGGCTTGAATTGTAGTAGGTTTCCACTGTTAGGTCATTATTTAGATCATTGTTTTGTGCTCAGTTTTGGAAAGATCGCTTTTCAAGTAGGATAGGTGTTTTGAATCAAAATGTTCAGACTACTGTAGAAGTGTTGAGTATTTTTGAGGACAGGTATGAGTAAATTCCAGATAGCTTGCCACCTTGGAAAACTGTTGATTACTGCATTTTTCCACCTGCTTTGCAAGAAGTTGTAATTACAGTGCAAGGTATTCTACTTCGCTACTGTTGAGGTTTTGATGATGTTCTTAATCACAAAGTAATTCCGTGCTGCACGCAGCGGCAGTTGGTGATGCCAGGCTTTCTGTTGCAGCCAGGTCTGCAGGGGTTACAGATTTCTGCTCTAATGCCACCCCCAGAATTCTTTCTCAGCGCTGAAATCAGCTTAGACCGTGTTCTGCATTCCACTGGCTTACGGAGGTGCCCAGGTTTCTAGACTGTCTGTGATACTGTCTTCTGGTGCATAAAGCCATTAGTTTACCCTGTGGAAGCAGCTGCTAGTTGCAGCAAAATGCAAAAAAAAAACCCAGACAACCAAACAAAAAAACCAAACCTCTATGTCCTTATGCTGAATTTTGCAGAAAGGTCGTGGAGAGCGCTCAGTGAAGAATTCAGGTTCTCAGTATCACCACAGTAATAGGCTAATGAAATTATTAGGATGCAGTCTTCGCAGAAATAACTATTTTGAGTTCCTGTTTTTAAAGGGTTAGGTCAGGTTATTTTCAAGTCTGGAAACTAAAATCATTGCTTTTAAACCCAGACACTTACCCATGGCTACACCCTGGCTTTAAAATGGTTCCACCCTAAACCAGCTTTAGCTCAAAGCTCTGTGTCCGTTTCCTTTCCCCACCCTGCATTCCATTTTCCCCAGGCTCCAAAGCCCTCCTCCTCCTCCTCCTCTTCCTCCTCCCTATGGTAACAGTCCCAGTTCTGTTAAGCTGCTTGCCCTCCTCCGATCAGAGGCACTTCCCCTCTCGAGTGCCCTTCTCCCTGCTTTTTGTTCCTTGTGCTAGGTTAAACTAGGCTCATCTTGACAGATCTCCCTTATCCAAAAACAAAAACAAAAAAACCTGGAAAAAAATCACCTCTTTACCCTTATTTGTTTCTTTACTGAAATTACAAGTAGTAAGAAATCAAGAAAGTTTTAGAATTTTAGCATAAACAGTTTGAATCCTACTTTGTGATCGTCTCTGTTCAGGACTTTCACTTTCACATCTGAAGTGATGCTTTTGCATTCACATGTAGTAGGAATCATTCTCTAGATGCAGTGTCTCAAACGAAAACTGATTTTGCTGTATTGGTCTCGGATTTGATTTTTATTTGTTTTAAGAATTTTTTTGACATTCCTTTTAGGCATTTTTTCAAAAGGTAAATATTCTAAAGGATTTTGAAAGGTTATAATTGTCATGCTATCATATCACGAATACTAGTGCTCATATTTAATATGGTACTTGAACGTTTTACTTCTATCCGTGTTTGTCGTGTCACGCGCAGATGTGCAGCGGAGACTGCACTCCACCACTACTCTGTACTGAAGAGCAGCAGAGAACAGTGTCAGCTCTTCTACTGTCCGGGTTATGAGGCTTGAAAAAAGAGGTTAAGCTTACAGTCAGCCATAGTACTTTTAAAGTGACAGTCTGTGTGAAGTTAGTGTACCACTCTGCGTAGCTGGGGGAAACAGCAGTGGCTTAAGGTATTTCGGCTTTGGGCATTCGCTCCTGCTTGGACCGCTTGAATATTCAGATTACAATAGTTTCAAAAAGAATTAACTTGTCCGATTTAACCACTTCCATCATCTTTGGAGGTGGGTGTTTTGTTGCATCTTGGTGCTTCGGTCAGTTCATTGACCAGGTTGACCTCGTGGCCCTACGGACAGTTGCGTCGAGGTCACCAACAAGTGGTGGCAGAGTGACACCAAGCAGCTGGGTTTGGGGCCAGGAACTCCTTTTGCTGACACAGTCCGCAGGAAAAAAATCTGCAGAATTTGATTCAGTGATAGGAAAAGTGAATATTACAGGAACAAAATAAAAAAATGATTTTTTTTCAGATACCTGGAGGAGTAGAGGGAATATTCCAGTTGATATTTGTATGCTGCCTATTGTTTTGAGGAAAAGAGAGACACAGATATGCTTGTGCTTTTAGAATACCAATGTGGAAGTACCAGTATAAAAACAGATTGTACTTGTGCAGAAGTAAAAATGTTTTATGTTAGAACTTCTATTCTAGAAGTACTGAGGAAAGTTTGTTACTATTGATATGTACGTGGTGAATATCTGATGGTTATGGGCTTGCAAGCTACATTTGGGCCTACATGGTGAATGCCGCCTTGCAGCTGGCGAGGACTTTAACCCCTTTGTTTCAGGATTCAGCATTGCACGTGCTTGCAGAGATCGTGCGGAACAGTGCTGAAGCCTCTTAGAGCTACAGGAGGGACTGCATGGGTCACAGGGCTGGCCTGTCAAGCCTAACAGTTCCCCCCAGGTCTTCCAGAACCAGCTAATAGCATTTGAAATTTGCAGTTTCATACAGGATGGTGCTTGTCAATGACTCAAATCCCAACGGTGCAGGACAGTGTCCCAGGTCATCCTGGCTTGTATCACAGTTGAGAAGCTGCAGAAGAATGCAAACCTGGAAGAAGAGGGAGGGGGGAAGCGCAGTCTGAAGGAGATTGTGGTTTTGGTTCCATGAGGATCTACTTAAGGTATCTGTCTTTAACAGAAAGGCGATTTGTAATGATTATGTGTTGTGGTTAAGTATCTATGGTTTCCTGAATTATGGGTTTGGAGCTTATTTTGAGTGTGCTGTGCATTATATCCATGTGTATACTATTATGTTAGTAAAAGTGTTGCCAATCAAATCCCCCGTAGTTCATGGCTTCATTTCTCTATGTAAATAGTACGGTATGTGAGAATGCTGGGTTTTGTTTGGCAAATAGTAAGTGGTGAAACATTTTCTTAGAAAATGGGTTAGGGGGGGTATCTGAAACACAAACTTCAGGGATATTTTTTGCACCTGGTAAAAGATTGTCATTTGTCTGTCAACCTGGGTGCTCCTTGTAGCTTTACTCACAAGAGAAAACACTAGGAAACTCACACTTCTTCCTGTGAGTTTACAGATGGCATATCTTTTGCACATAAGGAGATCTAGCTGAATCTTCCTAAGTTTATAGAAGAAACATATCCCTGAAGTTTTAGATGAAATCCACTGTCACAGATCTGTCTAGATGCTCCATACAAATAGGTAGAAGAACCTCAGAAAACTGTCTTAGATTTCACCCAAGTTTTATCCAAAACAGTTCAGCTCAGGTCAGAATTTGGCAGTGTCCTTGAAAGAAAAGCTTAGTTTAAGTGGCTCCCACTTTCCCGTAGTGCTGTATTTCCACCCCCACGTTCTCCTGCAGTTGTTCCGGTGAAAGTGTTTGTGCAGCCATGTAGTGAACCAGATTGGGGAACTGATCTGGGTTTAAAAATAAACTTTTTTTAATAAACTAGGTTATTTTTAACACATTAGTTCCTGTCTCAATTTCACTTCAACTATACAAATAGTCAGGTACAACTGAGGGAGTAGCAGGAGGATGCAGGAGTGACTGCTTGGGCTGGGACAAGTTGCTAGTGTTAGCGCCTCTTCCCTTGCATCCCTCTGCCCTTTGTGCTTGTCACGTTCTAAACAAAAAAGTTAAATTTGCCACCATACCGAAAGTTATCCAACTAACATGTCAGAGACCTTAAACAACTACCCAGGAA
Source organism: Chauna torquata (assembly GCA_013399475.1). NCBI lineage: Eukaryota > Metazoa > Chordata > Aves > Anseriformes > Anhimidae > Chauna > Chauna torquata. The sequence goes on along the minus strand of VXAL01001051.1, from coordinate 34,424 downwards.
GCGAGACGCCTGCGTTCATCACAGGCAGCTTCCAGTGCCAGTGCTGTTTTCTGAGTTCATTACCAACGTGGTCAGTGGGGTGGAGTGAACCCTCACCAAGTTGCTGGATGACACCAGACTGGGAGGAATGATTTGCTGGAAGGCAGCGGTGCCATAAACAGCATGGATTCAACACAGACAAATGTAAAGTCCTGCGCGTGGGACAGAATAACCCCGTGCACGAGTACTGGTTGGCAGCCAACGAGTGAGAAAGCAGCTTTGCAGAAAATGTGTTGTGTGTAGCGAGCTGAACAGGAGACTGTGTGCCCTGGCAGCAGCGGAGGCTGGATGCATCCAGGCTGCATCACAAGGAGTGTGTAAGGGAGACAAGACCACCCTGGAGCACAAGATCCAGTTTGGCAATCTCCAGTACAAGAAGGACTTTGAGCTTGAGCAAGCCCAGCAGAGGCCATCAAGATGGGCTAGGGGGTGCTATGTATGAGGAGAGGCTCACAGCTTGGTTTAGCCTTGAAGAATAGCGTGGGGACAGAGGGATTGTCCAGAGCCAGACCCTGCTCAGATGTGTACGGTGAAAGGGTAAGAGGTAATGGACGTGAGTTACAGGAAGGGAAATTCTCACGGGATGAAAGGAGGAAATTCTTTACAGAGTGGTAAAAGGATGGAGCAAGGTCCCAGAGAAGCTGCGGTGTCTCTCCTTGCGAATATTCAGAACTTGACTGTACAAGGCCCTGAGCAACCAGATTGACTGTAAAAGTAGCCCTGAAGTCGCCTCCAGCCTTACCGATTCTGTGATTCTTAAAAATGGGACCATACAGAAACACAGCAGTCCCACTGCCACAAGTCAGGACAGCTACTCCCTGTTGATTGCTGACACCGCTTAAGACGTAACGTCAGTCGTTGTTTTCAAAGTGTACGTTCCTCGATGCTTGCCTTTCTGCTTCTGACAGCAGGGCTCACACCTGAAAGCTTGTCCTTACTTCTCTTCATCTTCCCACCCTAATGTACATATTGAGAGAATGTTCTCTGCCCAGCAAACTTTACTGTGTTTTTATGTTTTGTTCCTGTACATGTTAAGAAGAAAATCAGCAGTATGATTTGCCAGCCCTGCTTCACGGTTGCCTAAGGAAGTGAGAGTGTTGGTGGTCTCGTCTGCCTGTAGACAAAGCCTTCACAGGAGGCTTTAAACCCTGAAAAAGCAGAAACTAAAGCACCACAAAACTGAGAGGTCATTTATTCTACTTCATTGGATTAATGGATATGCTAGAAGTAACTCTTCACTCAGGATGTCAGCTAGTACCAATTGCTGGAGTAAAATGAGGAAAGAATCAATCTTTTTCCTTTTTCTTTTAAAATAGCAAACTGAATTACTTGTTGAAAGTTATTTGCAGTACTCATACTCTACCCAATATAAAGAATTGGATAACTTACATTGTAACTGAAATATTCCGCGTAAAAGATTCTCATATAGGAGATGCTTTGTTTTTTAAAGTACTATTTCACCTTCAACAACCTACCTTTTTTTATTATTATTATTATTTGTTTTAACTTTTAGAGAAAATGGCTTAGAATATTGCATGCAATGTCCTTGGAAGGAGAAGCCATGTGCACTGGTTGGTTGGTGTAGCTCAGAGGCTATACTGAGCTGCACTTGCTGAAAGGTATCACTTAACTGGCTTGGTAATGGTAGTAAACGTATGTTACCTATATGTTGTCCAAATGTAGCGATAATAAATACATTGCTGTAACTGCAGTAGGTAGTAAAGAGGTGGAAAAATCCGCCTGAGTAAACTGCGTCAGCTTCTGAAGAATCCAAGCCGTCAGTTTGGGGGGTGGGGGTGTTCTACTGTTTATGATTGCAAAGAGTGCTTTCTGAGTTGGAGTGGAGTATAAGATTACCCGGTGTTTCTTTAATTAGCTCCAGATAGTTGCTGTTACCCCTGGCTTTGGCAAGCGTCCACAATTTGCTGGTGTCCAGAGACCGGCGGCTGGGTTTAGTTGACGGTGTTACTAACTTTGGGTGAAAGGATCTTGGGGAAACCAGCGGGACGATGCTTTCCTTCCACCGAAGCTGATACAGGTTCCAATCCTGCCGGAGCAGGTACCGGAGCTGTGCAAGTGGGTGAGCTATGCAGAAAGGGCAAGGACATGTGCATGGCAGAGAGGTGTTAGGAGGTGCTGCGAGGTGTCGTCGTCGCAAGGGGGGCTTGTAAAGCTGCGGTGCGTTTACCCTGGTGCTGAGCAGTGACGACCTCCAGCTCACAGCGCTCTGCCTGGAGGGAGGGCTCGTACGAAACGCGAGGAGAACTGACAGGTTGGAAGGCGTCCTAGAAGCTTCCTGGCATTTGCCAGGGCGATAAAGAAAACTTAAAGAAACCAGCTTAACGCTTCATGTGTAAACGATAAGCTGAATGGCACTGCCCTCGTCTCGCGGAGCCGTGTTCACGGGCCCTGCGGCTGGGCCGCCCCGGTCAGCAGCGCCGACACGCTGTGCGGCCCCGGCGGGCTGGGAGCTTGGAAGGCTGAGGGAGAAACAAGGGCTCTGGCCTTGTCCTTCTGCCAGCCAGAAAGGGGCTCTGAAGGAGGAGGTGACAGACTTGTGGATCTCCTCTTGCCTGGAGACTGGGATGAAGAGAACAATGTTTAGGAATACCGAGCTGGCAAAACGTTCCCTTGTTCTTGGGGAACTGCTTCTTCCAGCAGAAGATGTAATCTTGTATGGCTTTCACTCACACCTTTCTGTTGTACGTGATAAATGGGGTTAGACCTCTAAACACAGATTTCTAGAGGATATTCAACTACGTGTAGGAGAGGGCAGGAGTAAAAGCTGAAAGAATAAGAAGTGATTGAAAGAAATTATGAAAGAGAGGGATAGCACTGGGCGTCTGGGTAACAGCAGAGAGCGCTGGGGATGTGCCGAGCTGGTAAAAGCAATGCAGGCAAGAGACTCGCGGTGGGAGAGGAGCAGGCTGCGGAGCTGGTTCGCGGCAAGTGAACAGCTGAGTTTAAGCTGCAACCAGGAAAAGTGAGTGAAGCGGGGAGAAGAATTACAGCAAAAAATTTTGTGTATTAAATAGTAATTAAAGTACTCAAATGGATTATTTAAGGTGGAGAGGCTTTTCCGTGGTCTTTCTGAGGTGGCACATGTTTTTTCAGTTTGACTAGATTTATTGCTTTTTGCTGTCAGTTTTGCTGTCAGTTTTCTCCTAGATCTAGAAAAACAGTGTATTGTGTTAAGGTTTCATTTGGATACTTTTAGTAAGTTGCTTCACCCTCATTTCTGCTGTAGCCCTTCCCAGGGAGCTTGCAGGCAGGTGTAGTGCTGCCTCATTTTTGAATGGTACAACCTTAGCTAAAAAATACCTGAGGCTGAATTTCTTAGCAATGACGACCTTGATGCTGATACATTGTAGTTGGTAGGTTCCTGCCCTTGCTTTGGTTTTCTGATGCCTGGATTTGTGACACGATCTGAGCGTATTTGACGTAAAATCTTTTCTTTTTTAAACGGTAGTAGCGGTATGCCTGCTGATAAATGGCATTTCTGGTCTGGATTTGCTCTTCACACAATGTAGCCAAGCAAGCGACTTTCCTATCGCTGCCTCTCCCTCGCAGAGCAAGCGTACGGTTCAGTTTTGTTTTGCCCATGCGTGCGTCCCTCGCTCGCCGCGTGGCTCGTGCTTACCGGCCTGGCGAAGCCCGCCCGCTCGCGTGGCTGGAGCGAGGTGCGCCCGTCGTCGTGCCGCGCTCGGCGGGGACGCGTGGTCCCGGTGAGGCGGTGCTTGCGATCGGGCTTGCGACGTTCCCTTTTATGTTAGGCTTTTGCGTGTAGATAACAACTCTCCTAGCTAACCGTTGCTTTCAGAGTTTTGGGGACGTGTGGAAATACTGCTGTCAAACTGTTTAAAAAAAAAAAAAAAGGCCCCGTTCTATTTTTAAAAACACTTGAATAAAAATTATTAATCCGAGTCAACAAACTAATAAAGCTTTTCTAAAACTTCAGTGTTTTGGAAAGTAGCCTGGTGTAATAGAATAACTGCAGAATAATTAATTGCTAAAGAGACTAATGAGCTCAGTTTTTTGGAGCAGCGTTAATCCCATGTTTAACTTGCTGTGCTGATCAGGATTTCCTGTGCACGGCTTCTGGAATCCATGCAGTCAGAGGGATTGTCCGAGTGGTGTGAAAAATGAGTAGGGTAAGAGTTGGATGAGGATTTTGGGCTGCCATGTGACCCATTGTCTTGAATAATTACAAAATAGAAGCTCATTTGGTAAAGCTTGGTTTACGTACTTCTGAAGAACTGTAGTAAACAGTTTAGATTGCTGGGCAGTGACGGATGCTTTTGATTCATATAGCTCTTTGGCTAAATCTTGTTAAAAGAAGCTGTATCCTAGAGAGAAGAGAGAAGTGGTTTTGGAGGCTCTGTGAAGAGGATCTTCGTGCATTTTTGGGTTTTGGTGTACTGAGAGTATTTTACTACTTATGTGACTAAGTGGATATTTATTTTGCCTTAATGTGTATTTGATTAGGTTACTTCAGCTATAACTACCAGAAGCTCTAAAGCCTCTATTTCAGTCTGTCTCTAATCTTGGCTTTTGAGGAACATTTAATGTCTTGTTGTGGTTACGATTAATCTGCGTGTGTTTTAGCAATTAGTGTTTATGTGCAGCAGGCAGTAACAGATTCTGGCAACTGTCAATCAGCATCTGCAGTTGGCTGTGAAAAAGGAAGAGCGAAAACGGAAGGTGATTTACTGCCCAGTGGTTTGGCAACACTTGGGTTTGGTGACGAGCACCCTTTGTGGCCTGAGGCGTTCCTGTGATTTGTGGTGGTGAGGAGCGCGGGAACGGCAGGATTATCACTGCCCGATAAAGCTGGTTGGTAGGCTACCGTTTTAATGGGCTAGAATTTACTTTTCACCATCTCTTGGAACAGCTGTTGTTTTTGAAATTCTTGTAACTTCCCTTTATGTGGAAATGTTTGTTTTTAAAACAAACTTCATTATCTTCTAGGAAAAATGCGTATACCTGTTAACTGCTTGCTCAGTAGCAGAGGTAGAACAAAATATGTAACCATAAATACATAAATAAAAATCAAAGCAACGAATTCTTTGGCCTGGCTGAGTTAATAAAACAGATAATGTGAGATTATACAAGCAGAATGCAGATGAAGGAGGGAAAACAATTTGCTTTAAAGAGCAAGCACCTCTGACAGTTCACAGCATCGCTGCTGCTGCGTTTGTAGCCCCCAGCCTCGAGTATTCCTCGCATCTCCCGAGTGCGGGAGTGCTCTGCTAATGATTGTTTTTCCCTTGTTGTGTGCTTTGAGGCTTTTTGCTTTTTAAAGGAAGTGGGAAAAGTTAACAGCGAGAGGTGGTGGCGGCGTGGTGCAGCTTAGCGAAGTAAATCAGGACACGGTAAGGAATCCGACGTGCTCAGGGCTGGGGCTGCCGCTGGCTCTGCTGGCACGCTGGGCACCTCGAGCAGGGCGCTGCGTCTTCCTCTGGCCACTGCTACCTGTAAAATGGAGATAGAAGTAGCGATCCCTTCAGCAGTTTCGGAGGCTACAGGAGAAAGGCACTGTATTAGTGTCCTCATTAGCATGCTTTAATAAGGCTGTGCGAATGGATGTCTTGCCCTGGTTTTGAAGTTGTTGAGCAGTAGCGTGGCACACCCCTCCTTGTAAGCTCTGCCTACACGCTACGGTGCAACCCTCTGCACAGGAGTGAGGATTTTATTGCTGTCTTGTACGTGGACAACATCTGAATGCCTCACACTGAGGAGTGCAGGATGTGTTGCTGGAAGCAGCTCAGTGTTAGTTCTGTGTACGTAGCACCGCTGTTTTGAACCGTAACAACTGCCTCTTGCAGTAGGTAGATTTAGATGTACTTCAGACTAGGAGGCAATAAAACATTCAGGATCTGAAAAACTGCGTCTTTTTCCATCTGATCATTCCTTATCAATGCCTTCGTGTTGGATTCGGATTTTTTTTCCCCCACCCTGTCTTGAATAGTACAAATGCTACAAAGGCATCCATTTGCTGGGAAGCTTTAACCCTGTTAGGCAGGTACTTGACTGGGGTTTGAGCGCGTTGGCAGTGTTTTGCTGCTGCAGATTCCAGGCTAGGTAATTGCAATCTGTTTGAAGCACTTCAAAAAAAATTTGTTATCCCATTTATAAAGATTTCGTCTTTTTTTGGTTTGTGTGAAGATTAGATATAAGCTTGAGTCCCTTTCTTACAGTCTTAAATAAATTGTGTATTTTCATGTAAAGGAGAGTGAAAGTTTACAGCGGGAGAGATTCTTTAACTAGACCTTCCAAAAATACAAAAATAAATGTTTATTTTGGCAGGGAGGAATTAACCTTCCTACAACTTCTTCATTTTTGTTTGGGTTCACTAATTGATGCTTTTGTTAATAGTCTGTTACAATTACAGTTTCTTAGATCAGCTGCCTTACAAGGGCTAGCTACCGTTTTGTATTTTTGTGTTTTGTTTTGTTGACTGTATCACTTCTGTGTAAAACCTGTGATACATGCTGGAAACCACTGATTACTGTTTCATTTTCAAGTAAATGATCCCTTGGAATTTATATTAATTAGTACTGCTCTGTTAATGGCTGTTTACTCCTGGAGTTTTCAAAACCTTCATCATGGGGAAAGAAGTGAAGGGATGAGAATTCAGACTAGCAGAGTTTGGTATTATCTAGCTATTGGGCAGGGCGACAGGACCCGTACACGTCTCTCTCCCTCTGCCCTGTCTTCATAGCGCGTGGTGCGACTCGCTGGCGTCGAACAGGAGCGCAGGCTGCAGTGGGAACGGGTGCGGGCTGGAGGCGCAACGTCAGCTCGCCGTGGGGCGCAAGCTGGTGAGCTGCGTGCGCTTTCGTTCGAGCCTGTGAATGGCCAAGTTTGTGTTCGGATTTTTGGAAAAGGAGATGTGGGAAATGACACTCATGTGAAAGGCAGCGGTATAGCGAAGATAGGTCACGATCTGGTTCTCGGTAATTTAGACGCGCAATTAGGCACGCGTGCATGGTAAGTATGCCTCATCTCAGGAGCTCCTGTGTCTCTGATGGCATCTTTCTTTACACAGGTGCGGATGTGACAGGAACAGAGCCCAGCAGCTCTGACAGCAGAGTGGAGCGATCGGACCCTTACGCAAGCGTGGATGAAGCCCTCATCAGCGGCGAAGCCAGCTACCTGTCCCAGCCCCTGACTCCGGAGAAGGAGGACGCGCTCCAGGCTGCCACAGTCGCCAACCTGCGGGCAGCTCTCATGAGTAAGAACAGTTTGCTGTCTCTGAAAGCCGACATGCTGGGAGAGGACAGTTCTCTGCTGTTTGAGTACTTACCCAAAGGCACGCACTCCCTCTCTCGTAAGTTTGTGTTTTCGTATTTCTTGTTTATTGATACTTTAAGTGGAATCTTTAGTGAGAAGCAAAGAAAATACAGGTCACTGTCTCGTTTATTACTGCTGTTGTGTTTACATCCGGTTTAAGTTCTGCTTAATCACACTTTCCATGAAACTTGGAAACATGTTTCTGGTATTGATTTAACTTCAACGTTAGCTGCTGAAGCTGTGAAAGGAAAGTAGGTAGCCTATGTGTGTAGCTCTTGTTGTCAAACATCTGTTTTACTTGTTTGCAAAATGATAGTTAAAAACAAAATACGAAGTATGAGAGTCCTTTTGCAGCTACAAAAGTTTTGAATCCAAAATTATCTAATGTTGAAACCAAAAAGGGGGAGACTTGAATGTTGCTCCTGTTTTCATAGAAACGGTTGCGATTTTGTAGATCATGTGATCTTTACTTTCTGCTGTTTCTGTCTAGACCTCTAAGTAATGAGCAGCTATTAATTGCTTTGTTACACTTGTGCATGGAAATGCGTGTTTCTCCGCGGGTGATCTGTTGGATACAGCTGATTTGTACCAGCCTGTGTGGACAGCTTATTTTTCAGCATGCTTCTGCATTTTCTTCATTGCTGTTGTAAAATAGTTGGATTCTCTAGCGCACAAAGAAAAGACAAGTTATTAATGCTGTATTTTAATAATACTTTCAAAAGATGGGGATATCCTTTGTGACATAATATAGAGCAAACAATGAGTTTGAGTACTATATGTTAGTTTCCAGCAGAAGAAGTATATTTTCATCTATACTGAGAAAATTGACCAATTAAATATAATGAAAGTTCACTTAAGATATCTATTATTTTTATTTTCCTCATTAGCAAAAAAAAAAAAAAAGAAAACAACTTTTAATGGTCACTTGAGTTGTATGAAAAAGGGAAGTAACTGCACAACGTAATGTCAGTCTTGGAACCTCTTTTCCCATGTCTGAACATAAGTGTTTTTTTTTTCTTTGAAAAAAATCTGTCTAAATTTAGAGAGAAAATAAAGGTTTTGTACCTTATTCTGCAGCTTATATTCTCAAGGGGAATTGCTAATGCAACATTCTTGTTGTTTCTCCAGTAGTTCACTTACTGAATGATCTCCAATTAAATCAGATTTAGAAAGTTCCAGCTAGGCTGCTGTGTTGGAAATCCCTTCGTTGCAGTGAAATAGCAGAGATCCTCTGTAGCAGGTCAGTCAGCAGGCTGGCATGCAATGAGAAGAGTGCCCTCAGCTGGCACCGCGATGGGGTAGGAATATAGACCACTGTAAGGCTGCGAGAGTGATTTATGCGCAGTGTGTTAGAATCTGTGATTCATGACAGATGAAATCAGTGCTTTCATCTTCTGTCATGATAAAGTGGAATGATGATGGGACTGCACTCCATCCATCATCTTGTTCTTGGTTGGAGGATTGTAGATTCTCCTTAAAAGCTGAAGGACCACTTGGCTTAAAGACAAATGAGTGTAAACCAGTCATAAATTTGGGCTAGAAACTACAGATCGTCTAACCAGCTGAGAAGTGGAATTCAGGAACAGGCGTGGTGTAGGCAGAAGACCAACGGGGTCTAAAATAAAGCTTGAGAGATTTACAAGTGGGGGTAAACGTTTGATGGATGCAGTGACTCAGGAGGTGCCCTCCACTCTATATTTGAGGTCCCTGTTTTCCAGTCCTTTTACTATTACCGGGATTTCATTCAACTAAGCTTTAATTATCTCCGCTTTCTGGAAGCGAATTGCTTAAGACAAGAAGATAAACACTCACTTTGTGTCTAGCGCTCACAACAGCACGTCGCTACGGCTGTGACTCGTTAAGAGAACTTTACAGAAGCAGGGAGTTAAGGGACATATTTTATGTTATTCAGATCACAGCCATCTATTTATTTCAGTCACTTGAAGAAGATGTTCCGATATGACTCGCTTGCTTTTAAGTGGTCATTATTGAATACAACAGGATATCAAGTTTAATGAGAATTTTCGGTGTAAAAGTGACAGTAAAGCAAGTGATGAGAAGAGTGTGGAGATCCGAAAACACAATCTAGGTTGGTGCTTGCTTTGTAAGTGTTTTTCACATTTTTCTTTAAACACAATTTGAGGATATTGAGTCACTTTTAAGTCTTGGCTTATACCAAAAAAAGGGCGGGGGGGACGACAGGAAGACAGTGAACAAGAGCATTTTTTTAAATACCAAAACCAGCACAGTGTGTGGCACTTCTCACCTGTCTGATTTGAAAAGGAAACACCAATCTCAAGAATTTTAAGTTATAAATCTCTCAAGTTTTTTAAAAAAAAAAAGTAAAATGTATTTCTTACCTGCTGTCACTCGATTGTCTTTGTTTTCTTATGAACTAACACAGTGAGTAGCTGACTCAAGTAGCAGTTTTAACATTTATTTTGCTTTTCTGGAGGAAAAGACTTAGCTGAGGTAGAGAGATCAGAATAGTATATTATGCATGTTTAAAATCCTGGTGAGCCATTTCTAAAGGGGATATAAATCTCAAAGTTACTGCATACATTACAGATTTTAATTTTTCTTCCATATAGTTCGTACTGTTGTAAAGTTAATAGAGGATACCCCAAGGTTTTCATTTTACCTCATGTTCTTTTTTCCTAATTCACTATATATTGTAACGATATATGAGGTGTGAAATTACTTAACATTCAGTTAATGGAAAATGAAGCACAGGATGTGGGGAGTTGTTTTTTCTCCTTTTAAAGGAGCATCGCTGTATCACTGTGGTACAGTCAAACTTAAGTACAGTATTTCTAAAGTTAACCAGTTCAAACATTTAAAAACTGAAGGGAAAATGTAAATATCTCACCATCCAGGTATCGTGGTTGCCAGATAACTTGTGGCTGGATGGCTCTGAGTATTCGTGAAGTTCATGGTGCGTGGTCAAGATTGACTCTGTTGCCATGCTAGTTAGAAACCTAAAGAACGTGTAGGTTTTGCAGGAGAAAGTACGTGTCAGTTATTCGTGGGTGACACTGATGTCGTCTTGGGTATCTCTAGTTATTGACCCTGCAGAGCTTGTTCTTGAGGATGTCTTTCAGATGAGACAATGTAATAAGAGGTTTGGTTTTCCTTATCTTTACATGGTTTTTATGGGCTGTCTGCAAAAGGTTATTCTTTGCCAGTTTCCAACGTCAGCAGTGCCGTTCTGCTAAGCTCCTTTGTTTAAGAATGTCTGTTTTATTTCATTAATGGTACTGAACTTTGGTGGCATTGTTATGTGCAGTTACACCACATCTACAAACTTCTCAAAGGCTTTAGTTGAATGTTCTTAGAAGTTTTTGCCAAGTATAATCAAGAGAATGAGAATTCTAATGCTCATTAGAAAATGAGTCGGTTACTTTACATCCTTGTTTTGTCATTTGGAGAAAAAAAAAAAAGAAACCTTTCAGATTTTGGGGTGATTGAGTTTGACTGCCTTAAGGAGCAAGTCTTCCACATTTTTCAGAATAGTACATTGCATGCTTCTTCATACGTCTAAGTTTGGCTTTTCCTGTTTACCCTATTGCAACTGAAACTGTTTATAGAAGCAATTCCTATGAAGCTTTTTGTCCAAGTGATTGCATGGTACACAGAGCCCTTTTCTTTTGGGCAGACCAGCTAATGCTTTATTTTTAGTTAGCAGTTCATTGGAGCCAATAATTTATACTTGCGCTAGATGTTAAAGGAATATATTTTGTACAGTGGTCAGCTTTCCCAAGTGAGAGTTAAAGGTATTCAGTTTGGCATGGCATTTTGGTACATGGTAAACCAAGATTTAGGGGAGAATGGATGTGATTTTAAATGAGATATAATAACCTTTGCCTTTCTGTTATCCACAATGTTTTACTGTCCAGCTGCCAGAGAATACTAAATTCATGTACGCACTGCTAAACCAATGCATCGTCTTCCATGTGCAAAGCTGACAGAAGGAAAGCACTTTTAATTTCTGATGCAGAAGTTAAAATACTTTTCATTAAAATTTGATGAATGCAGATTTAGAAGGGAAAAAGGTTTCTCACAGTACCAGTCAGAATGGGACAAAACATAAATTCAGGTGCTGTTTGTGTTCTTGTGTACAAAGTATGGGTCATTTACGTGGGTTTCTCTTCTTATGTTACTTGCACTAGTTGACACCAAATAAATATTAGTGATTTGTTTCAAAAAATCACATTTGTACCTTGTTGTTGTGTTGTGCACGTTTGTGACTCACTTTGGATGGCTGAGTGTATTGTTTCTCCTTTGTTTGGTTGCTCATTCATTAACTTCTGCCTTAAGAAGCGTGCAGTTTCTTAGGGACTCGTGTAACTCGAAAGGTGCTAATAAAGAATTAATCAAGTCGCACCCCCCTGGCTGACTTTACTGCGTGCCCAAGTCCTGGTTGTGTAAGCAAGCACGACGCAGGGCCGCCTGCAAGTTGCCTGAATTCCCCGCGTGCAGCTGCAGCATAAGCGGGACGGTTTGAATCAGTTTGTGACGTTCAGAAAACAGAAACCCATGGATGGCTAGGCAGGAATTTTGCTACCCACCTAGAGAGCCCTATTCCTGGTAACAGTTTCTGATAGGAAATACTGATGAATTCACTTTTTTCCCCATTTTTTCCCCCTATCTTCATTTTATGGGGTTTTGGCACTTTGTTCCTCTGCCTTTGAATTACAACAGCAATGGGTGAGCGCCACCAGGACAAAAACTCGAAGTGTTGTTATCACACTTGAACAGAGTTATCTAAGTTGTGAAAGATTTCAATCTGCGATCAAAGCAGAGGAAGGTAAATCAAACATCCAGCTTGTGGCACAAGAGTAGAATTTCCTTTGCTAGCTGATGAAACAAAGTTAGGTTTGGGATTGTTCAGATTTAGAAACCTTTGTGCAGTTTCACTTGAATGCTTTGTTGTGACCCAGATCACAGTGTATTGTATTCAGGCGTAGTGTAAACTCTGACTTGTTATTCATAGCTGCATTAAAGAGTGTGTTTTTTATGTGCATAGAAGTTTCAGTCATATTCTTGTGTATTAGAAATAAAAAGCCTTTAGGGCATAGAGTGCTTTAAATATGAATTTGCTTATTTTTATGCAATATTTGCTTCTGAGTTGCTTGCTTGCTTTTCAAAAAAAAAAAAAACACCTCAATATATTATTGCAACATACAGTCAAAATGTTTGTTAATGTTTGTTTAACTATTTGTAATGTACCCTGGTCTTGATTACACAGCCTTCATCTCTATATGGATTTGTCATTGATTATCAACGTAGTTTTTTGGCATGTTGTGTACTATTTGGCTGTTGCTACAGTACAGGTGAGCAGGTATGGTTCTGCTTCCACCAGACAAATCATATGTTTTCCTTTTTAACTACAGTAGGTTTTTAGAATGTAACAACTGTTGGGTATAATTGAATAGCTTTGTACAACTGTTTGAACTTTCATGCTTGCTAGGTATAGAGTCAAAGCAATATATATATATATTCTTTCATCTTTTGTAAAGCACTTTGAGATCAAGGACTAACAGTACTATGTTAAATAAAACACTAAGGTCAAATCTTGAGATCTGAAGCTTAGGCATAAACTTTCGAGAAAGTTTAGTAGTAAAATAAAGTTTGTCATGTGTATGTTATTTAAAGATTTAAATGTATGTTTGGAATGGTGCTTCTCGAAGAAGTGTCTTTCAGAAATGTGATTTGCTCTGGATATCTGTTGCTGCGCTGTGCTCCTCTCTCAATGGACTCTGTAGTGACCATGCCATGAGATAACTCCACCGCGTGCATCACACACAGACGAGGCATTTTGGGTGGGGAGGCTGGGTTTTAAAAAAAAAAAAAAAAAAAGCCTGGCATCACTGTACTGCTGCATTCCCTCCCACTGACAGAAGATAAGCTGCGAGTGCTCATTCACTGCCTTTTCAAGGCCTTTTTTAAAACCACCAGCTGGTGCTAGTTCACGTGGGTGAGATTCGTTTCCTGTGTTCCCCAGGGCCTGGCACCAACTTGAATCGTTCAAGGGGCGAATGTGATGGCAAAGTGGAAGCACCATCTCCCCCGCTGCCTTCATCACACCTTGCCACTCAGAGCCCCCCTGCGATCTGCTGTTCTGGTGAAATGTCACCAGAAACCATGATAAAAGGAGAGATGCCTTCCTCAACCCAGGTAAGATCATGGGGGAAAAAAATGCAAAGGTATCCATGTAATCGAATTATCCCCAGTTAGGAGTACTTTGAAAGACTACAATATCTTATATTTGATGTATTAGCTGTTTTTTTAAAAATATAGGTCATTTTAAAACTATAAATCTGTTGAGATCAGGGCTGGTGTTGTCCTTATTTTCCTTTTTGTCTGACCTCAACAGAATGTGCATTCAAAAAACTGTATTCATTTTTTAAAGAATACATATCCTTTTTACTGGAAGTTCCTTAGCTCGCAAAACATCGTGTTTAAGATTATTGATAATGGCACACAGGTAGCCAAGTGCCCAGCTCTCCACTGCCCGTTTCTGGTGTTTTGAATTTGGGTTTCTTGTAATGATCTAGATATGGTTAGAAGCAGACTGGCTCTCTGTATTATAGGAGTTAGACATAAAATCCATACCCTCCTGTAGCATTTCTTAGTTTTCATATTTTTGAATGAGACCTGAGTCCCATTAAACACACGATGGAAACACAGATTTTCCTTTGCAGTCATAGTAGTGCAGAGGGAGTTGGTAAGATCGGCTAGCAGCCTCCTCCCCAGCCTGCAGCAGACCTGCCCAGGCTGCATCACACAGGGTTGCCATCTGCCGCACGCTGGCGTATTGCAAATGGTTCAGGAAAAAAATCAGCTTGTACTTACAACGTGGATTAGCAATGCCAGGGAGCGTTGCGTGAAGAGAACCAAGCAGTGTGTGTGTGTTTCGTATGGGCTTTTCTACGTGAGCAGAAAAAGTAGCTGTGTGGGGCTATGGGAAAAATTTCCAGTTCTTTTGTATCTACTAGAAATCTTCTGTCCTGGGCTCCGATTGGCCTGCGTGGGAGCTGGAGATGCTTAGGGACACGGGAAACTGAGTACTGTTACTCGGGCACTGACTTAAACAGGCATGCTGGTTACTGCCTCTAAACACTAAATCTTGCAGAATATGGCCTAGATAACCTAGCTGCCTGGACGAAGAAGGCTTTGTAAAGGCAAATAGTGTTGCCAAGACAAATGATGAGCCTCCCTTAAACGGGGTGAGGGGACTGATAAGATAGAAGGCTAAGCGCTGTCTACGAAGATGTGTTCTTTTGAATGCTTGCCTTAACCTAACTGTGTTTTTTGTTCGCAGGCCACTTACGATGGATTTTTAGCACTTTGGCAGTTTGATAACTCTGACGCCGGTAAGTAGAGAGTAAAAATTATTATTTTTTTAAATTACCATTATTTTGTACCGGAAGACTGATTCGTACATGTGCATATGTATTTCTGTTTTAGATGCATGTTTTCTGAGGTCTGAAGACATGGACTTAACCAACGATGGCCTATTCCTAGATTCTGCCCTAACCAAGAGACTGACCTGTGGCTTCTGCAGGCGGGTTTTCGAGTGTGCTGACAAGCTGAAGGAACACATCCACGAGCACGCTTTCTCCATGATCCTCCCATTCGACTTGGCTGCGTGTGCCCGGCCTGGCCTTGCTGACAGCTTGCCTGCTGGCCAGCTCGCCCGCTTCCGGTGCTCCAAGTGCCCTGCAAGCTTCACGCTGAAATCGAACATGGATCGGCATGAAAAGACGATCCACTTCAACTGTAAGAAGATGCAGTGTCCTAACTGTGCCAAGCTGTTTCGCGACAAGACAGACTTAAACCGGCATCTTATGTCTGTGCACTCGAATGAGCGTACTTTTGTGTGTCTTTGTTGTGGCAAGGGCTTTGGTACACAGAAGAACCTCACTAACCATGTGAAAGTGTGCTACCTGGCCTCTGCCCAGCTGGGCGGGCTCGAGGTTTTGGACAGCATAGAGCAAAATGAGGAGCCTGATGATGTGTAGCTGCTGTTGCATATACTAGATATTTCTTTTAAACTAGGAAAAGCAAATGGTTTCCTTGTTTTCTTGCTGCAAATAAACTTACCACAGATGCAACATGATAGAATAACTCCCCAAAACTGATCAGGTTGATAATGTGCTGGTTCCAGATACTGTCTAACTGCAGCCACAGTGCAATTTTTGTGTAAAGATAACTTTTGTCAGTCCATATAATGGCACTTTGGATATCTTATTGGTATGGTAATACTCTGTACTTATTATCTTAAACTTTATTTATCAGTAGATCTCAAAGTGCTTTATAAAAGAAATGGTGATGTTTTCCTTATATTCCCTGGGAAAATAACATGCCTAAGCTTGTGAGCATGTTAGCAATAGAATTAATAATAGAATTCAGTCTTCTGCGTTCTAGTCTAGTGCTCTGTCCATTAGACAATTCAGGCATTTCAGGGTTTTTCAGCTTGAGATGAGGAGCTGTGAAAGCACGGGGTTGCTCAGCACTGGAAGTCGTTTATGAAGTCTGGGTTTCTATCTTGTTTAAAGAGGAGGGGGGGAACATGCTGCTTGTTCACATGTGCAACAGGGTATATTATTT
The DNA here is from genome assembly GCA_013399475.1 of Chauna torquata. NCBI lineage: Eukaryota > Metazoa > Chordata > Aves > Anseriformes > Anhimidae > Chauna > Chauna torquata. The sequence goes on along the minus strand of VXAL01001051.1, from coordinate 18,479 downwards.
AGGCTTGAAAATTGTTGCAAGGCTTGTATGTTTTAATACTTGATACGTTTGAGTATTTTTAGGAGTTCTTAAATGTACTGGAGTACAGCTAGGGCTTTGTGGAGTTCTGTAAATTTTCTGACTGGTTTGTTTAATATAATAATAACATAATAATGGTTAGCCAAGCCGAATGCATGTTTTTGAACTTGAGAAGAGGATTTTTATAGAAGATCTAATTGTAAGCTGTAGTGTACATACAAAATCAGGGGTGGTTGTTACTGGAAGGTAGAAGTCTTACTGTAATTCATATTTTGTTACATGAAATTCATTTATTTTTTTAAGTTAAATATTTACGGCTCTTGCTATATATTTACATGCAAAAACAGATTATAGTAACTGTTAACTGAAAGTAGCATAATTAAGTGTAGTGCTCTCCAGCTGCGCTGTGCAAAGCACAGCTTGTCAGCAGTTTGAGCTTTAGTGTTGCATGTCTTGTAGCATTGCTTTCCTTAATGTGCCAGACATACAACTAAGGAGACTAAAGCAACTTCTTTAGAGGTCTTCAGACGAGTTACATCTCTCTTGATACAGTTGCATCTCAGGGAGACAAAAATGCGAAATATTTGGTGGTGCTCAAAGTGGACTGGAACAGCCTGGAGGTCTCCAGTGGGGAATTTCTTGCAAGGCGGTTTATGGAATGCTGAATGAGAAGGACCTGCTGTTCCCTTCTGCCCTTACCCCTGCAGAGAGGGGACAGGTTATGCTGGTGTAGTGCTGCTCTGCCCATCCCTGCTGGAAGTCAGAGCTCTGGGGAGGCAGCTCCGTGCTGCGTGAGGGCTGGGTTTCTGAGAGCTGGGAAGCCAGAGTTTCCCAGCTTGCCTTAGCTTTCACCCTTCATTTAGGAAGGGTGTAGTCAGAGCTGAGAATACTTTCCTGTGTAATCATTGTAGTACACCACACTTTAATCAATTTTTTGTCAACTTCATGTTCATTTTTGTTTTCATTGTTCTTCCCATCAACTCTTTGGCATTGTGTCTAGTTTATGGTGTGTTAGCTTCTCTTGTTACAGTTGTCATCTTGTTAATTGCCTCGTAAGTTACTTTGCTCTTAAGTATGTATTATCAGCAAAGTGAGGTAGGAGAAAGTTGAGCTAGAAGAGAGAGCTGTGACCAAAATGAGTCTTACCTGGAAATTTGGGAGCATGCTGGGATTTGTCTGAATCAGAAAAGTAAAATGTCAACAAAAGTAATTTCAGCAAATTTTAAAAGGCTTTGTTCACATGGTAATTGACATTTCATGTTCGTTCTTTTTTTTTTGTGCAAATTTTTATCCCATTATAATGTCAGTCAGAAGTCTGACTTCTCTAATGTATTCAAGGGACAAAAGATGGTGTTAGAAACCTAGTCACAATCATCCTCATAGATGTGATGACGTGTGTGTCCAAGCACTGACATGTGCTCGCCCAATCACATCTGATCATTCCAACACAGTTTTTTAATTAAAAATTTTGGCAGAATCAACTATTTTAAGGTTGTAACTTAGGAATCTCAAACTGCATGTGAAAGTGCTCATATAACTTTTTTTTTTTTTTTTTTTGAGAACTTAATTCAACATGGAGCTATTTTCCTACGGTCAGGCCAACTCATCATCTCTAGTAGAGGTTTAAGTAGTATTTTACTTTTCCTGTGTACCGGAGTGCTTCCTGGCTTCAGCATGGAGGTTTTCCAGTCTTTACCTTCAGCTTCAGGAGCAGATTTTTTTTTTTCCCATGTTAGAACCATAGGGTATGACCCATAGGGTTTGCATAGAAAACTTTTAAAAAGTAGGATTTTTCTGTTAGAAAATAGGAAGATGATGGGAGTTACAAATTTGACAGTTAATTTGCATATTTCTGTTTACAACCTTAAGTTTAATGAGGATCAAGTGAGCAAGAATGGTATTAAAGTTTGAGTTCTTCATAATACCCAAATAAACGTAGTATTTCGGTGTTTATTAACTTCTTATTGGTTTACATGGTTAACTCAACGTAGCTCCCTCAGGCAGTAAATCACCAGTGCTTTCACTTCTCCCCAGTCAGGGGTATAGGAACCTATTTCATTTGACAGCCTCAGTGGAATATGTTCCTTGATGACAATACCAAAGACTTTTTTTCAAGCGCTATTGGGTTGGTTTTACAAATGCACATCTTCTGTAAATATTTTAGTGAAGTTAAGTACATAGGTTTTTACTATGATCCTGTTTGTATTACATTCTCCATTTTTGGTGCTCTTCTTCAGATGAGAGTGTCCAGTAGCTGGTCACCTGTGGCACTACTGTTAATGGTCTTGATCTTGTTAAAGATTACTTCGTAGGACTTTAGTGCTGCTATACGTAAGACCTATAAAATATTGTCGTTTAGACAAAAGAGTATGTGTATACCAAAGTTGGTATGTTGTTCATTAAATATATGTGCTTGTCGGTACATATATTTAACAATACTGTGAAAGTGTTAACTCTTCAATACAGTTATTTTTCTAACAATGCTGTTATTTTTCAGGTGTTTACTTTTGTAGATACAAAAACTAAATTTATGGCTATTTGGTGAAAAATAGTTTTGAATAAAACTATAGCTCCAACAAATGTTTGTGACTGTTTTTAAATATAAGCATACTAGAAGCTAAAAATGTTATTCTGTAGTGATTTCAGATGAATACAGGCAAAAGTAAGCGTCAGGGATACTGCAGTCAGAAAGTGTTACCAGCATGTTGTTGGGAACATCTTTTGAATCTGACCTAAAGACTTGCTTCTTCCGCTCGAAAAATGGAAGTAGCTGAAATGGTATGATGGGTTTGTAACTGTTCTCTGAAAATGTGCGATTTTGTTGTTGTTCAGGGTAGGTGTGCAATTATATTATACACCTTATCAGTGTGAACACGCTCTGACTGCACGGCCGAAGTGGGGTAAACACACAAGTCCAGGTAGCTGTTTGTGTGTGAAAGTAGCGTGTCAGTGATGCTGGCTCTGCACCCAAGGCTTGCGGTTGCCTTTTAAGCTTCTGTAGTAGCTCAGACCTAAACCGCAGAGATAGTATGGACAATAAACGACAGAAGGCATCTGGTCATTTAGGAAATGACAGGATCAGGTACAATCTGGTGGTGCAGGAAATAGAGGATTTTGTGACGTTCCCTTCTCTAGAGCACTTCTGCTCTGTAGTCTTGGGCCCTGGTGGCTGCGAGCATCTCCACGTCAGGTTTTTCTGAAGCGAGGCGGTTAAGCCTCATGTGCGGCGCTAGCTGTCTGTCGAGTGGCATTGCACGTGGCTGTGGACCAGAGGAAGGAGCGTTACATGACCTCTGAGTTGGCTTGATCAGCTTAGAGCCTGCTTACCTTGTCTAGACTACATAGTAATAGGTTTATAGTGATCCTGGGGAATATAAGTGTTTGTGTGGCCTGTCGTTAATGCTCAAGGAGTTACAAGATCATACCCGAAACGTATTTATCATGAATAGCTTTGTGTCGTAAACTTGAAGCTTGCTTGAGACTTTCCTGCAGAAGAAAGTGGGCTCCTTGCCTCTGATTGTATAGAGAGGGAGGTGTCAAATCCAATGGAGAAGATGCAACAAAAAATGCTTTTCCTGTACTTTAAGTTTTCCCAGGAAGGGAACAAATAGTCATCTTATTCTAGTTGTTTCCAAAAAATCTCGTAAATAGGGTATCAGCAAGAGCTTGCGCAAGGCTCTGAGCATTAGACCATGTCAGTGCCTCTCATCTTGGAGCTTCCCAGAGCAGTCCAAGTGCACATTGTAGAATCACTTGAAACCAGCCTTTCAAAATTCTGCCTGATTGCAGTAAGCAATCCGTACTGACAGGTGAATGAAATATTCTTAGCTTTCACTGTCCCTGTCATCATCCGTATTGCAGCCATTGCCCAGGTGAGTCGCGAGCAGGCTTTTCTTTTTCCTTGGGCTAGAAAGTTCTTGACAGCTTTACAAACGTGCTGCTAGGGGAAAAAGGCATCTGTGGGATGGGCAACCAGAGCTGCTGAGCAGCCCGGCGCAGCAAGTGAGGAGCGTGAGGATGTTCGGTCCAAATGTTAGGGAGCGTTTTGGCACAGCGGTGCGGTGGATGTCTTTTATTCCAAGAAGTCAAAACAAACGCTAGGGCAAAATTCATATCATGGCAGGTTTGAAGATCTTGAAGCGTGCTTTTAGTCTGTATTAGAACAAAAAAGACGTGTTAGACTTTTCTAGGATGAGCTTGCATTGAAATGTTTGTTCTGATGGTGAAAGGTGGTGTTAGCTTATTTAAGGATGTCTGTGAATGTCAAGAGCGTTGTGATGTAGTTTTCAGTGGTTCTACATGAGCAGCACATGTAGTTACGATGCTGTTTTATCTGTGTTGCAAACATGAGGTGAAGTAAACTGTTTAAAAAAAAAAAAACAAACAGGTGATTAGGCACTAAAGTAACTAACGCCAAGTCCACAGGCCTACTTTAAAACAGGCTGTTTCTGATTTTCAGCATATATTTTAACTCCCAGGGCATTATTTGTGGTATGCTAAGAGCATGCAGCGCACATTCAGCTAGTAGGGTGTTTGTAGGAGATAACATTTCAATAAGCATCTAAAAATATTGCGAAGTACTCAGTATGTTAGTAGCCCATATCGTGGGTCTGGTATTTCCCTTATTCCTTCAGTTTTCCTACACAGACTTTCATTTACAAAAGTCCATTAGCATACATGCTAGTGCACTTAAGATGATTAACTAGAATTTGCTTTCTTTTTTTCCTCCTAGTTATGTAAACAATATATTGCTTTGAGAAATTATGATAATTAGGACAAAAGTGGGTGAAAATTAACATATTAATGGGAAGCAATAGAATTATTAGAAGGTAGAGATTTAAAGTCATATCCACGTGGACAGTCATTTCCAAATTTATGGTGGGCGGATGTCCTCAGGGAATAGCAGATATTCTGTTTTCACCTGCTGTATTTTGCATATTGCACTCTCATTTTGTTTGGAGGAGGAAATACCAACACAGCTGCTGTGTGCGTTCTTCTGACAAATTAGACCCTTGGGCTGTCAATACTGTATGTGTCCCCCGAGTCTGCTTTCCGTGCACTTCTAAGGAGATGACAAGAAGAAAAGAATCAACAATGTCAGAATGACTTCAAAAAGATTTCATCATTTTCCAGTTCAGCAAAATATGATTCGGGGGGAAAAAAGACCATCAAAGCCTATACAGTCAGCTTGTGAGGAGGCTTACAGGGGTCATGCTGTAATTCAACATTATGCATTCTTCTGTATTTCTGTATCCATACCACAGCAGTAATACTAGCTGAAAGTCGGATGATGTAGCCTACATTTGCAATAACTTTCTGTTTGCTCTGGATAAAGCTTAGCCTTTGCGCCTCCACTGAACTACTCCTGGAGCACGCGAGGGAGTGCTTACTTACATCCCCCATAAATAAAAACCGAAGCGCGTGGTGCTGTCAGGGTGTTACATCTGTGGTCTGCTGTTCACAGCTAGCTATTTCTTCCACAAATAAGTGTTGGAATTTTAGATATTGATATTTAGGATAATTTCTTATTGTAAATCAGTCATAGCAGATTGCCAGCCCTCTTTATTTGGCCTTTAACAAGCTTTAGGCAATGCGTTAGGCTGTTGCTAAATGTTTGTGTACTGTTTGTTCAAAAGCTGCTCTGTTGAAGGCACTTCAAGTTCTTAGCTTTAATAATATAGTATAAGTACCTGGGTTTAGAAAATCACAGGTGGCAAAGAGGTGAGAATGTGATTTCACAGTGAACTAATCTAATAGCGAAATACTAAACCAGAAGACTGACCATTTTGAAACATTCTGAAAGTAATCCGTTTGTTTTGCTTGCTCTCTTACAGTCAACGAGTTCACAGTGATCAGGAAGAAATTCAAGTGCCCATACTGCAGTTTTTCCGCCATGCATCAGTGCATCCTGAAGAGACATATGCGATCCCACACAGGAGAAAGACCTTATCCTTGTGAAATCTGCGGGAAGAAATTCACGCGCCGAGAGCACATGAAACGGCATACCTTGGTAAGGAGGCCCCCGTGAGGCAGCTAGTGTGGGTGTTGGTTGGCAGCGGAGGTGATTTGTTCAGATTAAAGATAACAGGAGCTTCATCTGATCTAGGTTTGTATTTTGTTTTCCCCTCTGGGGCTCCTCGAGCCTCTGAAGACTTGTCTAGTATCTTTTTTCCCCACCTTTCAAAGGCCCAGTGTTTTGCTGACTGTTCATCCAGAGCTAATCAACACCTGCTCTCCTAACAGCCAGAGGGGTTCCTGAAGAGCAACTTGAAGTAGTCTGCACTTCCCGCTTAGTGCTGCTAGCCCGCAGGTGAGGGATTGAACTAGCATCTCAAACTCAGCCTCGCTTTCTAGTGCAACTTTCTGCTTTTCTCATGCAACACTGACTGCTGCGGAGAGCCTGTGCATTAGGGCCTGAAGGTAAAGTAGCTCATACTGTCTTCAGGATTAAAAAGGAAGGTTTTTAATAAGTTGAATGACTTGGTACAGAAAAATTTTTAAATACGTCATTTGGCAAGAAAAATTCAAGCCAAAGCTACCACAGTCTGGCAGTACTTAATTATCAAAAAAATGCCATGCTTTATTCAAGACTGCTACTTAAAACTGCCTAGGAGGCTGTTGGCTTTTCACAGCTTCTTCATAAATAAAAAATTTTAAGCCAAACTTCGCTTTTTTTCAGGGGACAATTAATTTTGCCATCCTAAAACGGTTTCTCAAAGCTTAGCATAAAGGTGATACTGTGGAAGAGCAAACGGCTTCAGTGTAATTGTTTCGGTAGTGCACGCCCGCAAGTTCTGCTGGCCCTCTAATTAGGCTTGCAGAGAAAAATTGAAATTGTTTTTAAATACTGGGGGTTATAGCTGTGAAGTTCTCATACAATGAGCTATTTAAGAAAAAATCAAAAGGATTGACAGTTTCAGTAACTAAAAATTAATTTGCTGACATCATTTAAATATCTATTTTTTCATTTTTACATTACCCATTAAATTTTTAATGTAAAGAATATCTTACTAGAGGAGGTCTGCTTAGACTAATTAGTGTTTGCCTGGTTGGGATTCTCAAAAAAGCCACAAAGAACTTCATTGCCCTCATCCCAGTCCTGCAAGCACATGCATACCCTTGCATACCTTCTTTCAGAGGCAATTTAGTAGCAGTGATGCAGCTTGGATCAAGTGTTTGAAGAAAAAAAAAAAAATTGCAGTTCCTTTCCTGCTCTAGAAAGTAGTTCTATGCTAATGAGAATCCACATATTTTTACATACTGTGACAAAGGCAGGAAAATGCATTATATCCTTTAGGAGTGAAATTGAGGTGATCTGCAAATTAATTTTAGTTGTTGGATTTTACTACTGGAATCATTCTAGGTCACTGGACTTGGTGCATTGAGCTTGCAGTTCAAGTTCTCTTTATTATATGCACAGGGAGATGAAGTCAGATGTTTGTGAATAAATGTAGGAGAGGATATTATATCTGAATCTCTCAGGCTACTTTTATTTCGGGAACTAAGCTAGTTTGGAAAATACCAGCTGGATTACAAATTTTTAGTGCCAGGAGAAATTCCTGAAAAAAGTGCAACACTGACAATACCAATTTGTTTTCATTCCAAAGAGCCATAAGTGACTCAGAGGTATCTTGTAATAGATGCACTGAAGAAAAAAGGACTTTTTCTTTGATTTTTTTTTTTTAGGGGGGGTGGGGGGTGGGGGGCAGAGGAGGGGTACTACAACTAAATGAAACTTAATTTTGTTTGGATTTGAAATACTTCCTCATGAAAGAATACCGTACACAGTTCTGTCCTGTTACGCTGTGTCAGCCTGCTGCTGCGAAGGAAGCTGATGGTGGGATCACTTCATGAAGCTGGAAGCCTTGCATGGGTTGTTGTACGAGACCACAGAAAAATGACAGTTTCGTTATTCAGCTGAAGTTTCTTTTGAAATGAAGCTATGAAAAGGGGTATTTTATTATATCGAAATGACACTGTGATCTTCATTTACAAAAGAGGTAGCGCAGGCTTTCTGAAGTGCTTGTGGCAAGATTAACTTCTGGATTCATACGCTTTGCTTGTCTGGTAATCTTATTTCCGTTATGTATAACGTTGTGAGGCTTAATTGTCAATTCTCGGCTAAATCTGCAAAGATGAATGCTGATATGCATCAAGTGAAAATACATTATAAAAATAACATATAGAGAAAGGAAATAGGTTTATCACACCTTTTTTTTTCTTTTAGTTCCTCAATTGAGAACCAAAGACAAGAGACTATTTTAGTTTTATGCTTAGCTCAGATTAAAAAGAATATTTTTATAGTCTTTATATAAAATTCAATAGAAATGCCTGTTTTCTTTGAACTGGGATGTTGAAGTAAATATAGGGCTTGCTTTCTGAAATCTTTGCATCTCAGACGTTACTTCTGTGAGGTAGTAGAGAATAAACTGAAATTTCTAGGCCAGTCGCAGTGAACAGGTTGTGTCCAAAAGAAAGCAACCCCCCCCCCCATAGTATCCTCAAGGTTTTGAGCTAAAATCCAGCAGAAGTTTCTCAGTTCTAGTTTGAAGTGACTTGTCTCCCTGTGTGCAGAACCTTCTTACCTGGTCTGTTGCAGCATCCCAAGTGAGCACTAACTGCTCGAAACTGGCAGGCTTAATTTGGATGGGAACAGAGCGGTGTCACTTGCTTACTGAACTTCTCTTCCCTCGCAGTAACTTTTTTGTTTTTCTAGTCCGCAGTGCACTTGGTTGTTATTGTAGGCATTGCACTGCATATGCAGCTTGCTTTGTCCTTGTTGCAGTTCCAAAAGCATGTGTCTTTTTCTGGGAAGAGCTGCTCCTCAGTCAGCTGGAAGCCAGTTGTCAGCTCGCAACAGATGCCAGCGTCACGTCACGGCTCGCCAAACGGTGGTGTCTGTGCGGGGCGGGCAGTTAGCCCGTCCACGTCCACCAGAGCGACCACGGGGCTTGCATTTTCAGTTGCTATGGTGTTCCAAACCCTGCCATCCTCCTCGTCCTTCCATGGGTATTTGTCCATTCGGATGAGTGCCCAGCCATCTGGTCTGGGGACTGACTGCTCCCCGAGATGTCCCTTTATTATTTCCTCCGGGGTTCTGGTGGTTAGGAGGCAGATCCAAGCAGTAAGCCTAGTCCTGCTGCAAACACTAAGATTTCAAGATCTGGTACTAGTTTTGCAGCAGTGGACACCTTGTCATGCCAGCTGGTTGCCTCAACTGCATTTTTTTCTGAGAACTTTTTGGTTTTTAACTTTTTCAGAAATTCAGGATGTTGTCAGCCCATTTTTCCCCTGCCCAAAAGAATGTTAGTATTCAGTCAGAATATGGTTTTTCTAATGGCATTTTCAAATACCGAGGGCCAAACACTGTTGTTTTGTTTAATACCTAATAATTCAGTGAGATGGGAAATGGACTGATTTGTGACCAGCTGCATCCAGGACTGTACTTTGAATATGATGACTATACTGTCAGCATTGGAAAAGAGCGAGGGAGATGATCAGTTTTTTAATAGATGGTTCAATTATGCATCATTTTAGTATCTGTTTTGTGGTTGTTTTTTTTTTTGTATGGCTCTTCTAGCACTTCTTCTGCACCCTTTACCACCTTCTGTAATAGCGTTCAGCTTCTAATTCCTGAAAATCGTTCTTCTCGCGGTTAAAAGTGAGTGATACATATTGATCCTGTTAGATGACTTTGACTAGCCCTGTCCAACTGCTTGTGAAAAAGCTTACATGTAGTTTAAAAAAAAAAAAACAACAAAACACAATGACTTTGCTTGATGCGGTTGAGGAATACGACATGGAGACCAGCTCAGAGCAAGGAAAGCCTGAGGTGTGAGAGCATCAGAAGAGCACGCGGGCTTTGAGCGCAGTTGGGGCTGGTGGCACACAAAGGCGAAGCGAGTGTTCTGCAGCAGTGAGAGCTGGGGGGTAAGGTCGGTCGATTTGTCCTCTTTCCAAATCTCTCTCTCTGCTGGGTATTCCATATGAAGAATGAATACAGGGTTATGTAGGAACCAGTTGTGAGAACAGATTATCCTGTATTCAGGGTAGGAACGTGGAACTGGCCTCGCTCTTGATTCCTGCATGCTCGGACCAGAGATGTGCATGTTTTCTTCTCGTCAGCTGTGGTTTGCTGAAGCAGCCTCCTGCTGAGGACGAGTGACTGAGAATAAGGCAGTGGAGCCATCAACGTGCGGACTGTTAAAATCTTACCAGGCAGCTGATTTAAAATAAAAGGAAGCACTTTTCTCACACGACGCATGGTTTAACTGGCAAAACCTTTCATACAGGCAATTTTGAAACTAAAAAAGAATAAATGAGTTCAAAAAAGGATTAGACATGGGTGGTACGTGCCCAGAGGCTCTGATAGCTGATGGACTGCACGTAGCAGCTTGCTCAGGATGACCCTAAATCATGAGCTGCTGAAACTTAACAGTAGGAGGTGGATCGCTCCCTACTTTTACACCGTTTCCCAGAGTGTTGAGCACTGCTGGTGGTAGGACACTGGCCAAGGTGAACTTGTGGGCTGTCTCGGCATGGCATCTCTAAATTCAGTCCCACCCTGCCCTGAGAGCCTCCACAAGTGCCTGCTATCTGGCCCCAGCTCCCTGCTCATATCACTATATATATATAAATATAAATATTTGTCTATATCTGTATCTATATCTAAATAAAATGGAGGTACCTAACTAGGCTCCTTTGTGGTGAAATTCAGGCATTCTTGCTGTACCAGTTGGCCATTTCCTTTAAGAGAGGAGCAGGTGAACGTTTTGAGCAAATTCCTTGGCCTCCACGCATGGCACAAGTAGCCAGAGACAGAGTTCACCTTTGGTTGGGTGTTTGTGTGCTTCTCAGAGTGTGCAGTTTTGCTCATTGTGTAGTGGTGTTTGGATCTCAGAGTGATTGCTCATATCCTGTGGAGCATTTTGCCACTTACAGCTTATTCTGTAAGTGTGATAGCTCCATATGCCTGTTATTCTCAGACATAAAATACAGCATGATTTGTAGAACATTTGTGACAAACCATTTTTCAGCCACTAAAGTAGTCAGAAGTAAGGTTAGAAGTATTCAGCTGCCTTTTTAGGATACGGGATGCACTCGCATCGCTCCTGGTCTCTGGTTTTCGGCAGCAGCGGGCTCAGGAGAGAGACCGCTAAATGAATGTGACGTTAGTACCAGTTGGATGGTGGGTTGTTCTGCTCTTGCCTGCAGAGAACTGATGCTTGGGGTGAAGTGCTTTTTTTGTTTTTGTCGGGTTTATTTTGCTCTCTTTTTTAAGATTTTCCTCTTGTAATGCAGTTGAAATTGCTTCCACATAGCGTTATTCCACGCAGGGTTTTCTCCGGGAGGTGCGCCGTGCCTCGCCGCAGTAAGCCTTGCCTTGCGCGCTGCGGCTCGCCATCGTTACGGTTTGAGCGTAGCTGTGCTTTGTTGCCACGTGAGTGAGAAACTCTCGGAGGTAGCTACTGCCTCTGACAGGCCGGCAGAAAACCTCGCGTTTCACTGTCATTGCTGTAACTTTCAGACGCGTTTCCTGGCAGCTTGTAACTCTCATGTAATCCAGGTTATTTTAAGTTAGTCTGCCAAAACTGGAACAAGCTTATAAAATTATTGTACCCCAGGTTTGAAAAGGAAAAAAGGAAAAACGAAAGAAAACTGAAGGGATTGGAACTTCCTCTCAAAATTGCTAGTTTGATCAAAAGGCGTTCCCAAAAGGATTTCCCATTGTATCTCAGCATTACAGAGTTGAATCAGTTATGATGGATTTACGGTCAGCGATGAGCGCCCGTGGTGATCTCGGTATGCAGCCGTGGGCTGCAGCGCTTGTGCCTTGCAGAAAGGCAGGGGAGTGCGTCCTTCCTGCAGCTCTGTCTGTCTTCATCAGCATTAATTCTTCTGATCGTTCTCCTTTCCTAGGTCCACAGCAAAGATAAAAAATACGTGTGCAAAGTGTGCAACCGAGTGTTCATGTCTGCAGCCAGCGTGGGGATCAAGCACGGCTCTCGCCGCCACGGAGTTTGTGCTGATTGCTCGGGCCGAGGCATAGCTGGCCACTTGGATCACAACGGAGGAGAGGGCTCTCCAGATGAGCTGTATCCTGGCGAAGGCCAGTACATGGAAGACCCAGATGACATCAAAGTGGAGGGAGACGAGGAGATGGGAGATGACGACGACATCAAGTGGAAAGATGACGTAGGAATGCCGCAAGATGACGTGATTTTAGATGATGACAAAGATGTCGACTCTCCGCAGGAGCAGGAGAACTCTGGGGAGAACGACAAGGATTTTACCTGGATTTCTTAGGGATTTTTTCCATTTCGTTCTGTTGTTTGTAGGGAGAGGGAGGGTGGGGGAAGAAGGAGTATGTTGGAAAAACTAAGTAGCCTTGTTGTCGTCCATGTGTGCAAAATAATTTTTGTGTTTTCTAAACAAGTCCTTCTCTGTTCCTCTCAGATACTGTGTTAGCGATGTCGCTTCCAGTGACATGACTGACTTCACCTTCCCCCTTCTCCCTTCATGAACAAAACCGCCCGTGTCCGCCTCCCTGGCGGAGCAAGCCGGGTTGCATGCAAGTGACTTACAGTTTCCGCAGGCGTGAGCACTGTGCGGGAGGAGCGAGCGACTCGCAGGCTGTGTGAAGCTTGTTTTCCGTGTACCTTTCCCACCCCGAACCGAACACCGGGGAGATTTTGTGTCCGAAGCAGGTTTTTGGTGGTGGTTGTTTTTTATCACCTTTTCTGTGTTACAAAATCCCAGCAGCAGTGGAATTGCAAACTAACATTGTGGAAACAAACTGATGCAGGTGTTTGAGGGCTTCCCCTAACGATGCGGGCCTTTGCAAAGTTATTTAAAGAGTTTTTATTATTTTTTATGGAGCCAAATAGATCAAAAGGCAAGTCAGATTGCAGCCTTACAAATTCTTGTCATAAAAGTAGATTCTTAGCTTCCAAAAGAATCACCATCAAAAAAGATCATGACGTTTCTTGGACCTACTGGCATCTTACCCGTGTCCCGTCTTCCAGCCTTGCTTATCCGCATTCACTGAAACGAGTGCTGGTGTCTCACAGAACTCCGTGCTATAAAGGACACGGGTAATTGTCTACCTGTCATCATTTCCCACAGATATTTTCACTTTTCTCCCTTTGCTCAGCTGCCTTTTTCATAAATATATGCAAACTGTAGTAAAAGCGAGGCATTTAGCAGAGTGCAGGATGAACTGTGAAACATGGGAAGCCGAGGTGGGGAGATCCTCATGCAGCGGAAATCCTGCTGCTCCTGCCCAGTAGACTTCAGTGGGGCCAGGATTTCACCTGGGCACGTTGTTCTTCCTTGCCAAGCTAAAAAGTTCAGGTCATCATTGGTAGGTGTAAAACCTATTAAATTCATGAAGGAAACCTTCAGTTTCAGCTGCACTGGTTTCATGTAAATTTGCAAATAAAATTTTTTAATGAGAACCAGGTTTCTTTCCTGGCATGTCTCTGAGAAGGTTTTGTGGGTCAGCTCCAGGTAGTTGGATTCTCCTTGTCCATATCGGCCACTCTTGCCTTCTTCCAACTACGAGGAAATGACAACAAAGTGCATTGGAAGTGTCTTGTTCATGAGAAAAAGCTTGTTTTACCTTTCACCTCTTCGCTTCTGGTGCTTTTTTTAAAAAAAAAAAAAAAAGGAAAAAAATGCTGAAGACCTCACTCTTTCCTTGCTGTGGAGCAATTTTATACGATGTCTGTGATGACAGTATCTTGAAACCTGCCACAAAAGACAACCTGTTGCCAGAAAGCCAAATGACTAAAAGGTGCTATTTTTTTTCCAGTGGTGGGAAAGGCGATCTCTGTGGGGAGGGAAAAAGTTCTTGCAGGTGTGGGTTTTTTGTTTTGTTTTGTTTTGTTTTTGTTTTTTAATGAAAAGCATGGTTCCACCCAGCAAAGAAAATAAAAGTAGAGTTTATTGTACAGTAAACCCCAGTAAAGCAAATAATCTTTAGGGATTTAAGCTACTCGGCGCCAGGATTTGTTTGAGCGTGGCACGGTGGGAACCTCGCTCCTGGCCCTGCGGTAGCTGGTTCTCCCTTCGTCACCCGCGTCAGGAGTCGTGCCCAGGGTTCATGGTTTTGAATTCCTTTCTCTGCAGTTGTCTTCGGTTCCTTGCACAAGTTCGCCGCCTTCGCTGTGCGTTTCTTTCCTGTTCACGTTGATGATCGCTGTCGCTTAGAGCCTGCAGCACCTCCTGGCTGATGGGTTTCGGTGCGTGTCAGTAGGTCGCAGACACGTTTCTCTCCAAGCCACCTGGTATCTATCCAGAAACCCGGTGCTGGGCTCCGTGAGGCTGCACGATCGCTGCTGCTGCTGCTAGTCGTTAGGATCGGAGAGGTGAAGTGGAACCTGTTGCTTTCAGCCAGAACGGGCAACCCTCTTCTTTAAGTATTTAAAGAATGGAGCGGTAGGGTCACGTAGAAACGTTTTTATTGAACTGTACAAATCTAGTTTTGCAGTTTAGCTTCTTGTAAAGCCTCGCTGCTGTATTTAAAGACGTAACAAACCCAGTATTTTAGGATTGGACCTTTGTATGCTTTTTTTCTAAGTACAAAACCAATCAGCAGGTGTCTGGTGGGGGGACCCGTGGCGAGGTCGCCGGTTCGTTGTCTCGACTCTGCCTCTCCGAAGTGCAGGCTCTGTATTTATTGTCGCGTATCCTGTAAATAGGGAGGGGCGGGCCGGGGGCGTTCGAGGTCCCTGCAGCCCTCGCTTGTTACGTGTAGACAAATACATACAGTACTTAAAAGATAGCTGTAGCTTTGCTTTTTATATGTAAAATCTATTTAAAAAAAAAAAAAATTTAAACCCAAACCATTCAAACCCCCTTTGTTTCTGCGACATTCCATCTTGCTCACCTGTTCCGATTCCAGTGTAAGAATTCGCTGTCTTGCATTTCGAGGAGAACCAGAAGCCTTGACCCCGAGTTACCGTCTTCCTCCCTCTCCCTGCCCTTGCACTTAGGTGACTTGATTTTTGTAATCAGTTCGGGGGTGCTTAGCTTAGCTTTGCTTTGCATTTGGAAATACTTTGTATTTTTTTCTTCCTTTCCTTTTTTTAATGGTGGACAGTAAGCCCCGTGGCTTTCAGAAACATTTCCTAGTAGTGCCACTTTGAAGCTCTCTGAGCTGAGGATGCAAAAAATAAAATTAAAAAAAAAAAAATTAATAAAATAACAAAAAGAGGGAAAAAAAAAGAGGAAAACCCACAGAAAAGCTAACTTGTTATAATGTTACCATTATAATACAGCACATGCTTCTATATTACTAACATACACTATATATACCAAATAAAATCGTTCTAACCCATGATGTATATTTTAAGTGCTTTGTTTCGGTGGAGGTGTGCAGATTTGGAAGTGCAGGTCTTCTAGGAACTGGTCTTGACGCTTCCGTGCTCTGGAGGGCACTTCTCGAGGCTCGGTTGTCGGAAAGGCGGTTGGGTTTTTTAATGCTGAAACTTTATACGGCGGCGCCGGGTGAGCCCGTGGGACCCGGGGGGCAGCGGCCGCGTGCTCTGCGCCCGGACCCTGCCTGCGCAAGCCGCTCCTGCGGGTCTGGGCGTGCGAAGTGCCTGCGCCGCCTGTCGTGCCCGGCGCTGGCTCGAGTTCCCTTCAGCGTCTTTGTATTTCCCCTCCGGACTTTGTACGCTTTGGTGAGGTTCCCTTTTTTAAAATTTTTTCTAAATACGTCTATGTTTGTGTATATATATAAAAATATATACACAGATTTAGTTTCCAAAAATGCCTCCCTTAGATGAAGAATTGATATGCTTAGTAGAAGTCTTGTGACAATTTTAAGTATTCATACATACTCGTGAATGTTGCTCCCTGAATTTCTTTATTATTCTCACTTTTTTAATACAAAGGTGTGCCGGGAATACAAAGAGCACTTCAGGCCGTGCTTGGCTAACTTCTCCAGCAGGACAGCGGCAGAGCGCGCGGCAAACAGCGCGGTGCCGTCCTGGCCGGTCAGGAAATGTGCCCGCGGAACACGGCACGGCACGCGCTAGGTGGCCTTGGTGTGCTACTGCATCAAGAGAATTCTTCAGTAATTAAGGCAAATCAGGTTCTTGCGTCTCCTTCTGTCAATTTATTTCCAGAAACTGTCTTCTAAAAAAAAATCAGAAGTTACTCGTGCTTGCGCAGGTTTTTCCCTTGTGGATGAAGCGTAAGGTCACCCTCAGACCTCACAGCTCCGGAACGATTCGGTGGGATGTGTCTAATGAAGGATTGCGAAGTGACTCTCCCTTCGTTTTTTTTAATCAAAAACCAGTGTTTTGGACTACAAAAGGAGTATTTTTCATATGAAAGGAAACCCGCTCTAGCATTAGGTCCCGTTTTCTTTTGTATCTTGACTTATGCCTTTAAATACTCTGCTTTTCCAAAGCGAAAGCTGCATTCGTTTGGCGTTTTGTACGTATGCCTGGGGAATTAATGACTTTTGTCAGTCGCGCTCTCCCAGGACGGGACGGCGCCTCTCCCGCTTTGGCCGGGGCGGAGCGCGGGGCCAGGACCTGCTGCCCCGCTCCGCCCGCTGCGTCCGATTTTGCACATCGCCCTTTAGGAAAGAAACTCCATGAAAATGCAAAAACTGGAATTTTTTGCAATATTATGAAAGATAATCTTATTTTAGCTCATTCTGTGACATGTGCAACTCCTAAGAAAGCCATACTTAATGGTTCTTTTTATTTTGAGATTCTATATTGTGTTTTGAATTTCTGCCTTTTTTTTTTTAGTTCTGCATAGTAAGAGTGCTGTGTGTATGCTTTCATATATATTTATTTTTCAACGTGCTTTAAACCTGTCTACGAAAATAAAGCTAAACAAAGAAAAAAAGGACAGCGTTTGAAGATTGTTGATTATTTTTTTTGCTGGGAATATTCTATATTATACTGACTTTATATTAATTATTATAAACCTGTGTTTGTATTGAAGATGTGTTTAATATTTTGGGGGAAGTGAGGAGATTTTAGTAACCAGAAGTCAGTGGGAGAACATGGCTGTGTTGTACTGATTTTCTGTAAATGTAGTTCAGGTAAATATGACCTTATTTTCTAGTTGATCTCACAGTTTCTCGTCTGCCTGGGCGCACCAGAGGTGCGCCTCTTGATTATAATTACTTTGTGATGGGATTTAGCTTAGACATACTTGCAAAATCAATCAGTTTCAATAAATTGGGAAATTGCTGCTAAAATTTTTTCTGGTTTTTTTTTTTTTTTTTCAATTTCCCCCCTCCAGCTGCGCCCGCGCCCAGCTGCAGCCAGCGGGGCTGGGGCCCAGGGGCAGCGCTGTCCCCAGCCCCTTGCCCCCAGGCTGCTGCCGCCCTTCCCACCCTGGTCCCAGTGCTGATTTCCCCAGCTTTGGGGGTTTATCTGAAATGCAGATAATGCATCTTCCCCCGCCCTGCTCCTGCTGCCAGGAGGAGGGGGGCAGATCCGTGCAGCCCCGCTGGCGCTGGGGGGCTGCGGGAGGGGGCAATGGCTGCACCAGGACTCCCCCCCGCCCCCGTGCCAGCCCCTGACAGCAGAGCCCAAGAGCAAGCAGGTAAGCATAATAATTTAAAAAAAAAAAAAAAGAAAAAAGAATCCAAATCTTTTATTTTTCTTCTGGATCTGACACATCCCGTGCCAGCACCACAGCCGGACACGAGCAAGGGCTGAGCCTGGCACGGCCCCGTCCCAGCCCGCGGGGCCAAAGCAGCCGGACACCCTGCTGGGGGGGGGGACACCCTACAAAGGGGACCCCTCCCTGTGCAAGGGGGAGCAGCCCTGGAGCGGGACAGAGGGGACAGGGTGGGGAAGAGAGGGGCGAAGGCCATAAAGCCCCGTACAGCCCCGGGGCTGGAGGCAGCACGGCACCACGGCCGCTGCGCTCTCAGGCCCAGGGAGGGAGTATTTAAAAAATATGAATTTTCATATATTTTATTTAAAAAATAAAAACACACAAAGGAGAAAAAAAAAAGGAAAAATAAAAGAAACGTCTTTGTGCAGTTTGGCTTAGTGCAAATGGGCGCGTTCCTGCAGGCACTTCCCGGAGCACGGCCCCCGGCGGGAGCGTCTGCTCCCCAGTTACAAAAAATAGAGAGAAACGACGATACAAAGAGTAAAAACCCCCCTGGGGGGGGCCCACGTCCACCCTGGGCACTGCGGGGTGCCCGGTCCACCCCAGGTTAGGGCAGGGACACGCGGGTGGGGGGGCAGGAACAGGCACCCCGGTGAGCCCCCCCCAGCCCCAGGCACAGCTTATTCGAGCAGCGGGCAGCCCCCTGCCCTGGGGGGGCCCCCTCTGGCCCCCGACCCCGCAGGGGGACGTGGGGTGGGAGCAGCCGGCCGCCCCCCCCGGCCAGCCCCCACTGCTGTGCTGGCAAGGGGGGGGTGCAGAGAAAGGTTTAGCTTATTTTCAAAGGAAAAAGAGGGGAAAGCTCCTTG
>VXAL01001050.1:0-28426 GCA_013399475.1 Chauna torquata | reverse complement strand
TCCAAAACATACTCACTGTATATATTCTGCTTATGTCTCTGCTTATTACGATGAGATGCTTTTGGGCTTAAATTATCAATGTTGTCAAAAGTCTCTGATAAATGCTGAGCATCTAATTCTGCTTCCAGTGCCTTTTGTTTTCTAACATGAAGAGATGGTAAGCTTGATCCTGGAGACATAATATTAGCATCCTTATACTTTGCTGGCCTGTTTGCCATGAGGTTTCTCAAAGCTGCAGCACTACCCATTGCTATCATTTTGTGTTTTGAGTGAATGAGATTTTTGAGCATGCTGACTGCTCCCATGTCCCATAGTGCCTCTTGATCCTTTGCATTTCGTGCAGAAAGATTCCACAGGGTCCCACATGCATTACTGACTATTGTCAAACTGTGTGACTTCAAGTGTTGTAATAAGGTTTGTAAGCAGCTGTTCTCTCGCAAGATTTGCCTGGTGTTGAGTAATTGAAAACAAAAATCAGTTAAGTGGCATTTCAAATGAATCAGAGAAAAACAAAACAAAAACCTTTTACGCTACAGGTAAGTTTAGTCCTTTGAAAGGATAATTATGAATTATCCTGTGCAAATTTATCTTATTTTTCCTCTGTTCATATGGAATCCATTCGGAATGCTGATCAAATCCTACTGCAAATATGAATTGTTTGTTCTTCCCTACCCTCTCTTTATAAAATATTTTTCCATTCCACGTGGTTTCCTATGGCTGATATAACTTAGGTATTTTTTTCCAGGAAAAGTTTCTAATATCTTTCATCATTCACAAGTGACAGATATTAATCTGACTGCATATTCCTGTTATCTAAGTGGAATACTTGCCTTATCATTACAAATTGTTGTATTTAATAACTATACTTAATATATGCATTCATATTAAGACTCAGCATACAAACTTTTAAACATGCTTTTGGTACCACTATACATTTTCAGAAAAAGTATACCCACCTGTGGTCCTCATTAGTAGCAATTAAGCTAGAAACATTTCTTAATATTCCTCCTCCACTTTCTATGATGGCTAGAGTGTTTGTTTGGCTCCGGTATGTCAGTGTGCCAACTAGAAATGCAAGAGCACCATCAACAGCACATATATCAGCTTTGTTCTCAGTACAGTGTGCTGATAAATTCCATAAGGCACTCAAAACACTTTTTAGGGTTGATTCCTAGGAAAATAACAAAGTGACAGAATTAGAAAAGTTTTCAACTATTAATCACAAGCCCTCAGAAATACTTAAGTTAGCCTCAAGGAGTTTGTCACAAGTCTGTCTTTCCAGTTCCCATTGATTCAAAGACGGACCAAGAATAAACTGAAGCAGTAATTCCTGCTGAACCTGCGCACCCTGAAAATACAGCCCAGAGATAAAAACTGCCTCACTGATTCAAACAGGTATTTGCAAAGAAACAAAAATCATTGACCATGGAATTTTTTCTTCCAGTTAACTGCAGAATTTGATTTTTGTTTGGATGAAATCTCAAGTGTTGTATGCTAACGCCCAATATTTTGCTTTCTGTTTTCCTACACATGCCTTTCTATTCCTCAAGCTTTTCCTCACAAATGTGAATTAAGTATGTTTCAATTTCTGCTTTCTGGGCTACTAAGCTAGAGGCATACAGCAATGCACACACAAATACTTTTTCTTGCTTCTCTCTTTCCCTCAGCTATGGATTTGCTATTGCTTGCCAGAAAGTTTTGCCAGTATGAGCCACAATATTAGTTAGCTGCCATAATGGTAAAAATGGCTTGAAGATTAGCTGGCAGAGGACTCTCGGATGGAATACAATCCTGTCTGAATAGCAGGAACATATCTAGGAAATGACAGAAGTGGAAGTTACCTATTCTCTAAATCAGAAGAGGTTTTATTAAATTGTAAAATTATAAAAAATGACTGTTAGAACAGCACAGGTTATGAAACCGAAGGGCAAAAGCTGCCAAACCTCATAAATAAAATTATAGAAATACTATTAATTTTGAGGTGATATTGATGTGTTGTGATCTGCTGCCCCATTAACTCAAAGCAATTCTATTTAGCAATTCTAATTGCTTTGAGTTAGGTAACTTTAATTCTGAAGTTACCTAAACCACCCCAAATATCTGACCTACTGCTTATGTCAAAAAGGACCACGATACTTCTACTTTGTGTAAAATAAATGCAACGTCTCCAAAATTTATCTCATAGTCATTTATACATGATACCTTCTTAACTTCTAAAGCACATTCCATCAATGCTTTCACACTCCCAACTTCTCTTAGCGTCTTTTTACTGTTTACGTCTGCTCGCCAGGACAAGTTCCTTAACACGCTTGCAATGACCTGCAAAACATGAAAGAAAAATAATATATACACATATATGCATATAAATATGCACATTTTATATACATTGGTATAAAAAAACATAACAATCTCAAGTTCTGACAGGTGAGGTTTAGACTGGACATTAGCAAGAATTTCTTCACAGAGAGGGCAGTCAAGTATTGGAAGGGGCTGCACAGGGAAGTGGTGGAGTCCCCATCCCTGGAGGTATTTAAGAGATGTGTGGAGGTGGCACTAAGGGACATGGTTTAGTGATGGGACACAGCAGGTCAGGCTGATGGTTGGACTTGATGATCTCGAAGGTTTTTTCCAACCTACATGATTCTATAACTGTATAATAAATATATATTATTGCTTACAGTATTATATAAAAATACTTTCATATTTATTAATTTAAAACAAGTTCACTACCAATGAAGAACAGTTCCGTGTTCTCAACTCTCAAGATCACCCTAGGCACTTCCTAATGATTGTTTATTTTCAGGATATTTTCCTCTATAACAAAGGAGCCATTGGAAGAGACACCCAGGTGTCACATCAAACACTTTGCTGATACGTAGAAAGTTTCTCTAGGAGGTGCAGTTGTGGAGAGCAGGTATGTATGTACTAAGAGAACAACCTAGTCAAGTTGGATGCAGATTCTCTTTTGAAGTAGAGCTTCCTCTACTATTATTCCCCTATTACTTACTTTCTGCTACTGTAAGAGGAGCCACAATACTGCATTAACACTGAGTTCATTAGCATTATCACTAGTAAACTAAATTAGGGAATCTAGGATTGCTCAAACTTGTTTTGAAAACAGGACTTCCACCAATAGAACAGGGTCATAAAAGTAAGTTTTATAGCCAATGTATTGTATGTGCTTTAGTGAAAAAACAGAATATGACCCACAGTTAGGCATTTTTACTACAAGAAAGTTGTACTTCATAATTTGCCGAATTAATATAGGTACTAACTTTGCATCAAAGTTAATGCAGAAAAGACAACACAAGAACAACAATTACAAAAAAAAAATGAGGCTGGGATGAATGCAGCACATTTCAAAGATAGAGCCTAATTAAAAAAACAGAGAAGGCTAACTGTGGACAGCACCCTAGGAACTTCATGACAAAGACAGAATTCAAATATAGAAAGAACTGATGACAAGGCCAAATGAGTAGAAGGAAAGAAAATATTGAGAAAGAAGAGCAGATATACAGTATTTTAATATAATGCAATAAAATTGAAGTGATGTAAAATAACAGAAACAGCCAAGGAATATCTCGTCTTATAATGACATTACCTGCTGCAAGTCTTCACTTTCAGATTTCAATTGGGCTACAAGAGCTCTCATGCAGCCCTTCATAGAACACAACGTAGCCTGATAGGAATTAGAAGAAAATAGAAAAGAAACAGTTCTAAATGACAGATTAGGTGGCTTGCTTGTGCATAATACTTTGATATTTTAAGCTGATCATCTCTGAAGTTCAAAAAAAGCTTAGTACTGTATGTTTCCAACAATAAATATTTGGTCTGCAACTATTAAAAACTTAAGCCTACCTCAGTTTCTGTTCTGGGAAATCCGTAAGTGGTAGAATTGTGCTAAATTTTGTATTTTTTACAACAGATCTAGGACCAGATCTGGAACATTACTAGTTTAGAAGTCTTCTTTACTATGTGCTGGATAATATACTGGACAATCACCTGTAAGCTGGCAATGTGTTGTTACCTGCTGTCTATTGAGTCTCACAATCATACTTTTCCTTTCAAATAAACAAAATATTAAAAATACGAATATTCAAAACTGAAACAAATGTAACATTTATGACATCTGAAGAACAGCGTTTTAATCATACACTATTAACTGAAAAACTGTAAAGCTTGTGTTAGAAATTGTCTGTGACAAAGTACAATTAAAAATCCCTCAAAAGCAAATTATGTGGTAGAACTGCGCTACTTATCAGCTGGACAGCATATATATTACATCACTAAGCTGCTTAGTTTGTGCTATAAATCCAGTAATTGTAGCCCTCCAGCAGTTACTGATGGGATGATTTTAAGAGCCAATGTTTTGTGAAGCGCTTGTAGCAAAGATTTACGCTTTACTCTGTTTAAAACCTGGAACAAAAATCAAGTGTTATGAAACCCGCCGTTATTTCCATTCAGTCTTGAAATATCTTCCATTAGAGTAGAAAGATAGAAGTCTTCTCAGTTTCAAGTTACTCTAAGATCCAAAGCCTAGCAAACTTTGGAGCAAGAAATTATTGAAACTTTGTATCTTTTGAAAACAAGGTCCTTGACAGAAATTAGGGAACCTATTTTTTCTTCTAACTATTTGAGGTAGTGCCCACAATGAGCCAGACACGTGACAAACATTTAAAAGTGAGCTCCAGCCTGAAGAGGTTTGCAAAATTTTGTCAAGACAGTAATAGTATTATTAAGTAACAACTTAACAAAATTTGGATCAAAGTAACGGTTTTAGTTCAACATCCTCAGAAAAACCAGTCACTGTCCATAACTGCTGGTTCATAGTCATCATGTGCTACACATAACTGAAAGATCTAATGCATTGCTTATAAAAAGACTAAGCCAATATATAAAATCCTTACTTTCAGTGACTTAATTAAAAGTGACTTAATTTAATGTGATAGTTGATACTACACTTGTACGATACAACATTCAAGTTTGTCATGCTCTCAGTCAGGAACAGGATGGAATGGCAGTTGTTTTTTTTTTTTTTTGGATTTCTCAAGCCCAAATTCAATATCCTATCCTGAAGATTTCATCACCTGTCTAAGAAGTACAATTCAAACATAGCTATGAAATGAAATTATTATATGTTTGAAATTCTATTCTTACCTTGTTTGCCACATCTCCAAAAGTCAAGTTTGTCAGAGCCATTCCAGCATACCTCCTTAATGTAACACTATAGTGGTCACTTGTAAGTCCATACATTTCACAATCCACTTGCAACAGTTCAGCAATGGCCTGCAAACCTCCTTTAAAAACAAATAAAGGAATAATAATACAAAATTAGTAACAAATTTAAATCCTAATATCAAGAATATAATATGAATATATCAAAGAACAAATTGCATTTCTATGTATGGAACAAATCTTAAACATCTAAAAAACCAGAAAGCTCTGAATGTAAAATAAACTATTAAATGACGACTCTGGATCTCAAATTCTATGCTTAGCACCAGCTGAAAGGTTAGGTAGCTTGATATTGAAACTTTGGGGGAAAGTAGAACAGGAACATTTATGAAGAAGTAAGAAAAACACTCATCTTTTAATTCCACCCAGCCAAAATGATAACTGATGAAATCACACCAATTACTTCAAAGGCTATTTAGTAAATCTGTCAATTATTGATTTATTAATTATTACTGAATGCTATTTTCTGAGGAAAAAGTACATAGAACATTTTTACATAGAAGCGGCAAAGGAAACCTGCATGCACAGAATTGATGGAGCATGGACAAAAAGTTCAGGCTGCTGAACAGGAACCTACTCATGACAAAAAAAAAAAAAAAAAAAGGTGGAAAGTAGCTTCCATTGTAAGTCCAACGCTTCTAAAAATCGCAAACACTTCCACTATAATAGTACTCTTCCAAAATTCAGAGTTTATGCTAAATAAAAGAGTAACTTGCATAATAACCTGTCCACTGAGAAATCGCCTAGTTAATTTAGACTGCATTAATCACTTAGAGGGCAACATCTGACATAAATGAACTGATGATCTGTTTAATCCAGTGGTAAAACAAAGCCCCATATCCATTGAGGTATACAAGTAAGGAATGTCTGCATTTCCAGCAAGTGTTTCAAAGGAAGTCAGAGAAATACATTTGGTCTTACCGAGCTCATTCATTGCATGCCTGTGTTCTTCATCAAATGAAAGTTTCATCAAAACACACACTGCAGGACAGATCTGATGATCAACTGGAGCAGGCACTGATCCAGAAAGAGGTAACAATTAGCATTTCCCAGGTGTATAACTTTGTCTAAATCATAACACATTCAAAGAGAACCTAAACTTAAGATAGATTAATTGCAATTTTGTTCAGGGTTTGTATCTTCCTATTAATCCAAGAATAGACAATTACTTAAGAATAAATCCACGTACAACCAAGATGGCATATATGTACCAGAAATATATTTGATGCTGAAAAAGAAATTAGGGAGAATCATGAATGTATGCATTAAATAAGAATTGTAACTTCTGGTACAAATGATCTTATTACTCTCGAAAAACAAAAATCTTAGTGAAAGAAATCAGTAAGGTTAAATATGATAGCAGCATTAAATAATACAACACCTAAGGTGAAGCTGTTTCTTTGGGTGTTAAGTCCTTATGAATGGTAAATTAAACCCCTTGTTTCATAGTTTTTAAGTTCATAATTTTGTGAGCTAGATACTGGCTAATGCATAAATTGTATTGGTACATCTTGTTCAGAGCCCAACTCCTGCAAAACAGTTCTAGCAGTAAACTCCAACACCTATGATGCAGCCCACTGATTTCAGTAGTACTTCCGTCAGACATCTACAGCTTACATTTACAAAATGACCTCAATTCAGAAAAGCAGTTATCCAGAAGATTAATCATTTTTGTAACTGTTACCTGAGAAAATTCTTGTTTCTTCAAATTGCCACTACTTTGGTATTTTATTACTGAATATTTCTCATATACAACATTATAAATAATAGTTCACATTATATTGACTAGACTGAGATTATTTAATTTGTGCTCTCTATCCCTCTCCTAAATGAAATGTGTATCTCCTGAATAGATCTGAATGAAAAGCAATTTGGGATTATTTATTTAGATCTCCTTCATTATCCATCAAAATGTACAATAGCAACGAGAAGAAATTTACTATTAATTTATAGATCATAAATATAAAACACTAGAGTTATTACCTAGAAAGCATACAGAAGTCTTACGATTTAAAGAACAGGTTTATAAATATGGCATAGTATCCATAATAGATATTATTTCCTAACACTACCTCGACTTAAAAAGTGTGTTTATACATATACCCACACACATATATATGCATATACCCATATATAAAAAAAATTTTACATACATTCAACAAGAAGTCAGATTAAATTGTATTTTTTGTAAATTCACTGTTTTTCAAAATTTATACAGCTTGAAGAACCTACTTGGGTTTTTGTCTTGGTCCATGCCTTGTTCATGTGCTTCCTGCCATTCCCAACATGTTTCACAGTAAGCACGGATCTGCTCCAAAAGATGGAGCACACGGATTTCCCGTCTGCCTCGCTTATCATCAGGCTGGGAGTGAATGATGTTATGCAGCGCTGCGCTGGCTCTGGCACGGGCCTCTTTACTACCACGAGAGTTCCCTAACAAGACAGAGTCTTTATCGTTGCCATGTAAAAGCTGGATGAGGAGAGGAAGACATCCAGACTGACGCATGGCTATGCAGCTGTCTTGGGAGCTAGACATTGCTAGCAATGTTCTTGACATGTCATCTTTATCGTGAGTACCAAGCATTGATAACAATGAGTACACCATTTCCACCTGCAGGTCAAATGATTTTAAAAATACAGTTATATTTAAAAACTACATATTAAAATAAATTAAAATGAAATCTGAATGGTACACGTAAGCAAACAAACAAACTGATTTAATGGTGCAAGAATTTGTGCTATTTAGAAATAATTAAGTACTATCACTACTTCACCATTTATAACCTTAATAAATCTCACTTAGTGGCTAAATAGCCAGAATAAGTGGGCGGTAACTGTAAGCATCTGTATTAATCTACAAGTCTAATGGTGAAGAGTTCGAACTTTCCATTGTACAAAAAGATTAAAGAAACATAATAATTGAAATATTTTGAGAATGCTAAAATACTGAAAATTAATTCTATCTCAAAAAGTAAGTTCCGTATGAATTGCACTTTTATGTAGAGATGCTTTTCAGTGAAAAATTGTTTGTTATGTGGCATTAAATACAATTATTCAAGACAGAATAAGACTGACTACACGCATTTCTAATTTACACTATACTAAAACAATCTTGCATCTACATATTCTAAAGTCTTCACGTAAAACTATTTCAAATTAACCAACCATTTTTTGTTACAATAAGCGACTTGCATATGGACCAGATTACTTACAGCAAATGCAAAATTGAGGAGTTAAATTAACACTTTCTTCACGTTTACAGGGGTAAAAACAGAAAAGGAAACAAATGCTCTTTTACTACATATCATATAAGTACTGAGCATCTGTAAAACTAAATAAAGCCATATAAACCCAGCATTACACATTTAACTTGGTGCAACAAAATTTCACATCAAAAAACAGCGATTCTTGAGGGATTCCCTTAGCTATCAGTGGCCAATGCACTATTTGGTTTGTCTTTCCCATTCTGTTTTCTTCACTAGTAGTTTTACATCGAGAAACGCATTTCGTTCTTTCAGTGAACTTTTAATAGAATAATATGATGTAGATGGTGATTTTGACACTAGAACTTGTCTAGAACTCCCGAACTCTATCCAAACTCCTAAAGCCAAGATAAAAAGCAACATTCAAAATCACAGCACAACATAAAGAAATTATCAAAGGAAACTGTAAACTAACTGAGGGTGTTTCTTTAGAATACACTACGAAATGGCACTTTGGACTGCCAGACAAAGTTTTCTACTAACAGATTTTTGCACTAGTTACTAGACCAATGAATGATTTTATATGGTTTCTTCACAAACAATTCTAACGTGTCTGAAGGTAAGTACAAATACTTAGTTATACAAAAACTGGATGGCAGTGAGTAGACTAAGCAGTAAGTTTGTTAACATGTATTGCTCTAAATAGCATAGGATTGCTGGAACAATGGAAATCTTAAAATTTGTGATACTGTATGATTCCATGCAAAATCCACCAAAATACTCTTGGAGCCAATTTTATGACAGCCTAGCATCCTGGTTTGGAGATCTTTGGTCTGGGAAAAGTCACATGTAGTATTAAAATAAACTGCTTGGATTCGTAAAAGAGAGTGAATTTAATCTGCTTTATGCATGTCTTTTAACATGTTTCAAGTGGCAGCTTTAATCCATAGTTATTTAGATTTGAAAGGTAAAGTTTCTGTCAGAGAATAAATCTGGCCTTCAAGTTGTGGCAAACACATTACAGGAAAAACTAGGAAGTATTTTTCTCTCTCTCCCTCTCTGTATACACACACCGCACACAGAAACATCTCTTTCTGCATCTGTAAACACACTGCTCTACTTAGAATCCCTATCACTTTCTCTTCTTCTCATACATTAATACTAAACTTTTCTTATCCCACAACACAGTAAATTCAACCTATTTCTTTGCCTGTAACCTTCCACACTCGGTCTCTTTCCCTGCATTCATGGCTCTCCCCTTGCCTGCAACTTCTGGGAATTCTACAATTTGCAATGAAAACTTGTAAACATACTACCTGATGTCACATCCATTTGCTACATGCATACAGTGCAGGACAGAAATTCCATTATAACAACATATTTAAGGCCCGAAATAATTAATACTATGTCAAGCTAACAGGCCCTGTTTCCCAGAAGACTGGGCTCAGCACCTCATCTATACTGCTGCTGATTCCAGAGGCAATATAAACTCCAGTGGTTCATGAACTCAGTTCTGTGTTACAGCTTTACACTTTTTTACCTCTCTTTTCACACTGCACATATACTTTTAAGTGCACTCTGTTGCAAACAGACATCACTGTGAAGGGCTCACATAACTTTCTTTAAATTTTGCCTCGTTTAACTTTTTAGCGATTGCATCTGTTTTGTGAATTTGGTCTCTGGAAAAGTATTTCAAGAACTGTTTATAGAAGGATTAGTTTTCATCATGGAGTAAAAATCAATATCACAGAGTCTTTAAATACCTTAGTAATTTCTAGCAATTGTTTTTTCCTTATTGTAATAACTCCATTAACTGATCATCAAGAAGTAAAGAAAGAGGATTTCTGTGTATGTATTTTAAAAGTTGAAAAATGTTAGATTTTATCTCTATAAAATTACTATGTGTAGGTAGATTATTCAGCTAATATTAGTACTACTGGCAGAAACAATGAGATTATTGTATTAGTAAAAATGTAGCATTAGCGACCTGTGGCTTGTAATCTTCGGTTACCTTGGTACCCAGATGACTTGTCAGTCTGCGAGGAACAGAATAGTTATTACTAGAGCTCATAACACTGGCTGTCTCATGGTCCGTTCGAGCAGCAGAACCCTACAAATTTAAACAACAATTCAGTATAACAAAGTCTAACTGAAAAACCAACTATTGTCTAATTCAGTTTAAGCACTGCATCATGAAATCATGTTTATAGTAATCAATTGTCAACATATTTTGGATAGGTTAGGTTGTGCCTGCCCTGACACTACTTAAATGTCACTGTTAAGCTGGGTTTTATTAACCACTTCTCCCAAAATTCAGTCTCAATGGAGTTCTATTTTCAATGGTATTCTTATATAACTACTGTTTTCATCAAGAAAAGGGAGAAATGGACTTTGCAACAAGCTGAATTATGATTTTTATGGAGAGAAAAAGCAGCCTCTACTTTAATGTCAGATTACATACTGCAAAGAATATATACACATCATCAGAATACAACCAGATAAGCAAGAACTGACAAGTTAAGAGATTCATCTGGACAAGGAGTAACCATACTTGAATTTGTCCATATCAAAAGCAAATTACAAATGGATGAATCAGGTTTATTTTTTAATAAAAAGCTATAAAATAATGCTGACAGTATTTGCTGCAATTTTCCTAGAAATTTTGAATAACATGTCCCTACCTGCTGTAGCAAGACCTACTATTAGCATATTTGCCCTCTTTTAATCTATTTTGTGCATTTACGTTTTTCCTTTTTCACCTCTGCTATCCACTCACTCTTTTTTTGTTTTGTTTTGGTCTTTGTTGTTGTTCTTTCTTTTTCTCTACCTCCTATCTGTGAAGTTTCCCTTACTATGTCCCTCCCTCCCCATTCAGTTTGGGGAACTTCAAAACACATTTGAATAACGAACACTTTAAGAGAATATTGTTCTATTTATTTCACTTCTGTATTGGCGAACTTCATCTTGTCTTGCAAATGAGATGAGCGCCTTACAAGATTTATGTCTCCCCAGTGCTTTGTTGACCTGAACCTAGATCTCTGTATTTGGTGTTTTTTCCCCTGTGTCAGCTCCAACAGAAGGAAGACAACTTCCTAGAATTTCTTAATCCATTATGCATACCTCGGTGAAAATGTTACCCACGATGATCAAAACAGATGGTGATATGATAAATATTTATCTGGAATCATTTTTGTTCTCTCAACATCACAGACCAAACAAAACCATAAATTCCAGAAACTGAAAAATTACTTCATATTCTAACTATTTTTAAACACTAACTGTGAAGGAATCACAGAAGCCACACAACTCCTACAAAAAATAATAGCTATTAGTGGACAGCGACATTTAAAAAGTCATGCATAAAATAACATATACTATTTTAAAGACAGTTATGTTAATCTAGCGGCTTGTAATTTCCTGATTTAAAGTAAGATTTAATTATGAAATTAAAAGCAATTAGTAGCATATTGACTATGCAACCAGGGCAAAATTTTCAAAGGCTGTGCCTACATACCTAATTCAGAACACCTGAATACCTCAGTGGAAATCAGCAATAAGAACTGTAAATGCTCAGTCACTTTTAGTATCAAAACACTGCTTTACTGAAGCAGTCAACAATCGTTTGTTGATTCTGTACAAAAGCTAAAATGTGTTCATGAAATTATTAGCTTAATTAACAGAACAACATTGTCAAGCTATCTGGACCAATGCGTATCTATATTTTTTTTCAATGAAAACATACAATACACTGAAGAAAACTGTATGAAAGATGCTTTGAAATAATTTCTATGTTTTTTCAAGGTGCATCATAAAGAAAAAAGAATAATATTCCTCTCAGAGTATTTGCTATTCATACAGTTCACCATCTTAAATTTGAAGCTGAAAGTGAGTATAAATAAAAAGTGGAAATAGCTTCATGTAGAGTTTGTCTAGACAGAAAAAAATTCTAGTTATATAGGAACATTTAAACACATTATTATACTCATTTCACTCTCCATTTGAATCCAGAACATTCATGCATATTCCAGAATAAGTACTAGCACAGGATGCGAAAAGGGTGTAACTACAATGATTTGAAGTCACACATCAATTTATTCCAATATATATTTCCTATGTAAATGAGCCCTTATGTTCTCTGCTGAGGATGGGAAAAATTCAAAATCTTAACGCTTAGTACAATACAGTTTTCATTCTTTCTGAATTACTCACTTCAGTAATCTGTGGTGCTATGGATATGGGAGAGGACCCCAAGATTTTTACACTAACCAATCCCTTTGTATCATCTTGACCTCAGACAACATTCTGAGGATTACTAATTCAACAAAATGCACATGCCAGCATTCTCCACTGCTTAATTCAGTACGATAATTTTATCCAAAACAGTAAAAAAGACAAAAGTTTCGAGCACTATTTATTAAAGTTCACCACAATATAGACAGAAATAGCATACTTTTCCCATTGCTTCTCCCAAACTGCACTTATTTTCATTTCAATATCTATTTCATTCAGTGTCATCATGTGGCCTTGCTAGTTGCAGGAGGCCCAAAAGAAATGTAACTACCTTTTTTAATGGCTCCTAAAGACTGATTTGAAAGAACGTGTATAAGAAATGTGTAGCCATTCATCTGAGAAACTGGAAAATGACAAACAGATGTAACACGGACCCTTCTTATGTAGAACCTTCTCTTTTCATATCTTCTGCAACTTCATCTCATTTTCTCCTTTTATAGTTCACTGTCTTTCACTCACTGTTTGTTTATTATGCTTGTTACTTTCCCTGTCAGTCAGGTCATTTTCCCTATTTTGTGGCAAATTTTCTTAATGAAGTAGACAATCTAACGGAATTCCTTTACAAAACTTGCAAAACAAAGGAATGCAAAAATTTCACTTCAGTGCTAGGACAGTGAGCATAATGGAAGAGAAGCTGAAAGATGGTACAGAAAAGGACATAACTGAATCCTGAAAAATCCCAGCTTCAATTGGCAGTATTTCAATTAACATTGATTAATGTTAATTGATGGCGCCACAAAAACTATTTGGTTAAAAGTTCTTACACTCCACTTAATAGCCACTGTCAAAGAAACAAAGTATACTGAGCAGGTTTATCAGAAATAAATGTTATGCCCAATCCATTAAACCTTTTCTCTCTGGACTTGCACTGAAAGTAAATAATACCCAGATGTCTCTTAGAACACATTGAGAGCCCTCTATCAACCTCCAGGAGGAAAGAATACGCATGTTTTAAACATTTTTATGAAGCAAAATTCAAAATTGCTAAAATCCCAAACATAAGACCTCAAATGAAGAACACATGAATCCTCCACTTGAATAAGTCTGCCAGGACATGACAATCCCTTCTTCCTTCCTTCCCTGTAAAATATCTGTTCTCCAAAATAACTCCTGATTCACACCATGAAGACAGATGATACAGCCACAATGCATCAATTATTTAAATACATTATGCTTTCAGCCTCGAAGCAGTGCTGAACTATTTTTTTTCCCCAATCAATAAAGGTGTCATAAGAATTAGAGTCAGAGTTTCATGCAATTGCTCAGATATGGCTGATAGAACTCAATTCTAAATGGTGACCAAATATATTTCAAAAGCAAAATTATGAACTGTGCTTAATGTTTAATCAAATGAAATATTCTAGCCAAATCACAATTTATATTCTTTACAATAACTCTTCTTGTACATGACACTTTCAGGAGGATTTAAATAATTCTACTTCCATAAAGCAGCAGAAATATCTTGCACATGAATTCAACTATTAAATTCATAGGGTGAAGTTTAAGAATCCAAATTACTGATGGGAATGTCTCAGCTACTGTTGGAGATCATGAAGTAAATGAACATTAGTGCATGGTAAATAAATCAAAATACTTTTAGCCATTGAAGGAAGTCATAAATTTTGATTTTTTTAAGAAGACTAAAAGAATTTAATGTAGCCCTCAAAATAACCCACTAATGTATTTCACTAACAAAAGAAACAGCAATGAATATTTAGATGTATTTAAATAATCATTCAACGCACTTCCAGATTATGCCATTGATACTACTGTGTCAAAGCTTTATCTAAAACAATATTAAAGAAACATTAGTGATAAACATGTCATTTGATTATTCTCTTTAAAATCACTGATATTTCAGTGATAATTTATAGAGTAAAATTTTGAGCTATTTCTCATAATTAAATCATACTGCTAACATTATGGTTCACCTACAACAAAATAACATTCTCTCTAGTCATTTTTTTATATCCTTCTTAGTATTAGGGTCATTAATTATTTAAACAAAAAGAAAACCACTCCCTGCATTATAGAATGCTTATACTTCATCTTATAAAAAAATTTGCTTCTAATAAATACAAGAAATTACTCAATTCTAGATGGAATGAAGAAAAACATAAATCTTTTTAAAATGAGCAGGCATACAAACACTGCAAGGTATATACCAATATATAAGCACTACACATTTCCAGTAGATAATTCAAACATTAACAAACAAAAATAATCAATTTACCTGACCAGTACTGCTAGTTGACATACTGATTTCTGCTGCTCCTTGACCTTCACTCTGCCTCTCTGTATCATGGGAACCTGCATCATGCTTGCTTTGAGGTGCTCTCTGTTAATATAAGTTTATGAAATTATATACAGAAATGAAGTATGCAATCATTCAAAGCTCTGTAGACTATGAATGCATCAATGCTGCATCTTCATAAAGCCACTGAACAGTATTTTGTATTTCGTAACACTTAGTCTCAATAATTAACAGCTGAGACTGAGCGTCTTAGAAAAACTGCAAGATGAAAGTGAAGCATGTCCTCTGAGGATTATAGCCCTGCAAGACAAAGGATTTGCTGTGAGACACAGAAACACCATTTTCCACCAGCTGTGCTCACGTCGCTATCAGAAACGTAACAGAATTGGAGCAAACAACTGTCTTCCCTGCACTGTCACGTGATCTGTCTATTTACTGGAGACTAAAGCTAGCATAGTTAAATTAAGCTTCACATTCAAGGACAATTTCGGAGTGAAAAGAAGGCCACCTGTACAGTAAGGATCCTTCTAAATTTTAAGGACAGTGTAGGAATAACTAGTTTGATGCAAAGAAAATTGATATAACCTTCTACTGATTGACCTAATCATATTTTATCAAAATAAATTCAACCGGTACAGCAACCTGGTACAGACGCATATTTCAGTTCCTTAAGGAGACCTATTTTTCTGTACAACTACATGAAAATTAAACTGGTGTCCCCACCACCAAGAGAGATCAGGAGATCAACACCAAAATCAGGCCTTAAATACAGTTCCTTAAAAAAGCAAATAGATTAACTGAGCAGTTATGAAGTATGTGAAGTATCCAACACCATTCACTACTATGCTTAAAATGTCCCCTTCAGAACAACATATAAACCTGTCCTTGGAATTGGTTTGAAGTCTGGAGTTGAAAAGGTGTTGTCCGACCTCAAAAGTAAGATTACTCTTATAAAATTAGTTTTGATGCCAAACCTCATTTTTTAGATGCAAAGGCTACTACGTATGCTTATACTCCTTCCATTTTTTAGATGCAAAGGCTACTTACTACATACACTTATATTCCTTCCATTTCATTTATTTAACTACAGTTTCTATATTAAATACAGTTTCTGTGGGGCCCTACAATGTTTTTGAGCAATACAGCTTATGACAGCACAGTTTGCCCCATCTAGCATTATAGAAATTTCTCTTTAACTTTTAGCAGAAACACACTTTTCTTCAACATGCATACACTGAAACTTTTTTAGTTACCTTTATTATAAGGCCATTCTTAACAGTTACAAGCAGAGTTTTTCATATTTTAAATGCAGTGTGCACTCACAAATTGCAAAAAGATACACACACACACACGTTACTGTCACATGATTCATCCATGGGGCTTGAAGGTCAAATCTGCAAGTTCACATCAAAGACTTTTACCACTTTAGCTACTGAAATAATTTGAAATGAGAAGCTGTTCTCTTCATGCAGACTGGCCCAATGGCTTTAATAATAACATGGGCAGCAGATAGCTAGTATCTACTGAAAACCAATTCGTTTGTATAAATATATATCTAATGAACATAATTATTAGATTATTTAAAGTATTAATATATATTACATATACTTATATAAAATTTGTATGTATACATACACATATAGATGATTAGGATGTATTTTTGTATAGATACAGCACTACTGTAAGTCAATTAACATTCATCTCTGACAGTCTGTGTGTTAATATATTAAGAACAGTATAACCTTTACAGCTTAGTGTATATACCAAAATATGCAATACGTATATATATATATATTGTTTTTTTAATCAGAGTAAGAGAGAAATGTTCTGGGGACAGGTTCCATCTGATTAAATGGGGCAAAAGCACCTTTGCAGACAGGCTGGCCAATCTGGTAGGGAAAGCCTTAAACCAGAAATGGTAAGGGAGAGAGTAATCCCTCAATAAGTAAGGAAGTCGGGGATACAGTAGGCAAGCCAAGGGCCCTGACTGATGGGAACACAAGAGCAATCCATAAAACAGAGGTGAAGTGGAATCCCTTTGTGGACAGGCATCTAGACAAGGGAATGCCTGCAGAGTAGCTGTATGAGGAAAGCTCTTAAGCCTGTATGGGGGGAACTGGCATGCTTGGGTGCCTCTCTGCAATGCCTCTATATGAATGCAAGCTACATGGTGAACAAAGAGCAGGAGTTAAAAGTCTGCGCTGTTAAAGGGCTATGGCCTCCTTGGATTCATGGTGATGTGGTGGGAGAGCTCATGTGACTGCACGGCTGTGACGGGGATATAAAGACCTTTCAGGAAGCATGGGCTGGGAAGGCGAGGAGAACAGCTGGAATGCGTGGAGCTGTGCCTGGAGATGGGTAGGGGTCAGTCAGGAACTAATGGGTGAAGATCAGCTGGAGATCAACATGGGTGCTGCTGCAGAGGGTATCTACTATAGACCTCCTGAACAGGAAGAAGAAACAGATGAGACCTTTTCCAAACAACTGGAGGAAGCATCATGTGTACAGGGCCTGGCCCTCACAGGGGACCTTAACCACTCTGACATCTGCTGGAAGGGCTATACAGCAGGACCAAACAATCTAAGAGATTTGCTAAGCGCTCTGATGACAACTTCCTTACACAGGCAATCAAGGAGCCAACAAGGAAAGCTAGCTGCTCTACTGGACCTAATACTTACAAACAAGGAAGAACTGTTTGGAGACATGAAAGTCAGAGGCAGCCTTGGCTGCAGTGACCATGAGACAGTAGAGTTCAGAATCCCAAGAGGAGGGAGAAGGGCAAAAAAACAGAACCACAGTCCCGTGTTGCAGGAAAAGCACACTTTAACCTCTTCAGGTATCTGCCTGGAAGAATCCCATGAGAGACAGCTCTGGAGAAGAGAAGGCTCAGGGGGTATCTCTTCAATGTGCATAAACCTGGATTGGCTAACGCATCAAAAGACCAGATAACTTTAATTATA
Source organism: Chauna torquata (assembly GCA_013399475.1). Classification (NCBI taxonomy): domain Eukaryota; kingdom Metazoa; phylum Chordata; class Aves; order Anseriformes; family Anhimidae; genus Chauna; species Chauna torquata. Next base: position 10,484 of record VXAL01001050.1, on the reverse strand, counting down.
CATACTACTGTCAGCTTCACTTACAGTATCAGATTTTCCCCCAAGCCCTGGAACTATGAACCTGCTATTTTTACAAATGGGAAAATATACATCCCTTAATAATTCAAATGTTGCACTAAACTTTCACAGTAGCTATTTTGGATGAAGATAAACCATAAAATATTCAGGTCCAAGATAAAATTTACAGTTAATTTACCAGTACAAGAAATGGAGTTGAATTTGTAAGTGAATTTCCACTGTGAAAGCTGTTTTTGCTAATGGCAATCACTGCTATGGACTTTGTCATTTACAGGAAACATTATTTCGTACTTCTTAATATAAAATCCAATACTTATACGCTAAAAATATCCAGGGTTTCTAAGAAGTCTGACTGAAGCTGTATTCATCCTTTTTTTCCTTCTGTCTCTCAAAAGATAAGCAAACCATGAAGCTGCTTATCAGAAATTCGTATTTAGTAAGGCATGTACAACTGATTGTTATAATTATTTGCTAAAATAAGACACAGACTTTATAACATATTGCACTTTCACCTTTTAACTGAAGTCGCTTGTTAAACTTTTAGCTGATTTATCACTAGTGATTTAAGTTCAATAGTAGTATAAAGAGTAATCCAAGTATTCCACCCTCAGTTCCTTGGTAAGAGAGCAAGTAATAGCCTATGTATATTGAATAGTTCATAACTGTGACATCACTAGCTAATGCAAATAATCCTGCCCACCAGTTTACTCAAATGATTTTTTTCTTTTTTAAATAGACATATACCACAATCAAAAGAAGGCAAGTAACTGCGCACTAACCTCTGCTTCAGCTGCTTGTGACTGCAGGAGCTGTCGTATACGAAGAATGTCCTTCTCTATTTGTTGAATTCTTGCCACCCTCACCTGAAATGAATACATTTTTATACTTGCTTTTGTTCAAAAACTCCTTTTATTTTCTGCATATAATGACAGTATGAAAAGTTCATTGCAAATACAGCAGCTGCCTACAACAGCTTCTACTAACAGAACTACTTCATTCATGTTTTAATTCAAGTGTTCTTCACAATAAAACATAGGCATGATTGCAAACATTGAAAAAACGGGGTAGTTGGGTTTCTAATAAAACTGACACTAATTTGGATAAAAAATAGGTTGTCACACAGTACACAGTCAGCTACAGAAAAAAGTCTCAGTACACTCACACAATCTTCCCATTTCTGAAACTGACATTCTGTGCAGATTTTTATCAAACTATTTCAGTTTCATCTCAAATGCTAGAACTTGACTTGCTATACAAAAATTTGCGAGAGATTTATATTGGTTGACTGTCTTTAAAGTATCCTGATTGACTTCTATTAAATTCAGTTTTTATGATGATTTGGGCATTTTGCCTATGCACAGCCTCTGAATATTTTCTGCTCCTACAAACCTCAAAGAATTTACAAGGCAAGTATTAAGAAAGCTACATACTGCTTCTTTGGTTTGTCTGTGATTTTATAGACATCTCTGAATCAATCTGAGTCTTTTATAACCATATCACTATTCATTTCCCATTGCAATCATTCTGTGGTTTGTAAACTGAATACTGAAAAACCAGACTTTACAGGATGCATATACTTCATACAGGATGTACTGTGAAGCACAGGATGCGTTATGATTCTGTGAAACACGAAGTGAATAAAGTAAGTGGTAGATCCCTGTGTGAGCTTGATAATAAATAGACATTATTTTACTTTAAAAGTGGGCAGAGAATAATTAGCCCAATAATATCAGGATATGAACAAAACACTGAACTGATTAAATCATATTTTTTATATGATGGATAGATTAATAAAATCCTGATGGTTTTACCTGAAAAACATTGAAAATATTATACTAAAAAAGGACACGGTTTGTGCATCTAGTGGATACTACAAGGATAAGCATAGTAAGGATCCTTATTTAATATCTTTATCACCTGAAAATGGATATAAGATGAACTTTAAAAAAAGGTGCTTTCACCAAAAGATACACATGGAATAGAAACACAAAGTAATCTAGAAATCTTAGAAATACAGAATATAATCACAAAATGGATTCCTGAAACACTTGTCATAAGAAACCATAGGAAGAGCGTCATGAACCAACATTTAGTAGAGATGCAAAGCTATGAGCAGCAAACTGAAAATTTTACTTCAATTTGCAAAGCAAAGTATCAGAAAAAGGACCAATAAATTTGAAAGCAGCACACACAAAAGCTTCAGTACAACATGAAGCAAACACGTAATTCACTCCCCTTAGTTTCCTCCCAGGAAATTCTTAGTATTGGAATGATATACGGATAATATGGAAACAGCTGTACGTTGGTGAAGTGATGTATGACTGACAGAACATGTCTCTTCTCTAAGAATGACTTGAATTTCCCCTGCATTGAATTTCTTTCTGTGTAAAAAGCAATTTATTCCAGAAAGGGCATCAGGAGATTCTGAGTATGTGTACATACACATCTCAACATCAGGAAATATTTTTCTGCAGATGAAAAGAAAATTAAAGATTGCATGATTTGTCCAGCATCATGGACAAAATGTTCCAAAGGGATAGGAATTGAATCTGTATCTCTCATATATTAGTCAAGAGATTTAAACATCAGATCATTCTTCTTTCTACTAATTGATTATTTGTATTACAGGGGACTTGAGGAGTTCCATCAACCAGGAGCATGCTTGGTACCAAACACTGTACAAGCACAAAAAGAACACATTTCTTGCCATATAGGGTTTACAATCTAAACATCAACATGTAAAAACAGAGGTATGTAGTCAAAGAAGTATGAGAAGCAACCAAAACTGTAAAAACCTAATGTAGTTTATTCTGCAATGAATCTCAAATGAGCCTGAAGTCAGTATATCACTGAATGAAGACAAACTATACTTTTTCCTATATAAGCACAAAATAACAAAGCATCTGAGGATATTATGCTACTGAGTAGCAGTAATACTGGGCTTTACTTCATTGAAGATGATAAGGGGAAGGCAAAAAATTTCAAGAGAACTTTCATACTACTGGGTATCTTAAAAGACACCTCAGAGTACTAAGTCAAACATAAGTTAATATTATAGAAGAAAAAGGGTTTTAAACTCCATAGTAAGAAATATTATCTCAGTACTCGTCACAACAGTTTTTACACTGGTTAAGCATGCCATTTGATTACTGCTGCTTCTGCATGTCTAGGAATGAATTTTCAAGTATCTGAGTGCATTCAGGAATAGTTTTAATTTTAGAAGCTATACAAGTAACATCACTTTTTATCCCTATTTGTTCATAGAGTATTCCTATTCATTTGATTTATTCATCACTGTTATCGAAAGAAAACTGTTGGATAAAGCAGCTTAACATTTAAAGTTACAAATTATTTGGATTTCACTGCTCCAGTAAGATTTGGTAAAAAAATTCCTCCATATTCACAGTGATAGAAAAATAGTCACTTCCTAAAAAATAAAAATAAGGAATACTTTTTTTCTTTTAAAATATTTTGTTTCTAAAAAGGATTTTTTTTTTCAAATAAGAGTATAATATACATAATAGTCACAATTATAAATGGGTTGGTCTACATTTACAGTCAAGACCACTGTATGAACCTAACAGTGTTGATATCTAGATCTGTACAAAACTCCAGGATCCAAATTTTCTCCTTTCTTAAATGGTTTGCCTTTTTTTTTTTTTAGCAAATTTTTAAAGATCTTGGGATAAATTCTTAACAGAATTACAATTTTTTGTGAGATTTTAAGGAACTCTAAACTTAAAAATTTGGGATCCTTCTTGTTCTGGCATGAAGGAAAAATAAATTCTATGTGAACATGGTTTCTGTCTCTGAATTTTGATTCTTTTGTATTTCACAGAAATTAAAATTCGCTCCTACTTATTACTATATATATAGGTTACAATATTTGAACAGTCAAAACATGGACAACTGTACTTTTTTTTCTCTCAAATAAGAACTACCATGTGAAGTTATAAACTTCAGAAATTAGGACAAGTTAGTGTAAATAGTTAAACAAGCTAAAATAAACTGCTAAGTCTTCCAATGCATCTTTTCAAGCAATTGTTGGGCATACAATCTTCAAAAGGGGTAACATCAACAGTGATTGCTCTGAGCTAACTTGTTTCAGAAAGAGGAGTTCAGAGAAAACAATGACATATGAGAGCAGGAGAAGGCCATTATTTTAAGGTTTCCAAGAAAGGGTGGCTAGTATATGAATCACCTGGGCAACACAAGGCTATCAGCCCTCTCACAGAATAAATCTTTGGGACTCTTAATGCAGAGATGTCTGCAATGCCAGCCTTTATAAAGCTGAACTGTTTTCATCCTTCAATTTACATTGTCTTCTGTATCACAAACAGTTATGGCAGAAGGAAAATACGGAGCCATAAGAAAGTTGAAAAACCAGTAAGTTCATTGTACTTTTCAAATACGAACAGTTCCATTTACACATTTGAACATCACAGTGAAACAATCTAAAATTTACTTTTAAGTGTTTGCACACCAATGAACTTCTAAACAGTTTTGGCACCTATTCCTGGTATAATGAAACCAAGGGGAATTACCAGTCAAAGCTCACAAGAGGCAGATGAGGACGTAGTTATGTCCTACTTTATCATCTTTACATAATTACAATAGACACCATAATTTCTCTAAGTATACAGGTGTTATACATAGAGAACAAAATAGCTGTGATAAACCCACAGGCAAACATTAATTCAGAAAACCACAAAAAGATTTCAACATCCTCTTGGTAGGATTTTTTTCCTCTTGAAATTAAAAAAGAGCAAGTAGGAAAGCAGCTACTTCAGGGACAACTTAATTACTTTCATAGTGATAAAACTACAGTCAAATTGCTTCTTCTAACAGTTTAATTTATTCTCTACCTGAGTGCATGTATAATTTGGCCAGCAGCCTACTGTATCCATTTAGCTAACTTTACCTTATTCTACGTTAGCTTGCTAGTAACAAGAGAACTCGCTCTGAAGTTCCAGTGTTGATGCTGCACTGCTTTCTTTTACAACAGGGCTAAACAGACACAAGCAGACTCAGCCTGTTCTGCCTTCACTCACAACCGGCTGACACAAGTTGCGCAGCTGTATTCATGCAGGGCATCACTGTAGCTGATAAACACTGATAACACAGCCATGTGGCTTCCAGATCAAACCAGTTATTATCCAGGCGGATTAAAATAAGGAAGAATGAACTTGGGTCTGTCTCAGTACATCTATATTGATAGATCCTTACACCGCCATTGTGTACACACCCGACAGAGTTAGCTCTATTACAGGATATCTATTTTGCTAAAAACTATAACAACATAATTTTTCTGAAAAGTCCAACTAAATAACTCACTTTAGAAAAGGTGCTTTAAACTTTAATTACAAAGGAAGTAATTAGCATTGTTTCATATATTGCAAAATTTTGAGTTCAGGTAAACCTGGAGAAGAAAATAGAGCCTAAAGAGACTTTTTTTATTGAAAAGACTTGTCTTTGTAACACTCACCATAAAAAAACAGATTATTTTACCAAGCTGGTTATTTAACTTCTATGGAAATAAATGGTAATAAATATTTCTAATTGTCACTCCACTACTGTAGGGGAATAGTTTTCATAACCAATGAGCAACTGATTATTCTATTTACAGGTTCCGCACAATTACACTCCAAGTTATAGTTCCGAATGTGTGTAACATGATTTGCATACAGAATTGTACATGTATTCATCATGAATGCAAAACAGCTCCTGGTTAGAGCAAACAACTTACAGGCATGTATGTGAATTACACTTTACTTCCGTATCATGTCTTCAGACATTATTCCTCGATACATGGTTTCTGGTTAAGGAAACCTATCAAATCCTAGATGGATTTTATTCTAACCTTAAAAAGCACAAAACCCACAGCATTACAGAAACAAAACAAAGCAGCTGCAAATACATGCTTGTTTGAAGCTAAAATTTAACAAATTACAAACAAATCATTATAAAATACTATTTTTTTCTGAAAAAGCAGTCTACTTCTGTCTAACTCTTAAGTCTTTCAAAACAGGCAGAGGAGGGTACTTTATGTTGAGTAGCTATTTTCAATGTTCTGATTCCTATTTTTGTACTCAAAAGGCTTACTAAATGCTGTACAGTATCACTGTGTTTACACACAGTTTAAAGATACAACTATTAACAATTTAGTAAAATCCCAGGAAAATGCCTTCCATTCTTTCTAATACCGAAAGAAAAACTATACCTGTGCTCGCTTCTCCATGTCCTGACATGTTCCCAGTTGCTCTTCCATTGCAGCTCTGATTTGCCTTGCCTCATACTCCAGCTGCCTTCTGGTCATATCTGTTTGCAAGGAGAACTGAAATTGAAGGACAGAGAAGGCATTTTAATATACGCATCATTTACATCATATCACATCATCTATGTAAGTATAATATTTCTTTGAACAAAAGCAGAACAATTACTTTTTCACAGCAAAATTCATAAACAAACAGAATACGAATAACAGATCCCTAAAATATGACTATGTTATTAAAACAAGAACACATAATATGTTTCAACCAACAGGGTACTTGCAGGTTTTGTCAAATGACTAAATACAATATATACATGTTGAGGCAATCATTTGGCTACTAATATACGTCAGCACACCAACAAAATTGTTACACATTCCATCTGTATCAGCATTTTCAAAAATATTCAGAGGTATCAAACTGCTGCACCTAGTGATGGTATTCACACTTCTGCTATCCACCCTGTTTTTAATTATCCTGATGTTCAACTCATAACAACAACATAGCTTAAGGGAAGGCACTCCAACCAATATATTTTTCAAGGCATGAGCAAAACTGGTTTATGATTTTAATGTAGACTTAAAACAACAGGTCTGTAAAACCAATAGAAAAAAAAATTCACTAGTCAAATTAAGTGCTATTTCCTCAAGCTTTATTTTCAAAGATGACAAAAACAAAGAAAATTGTGGCAGAGACTTCTGGAGATCATCTGGTCCCACCTTCCATTGAAAGCAGGGTCTTAGATTAAGGTATCCAGGCCTAAGCCAAGCCAAGTTTTGAATACTTCCAGCATGGCAGATTTCAGCATTTTTCTCGGCAAGAAATTCCAATCATCAATTGTCCTCACAGCAAAAAATTTTTTTGTTATATTCACACAGAATTTTCCCTCAAACAGCTTGTGCCCTCTTGTTCTATCACCACACATCCTTGCGAAGAGTACCTCCATCTTCTCTGTAGCTACCTTTTAAGTATTAGAAGACATAATTAGATCCCGCCTAGGCCTTGTCTTCTCTAGGTCTAACAAAGTGATTATTTCAGCTAAAAGTTTAACTATTACTCACATGTACACAGGTCATATATTCAAGTATGTGGCAAATAAAAACAGGNCTGAATTAGTTAATATGCTCTGTTGATGCACATCATTACCTTCCTCTCTAGCTGTTCCTACCAGATGAACATAAGTTTGTTGAACTAGTTGTCAGGTCAGCAACTTTCAAATATGTAGCTATATGGGAGTATAAAGTAAAATGAAATGAATGCTAATGGAAGATTAGAAGTTCTTTCATTTAATGAAAAGTGACAACTGCCTTTCTGGAGAGGACAGCACGAGCTCTTTCAAAAAGGTGATGTGATGAGCAAGTATTACATCTGTACTTGGTTTGTGAAGACTTCTTTCTGTTCTGTAACAGAAAGGTAATAGCAAAATAGAGCACAAATGAAAAGCATGACTGCATGAATGCGAAAAACAAAACTGGAAGGCATACATGGCAGAAATTTTCACAAAACCATAGCACCATGTTATTGACAATCACTGACAGAAGACAGAAATGACTTTTGTTTCTTCGATCTAAAACCTTTCCTGGTGTGCAAAGAGGGAAAATCAAAGCCAGTACAGTTTAGCAGCTTTGTTCCACCAATAACATGCAAAAATCTTATGAAGGCTGAATTCATAAACCCTTTCTATTCTGGGAAAGGATCTTAAAAGAATGTCAGAAGGAAGCCCTCAGCTACTGACATATGGAAAGAAAGGTAAAGATAGGCACAGCTCTAGAGCCAGCTCTACTATGGCAGCTGCGCAGAAATGAGAAGACTGCTTTCCAAAGAGTAAGACAAAGATATGAGCTGAACTGACAGGCAGAAATCTGAGAACATGAGGAAACTTTTATAAAGTTCAAAGCTTTGATTTTTCTTAGAAAAGTCAAGTAGGACTGATGTATTTTTTCACTGTTCTTAGGAGGCTACACTGGTTTTGGACAATCATTCAGCTTGCAAATAAAGGAGTCTCCAAGAGCAGCCCTCACAGAAGTCTTCAACAAGGTTCATTCAGAGAGTCAAACAGACATAATCATCTACAAATATGTAAAAATGCTACTAAAAAGAATGGAGTCTGCCCTTCCATTGTTGATGGAATAAGTAGTCACACTTGCAAATTACCACAAAAGGGATTTAGTGTAGATATTAAGAAAGACACTCTAATAAGAAGAGCTAAGTTAACTGATTATCTGTGAAACTGGGGAGACTTAAATTTTAAAACCTACAACACATTTAGAGCAAGACAGACACTGTTGACAGTGCCTTTGCAAAAGGACTGCACTACCTCAAGACCTATTTCAGACCTTTTCTACTTGCTTCTGTTTTTCTGATTAACTAGGCCATGACTCAACGTTATATATGCTGAAGTCCAGCTGCTTCACTCCAGTCAATGAACTGTTTGCATATTCAATTTCCATTTCCAGGAGGTGGACTAATGCCTGACCAGATCTGACTCTGCAAAGATGGGCAACCAGGTCTTCCCAAAACTGTATGTGTGAAGGAATGCATTGCCAATATATCCAAGCTATTGAGGTGTGACAACAGAAAAACCTGTATTATCTTGGAGATCAGATACCTTCGTTATCCCTGATCAGGGTGACTTGAACTATGAATAGTTTGGAGATGCAAATGTAAAAGCTTGGAGCAACTATATTCATATACACTATAGCACCACTTTACTTGCTGTTTTGAAAGAGTTTTTATGTAAACTGTCTCTTAGACTAATACTGCTCTCAAAACTAAAAGAATCCATTAAATATGGAAATGAAAGAAAAAAGACTTTTGGGTGATATATATATATAAAGAAGCAGCTTCCTGACATGTAACTTATTTGTCATAACGACTTCTCAGTGTTCCTCTGACATTCATACTGATAGGTATGAATTTTAACATGTAAAATTATATACAAAAAACATATTATTTAGATTAAGTTAGCTTTATCTAGTGAATAAGTGTTTTAAATAAAAATGATAGTAGACAAAGTCATCAAATTTGTAAAATATACACAGCAGAGATCGTAGCACCAGATCCATGAAAAAGCACGCTATAGTTACTTACATTTTCAGTAAGGGGGAGACTATCAATCCTCTTAGTAAGGTTCTGAAGCTGGGCATAATACCAGTCCTTTTCTTTCTCTTCCTTCTCAAGTTCCGCAAGCAAAAGAGATCTGTTGAAAACAGAAGTAGGAAATGTCTCACTATTAAGACCTCATTACCAAATATGAGTATGGAAATGAGCACTGACACCAATATAAAAGGTCAACTAAGAAACAAGGTTTTCTTTTAAGAAGAGGGCACTAACAAGAAGTTTGAGAAGGTGTATTTTGTCCCCTTGCCCCAGCTGAACAAACCACCTACTACAACAAACCATCTACTACACCATGCTAAGCAAGTCACTGTAACTTCTTATATATCAGACCCACATCCATAAAAGAGAAAATACCTACATTTCCCTATAAAACCGGTTTGAAATCTACAGTTGAGAGACGTTTAGTGAAAGCTAAGCGCAATTATTAGTCATGCCAACTTGCATCCTGCTCTTTTAGACAGTAAGTTTTGTAGGACACACTGAACTACAGCTGCTACTTAGGAAAAGGCCTGGAAATTAGAGGAGTGTATACATCTCAGAATCATGTTACAAAATTCAGTTATCTTTTCTCATTTTGTAGTGTCTTGTCATTAACTCCATCTTCCACATGAAAACAAGATAAAGCACATAAAATCAAGTTATTTCTGTGATTACTAAAAATACTTTAAAAGAGTATTTTCCATCAAATGTTACAGATAGGATTCATCTGCAGCCGTTTAACATTTTAAATGGGTATCATAAACATACTGTAGACCTGAGTAGTATACGAAAAAGATAAGAAGTTGACTACATGCAGACTACCAAAAAAATAAAAGTTTTACCTACTATTTTATCAATCCTTCATAAATTACATTTATATAGTTGCAAAATTTATCAGTATGGTTATATATTATTTATTGCCATTACACTTTTCAAAATACATATTAAGATTTTCAGACAAAATCTAGCTAGTACAAGTACACAGACAAGCTACTGTTTTTTTTAATAAAAGTTTATTACTTTCTTGTAAACGCTTTCTGCAAGCATTCTTCCTTCCAACATTTTAATATTGCTCATTAGCACTTACAGAAATGCTAA
>VXAL01001044.1:105711-129043 GCA_013399475.1 Chauna torquata | reverse complement strand
ACTGTCTTTTGCCCAGTCATAGTTTGGCTTTACTACCTGCTTGGAAGTAAAGATGATGTGTAAGCCTGAAAATAAACAGTGATTGATTGTTTCCTAGACCCCTCTTGTCTGAAGAGCAGTTCAGTAAATGAGGGGAAACGCACATCTGCTCGCTTCCTTCAGCCCTTCAACACAAAAGACCCTTAACTGTCTGTCCAGCAGCCTTAACCAGCAAGCCTGGTGTCGTTGCCGTGGCTGTATTATTTGTATTCCAGCAGCAATGTAACTGCAGTCCGTGCCTCCCCGTTATGAACGCCGGCGTGCACAGGCAGCTTCGGGCAGCGGTGGGCACGGCGGGGCTCCTGCCTGCAGCCAGCGCTTGGGGCCGGCTACCTTGGGCAGCTCTCCTCTGTTGGTACTGGCTTTGGTGGGGCAGAGCCTGGTTAATCTTCAGCCTACCTCAGCCCTGGTCAGATGATCTGGAGTTGGCCGTATCTTCTGGCTGCGTAAGAGCTTCTCGTTTTCCGATCACTGGAAAGGTTGGTCTGAGCAGATGGACAGATATTTCCAGTAACTCTTCACGTAGCATGTGGGAACCAGAGAGGTTCCCATTGCTCGCTCAGGAGCAGGGTTGGCAGTCGGGACCCTGGAGGAGCCAGAGGTGTCCCTATGGTTTTTGTGTCGTGTCTCTGCAAGTGGCCCTTTGAGGCCAGAGCTCTTCGTAGTGCTGTACTCGCACCTTGCTCGCCCTCCTGGGATGGGATTAAAGGGCAGCTCTGGGTGTTGGGAGCTGTGGGTCCTCAGATGGTGACAAAGCTGGATATTGGAGCTGAATTTCAGGGGTGCTGGTTGCAGTGCAGGGTGGAACATGTCCAAAAGCCGGGCTTGTCCTCAGCAACTGCAATTGGGTGCTCAGCAGCAAGTGTCCCGAGTGGCTCTGGTTCTCCATCTGTATCCTCCTTGCGCTGCTTTGGTGTGAGAGATTAGTTCACTGTTGATGCTGTGAAGTCATGATTTGAATTAACTTACTCCAGGGTATTTCGCTTGGAACTCATTAAGTTCTCTCTCTTAGGCGTATTGTTGACCAGCAGCGAGAAACCTCTGTGATGTGGGTGCCAAGGATGTATGTACCCTGTGTGCAACAGGGTATGATGGGATGAGCAGGGAGACCCTTGCCAGCTCCGAACTTCCACTGAGTTTCCACCACAGGCTTCACTGTTTGTCTGGGGATGAAATGCAGGGTCTGGCACATGAGTCCTCAGAGATGGTTGACCCCTCTTGGAGGTGTCATCAATGATACAGAGCAAGTGTTCAACTCTAGGCATCGTTTCTGTAAGTTAAGGACCTTCTTTTTGAATCCTTTCTGACTGGGTCAGTAAATGTACTAAGGAAATTAGTAAATTGAGTAAATTATTAAGTCAGTAAATCTAATAGGGATTCAGGGTCTGCCCTCCCTTTGTTGAGTTTGAGTAATGATGATTTTATATGTGTTTGAACTGCCAAGTTAGGACTTGTATCCAGACTGCTGCTTCAGGCCTCGTGTCCTGGCTTTTAGCTTCTGGTCCAGATCCAATACATTAGAATTAATGTATGTATATTGGCAAGGCTAAACAGAACTTAAAATATGGTAGATATTAGTGAGATATTGGTGTGTTCTGTTAACAGTTCTGTTTCATATATATTCCTAGAGATCTCAATTTTGAGATAAAATTTAATAAAGTGGAGGAGGTAACAAGCTTTTATGTGCAGCAAATGGCTCTTGTGACCTATTTTCAGAGAGAGCTGGAAGTTTACTCTAGGGGCTACTGGGCAGTGCTGCTGAGGCCCCATCGCTGCCTTCCTGTCCAAAGGACTGACTTAGTCAGAAGGAGAGTGAGAAGAATGTATTAACAAAGTTTAAACATGAAACTGAAATAGCACAAAAAAGATTAATAAATTTGGTGTAATAGCTGTTTTCTTTATAGAGGCTCAACTATTAGGTGAGTCAGCTGACTGTTGCTTCGCTGAAGGCAAGCCTGTCTAGGTGGTAAATTCGTCCTGAACCCCTCCAGGGTTTAAGTCTCTTTTTTTTATTTCTCAGATTGTGAAAGTAATCCCTCTTGCAAACTGAAGTTTGCCTGTGGCGACTCTTCTAAGGCATCGACTTTGAGCATTGTCCAAAGCTAATTAAATCAAAGAGTATTGATCAAATAGTTGGCTTCCTGCTTTGGCTTTGTGTTCTCCTCGCTTGAGCAAGGCGCTGACTGTCTTCTCCGGTGTCCGCTTATGCATTTAGGAGAAGCAGAGGAGGAAAGAAGAACTTGTGCCTCTCTTCCCTTGCAAAGAATGTGGAAATGTTGGGGAGGACTGGGGCCATGTACGGAAAATAGGTTGGAGAGGAAGGGTAACCTCTAACGTGGGAAGATATGTGAGGATTTTCAAGGGGCAGGAACATCTGGAGAGCTGACAACATGTTTCTCTGCTGGTTGCCAGCACATTGCTATAGGGCCCCTGCCAAAAACTTCCCCAAAGTTAGGGGCTTTAGTCAGAGTCACTACAAGGGGGCTTTGTGAGGACAGTGCTGCCTCTTGTCCCCTCTTACCTTCTGGTAACATGGGCGGCTCAGGCCAGCTCTGTTTTGGGGAACAATGTCTTACATGGAAAATGTTGTAACCGCGTTAGCGGGGCAATTCTGCTCGATCAAATGGAACGCGAGGTTGTGAACAACACGGTGAGACAACAAATCTGGTATGGATGCAGTCCCACCAAGGTGATAAAAAGCTTTGTGTCTTACTGCACGTAGTGTAGGTGTTCTATGTATGCAAAGGATAGCTGCAAAATCCAGTGGGATGCAACAGGTTTAATCTTAATCAACCTTTTGCAGGCTGATAGCCGTTCTGTAGGATTTTAACTGTCCTATAACTTTTATTAATATCTGTATTGCTGCCCTGTATTAAATGCCAACTGTTACATCCTCTAGTACCTTAAATTTAACAGCTACTCTGTTAAGCATCCCTAGGCCCCCGACTTTGACCTGGCACCCATACTGATAGTAACCAAAACCAGGCCCCCAGCACTTCTCAGAACTGGGTCCATTAATATTCCAGTGTGTTTGCTTCTAATATATGTTACATGTGTGGGCAGTGTAGTATCTCAGTCATGTTTATGACCTCATCTCTGTCTAATGCATAAAGCATATGGTACTTGTATGGCATCCATATGAGTAGCATTTGTGCATATGTGTCTCTGTGTATGTATTTCTATATTTGATCCATGTGAGAGCAAATATCCCAGCCAAAAAAAAAAAAAAAAACTTCATGGAAGAATAAGTGCTACCATATTTCAGAATAAAGGTAGTAGCAGGCCAATTTTAAGGTTTTGCGTGTAACATATGAAACTGTTAATTGTGCCTCAGCATCAAGATAATACCAGATAAAAATGAGAGCATCAACGCTTGCACATCGTGTGGTTTCGGTGTTTTTCTGGTTTTGTTTTTAATACTTCAGTCCTAATGCATAATGGGAGGGGAAGTCATCATCGTCATGGAAATGGGATGGGATGGTGATTAAGATGGATGTGGGTCTTTTGTTTCTGGGGTCTGTGTGGCTGCTGAAGTGTTTGTTATTGTTGTGCTCAGTGGCAATTTGTTCAGATTATCTGCTGTGCATGTGACTTTCATGAGCGCGGCAAATGGAGACAGCGTGTTGAGATGCTTCTCATCTGACTAAATGCCAGCAGATAGGATCCACGAATTGGCTTTATCTTTGAACGCAAGGGCCTCTAGGTAGGGTTTTTTGAGGAGGGGGGAGGGAAATATTTCTGTCTGCAACAAAGTTACTACTGTGATAAATTGCTTTAATTTTGGATTGGAAAAAAAAAAAAAGAGCCTCTTTGCAGAAGGTTGATATTTAGGTGGTGAGGAGTGGAAACTGGAAATCCCTGGGGCAGCTGTTGCTGTGCTGGGGCCGATGGACCCCGTCCTGGACAGGCTTGTGCCTCCTGGTGAATGACAGCGCGTGTCCAAAAAAAAGGCCGTGCTCTCCTCTTGGCAAGGCTTCCCTCAGGGCTGCAAAGGAGCCCCTGTGGCTTGGAGCCGTCGCTGCGCTCTGGAAGGGAAATCCTGTGCTGTCGGGGCAGGTGGCAAAGCACCCCTTGCTCTTGGTGGGGAGGGAGGGGGTGTTGAGAACTTGCTGCTGGAGTACTTGGATTTGCGTGGACTGGGACAGCATTAGCGCTGCTGTAGGCTATGGTGGGTGGCAGTGGCTGTTTTGGGAAGATTGAAAATAGCGCTGCGTTAAAGTGCCCGTGGCAGAGTTGCTTGGCATACGCGTTTACAGCTAATATTGGTCTGGCATTGCAAGTGGGCTGACGCCCTTCTGCATTGCTAGAGGAGCAGAAATGTCCTGCGACAGAGATGCGATCCATCCCCCCAGCTTGTCCAACAAAGAAATTCTTGTCGCTAAACAAAAGGCTTTCTTAAGGAGTATATAGATGCTCAGTTGCTCTGAATTTATGCTTCTCTATGTGGGTTGAGTCACTGCACTGGTTTTTAATAGAGCCCCTCTGGATTTATGTGGCTGCTGCTCAGATTAAACTCTGATCCAGCGCGTGAAATAAGATGCAGTAGTTGTGCTCTGCTGCTGTCCTGCTACTTGCAGGCAGTTGCTGGCTAAAGCCTGCTTCTGGCTTTTTTGTGTGCAGATAGTAGTTAGAAAATACGTTGCATAGCATCCTCCTTTCTGGTTGCACTGACAGCGTGTACGTGTTGCTACTTGTTATTTTTAAGCAGATCCAATACCTACTATTGTGTTGGTTTAATTGAATTCAGTCTCATGTGAGAACATGCTGACAAGTCCAATCAATACTTTCCGTGAAAGTTTAGCAAGGGGAGGGGAAGGAAATTAGGAATATGGCATGTTACAAGGTGGTAATGGAGTAGTTGTGATGATGCGTAATGGGAATTTTTAGTGTCCCCCCACCCCCGTTAGGACACGCGTGTTATTTTCCCCGCAGCTGCTGTCAGATCGTGTCCTGGAATTGAGAACGGCTGTTTGTAACACCTCTGGAGCGGGAGGTGGGTGAGCAGGGGGCTCCTGGCAGTGCTGGCCCCGTGGGCGCTGCAGGAAGAGCGGAACCTGGTTCGGAGGGCAGCGAGCGCAGTGTGGAGCGCTCGGATGCATACTTGCACTCCTCTACCGTAAGTAAACCTGTAAACTGCAGCTGCACCAGATGAGCGAAAGTCGAAAGGGGAAAGGAAGTTTCTTTTCTTGTGCTGCTGTTGCCCTTGATTTTTTTTATTTTTTTTTTTTAAGTAGCAAAGGCTTATCTGCCAAATAAACCTGCTTTGTAAGAAGCAGGGATGGGCAGAAACTCTTGGAATTAAAATCTGTGAGGCTTGCAGTCTGCGTCTCTGAGCTTTGCATATCTTGTGGGGTTTGTAAAGTTTGGTTTGCCTGAGAGCCTATTTGCATCTATGAGGGAGGGTTTGCCTCTGGCTAGTATGCCCTTTGCATTAATTTAAAAAAACAAAACAAAACAAAAAAACCAGCCCTGTCCTGTAGAAGTTGATCTGGAACAGCTGTACAGCTCTTTTGTAGTACAGCAACTATTTTTTACCTTCTTCATTTTTCACTTCAGCTTCTGTTTTTGTTTTCAGCATCTTCTGGTGTGTGTGTCTTCCATCCTCTCTCGCTCGTTCTTACTTTGTTGAATATTCAAACTCTCAATCTGCACATGGGCTAAAAAGTATTACTGCTTTGAACTAACAAATAAAGGGAATTTCCACATCCTCTGTGGGAAAGGAAAATATCCAGTTTGAAAAATAATTTGGAGCCTATAGGAAAATGTGTCTGATGAACAGTTTGTGCTAATTCTATAGCTTTAATACCAAGGCACCCGCTCTCTTATTGTCAAGAGTATTGCATGTAAGCTCTGTATTTTAATAGTAACTCAGTGTGGCTAATTAGTTTGCAGACTCTTTGAAGAAGCTGATGCACTGACTAAATAAGCTCTTATTTTCAAAGTAACTAAAGGCATTCTTAATTTACAGAGCAGATAGTTGTAAAACTGCCTTCGGTTCGCATGCTAGGAGCCAACGCGAAGCCTGAGCGTGCTGATATATGCTCAGTGCTTGCAGTCAAGTTTACTCCAGCACTGTCTGCTAGGGCTGGTGCTAATGTGCTCGAGGGAGGTTTCTGGGTCTTTGGCACAGTAGCACAGCATAAATTTGTGCCACTGGGCTTGATGTGTCTGGGAGGAGGACGTCGTGTAATGAATGCTCCTGCACCATTGAAGTCGGTGGCAGTATTATCAGTCTCTTCACTGTTTGCAGGCAGGTTCAATCCAATAATGAGGAGCAGCTTTGAGTTTCTAACCAGATGACATGGCTAATCCTGAAGCATGCATAAGGAGGCCATAGTTATTAAGAGATTTGTGGCTTTGAAAGTTCTGATTCCCTTAGTGCAGTTTGTTAATGGCAAGGATTTGCGGTAAGTGAATAATAGATGAAAATCATCAGAAGGTTTACAGGGGATTTCTTGTGACGTGGTGCTGGTCTGCCTCATGCCAGAGCTGGAGAAATAATCTTAAAAAATAAAATAAAAGAAAATTGCAGCCCTGTGGGCCCCATCAGCACGTATGTGCTTCATAGCCCCGGGGCGGGGAAGCCTGCCGCTTGCTTCTTTTCCACGCCGTGCAAGGCGTGCGGGACTGGTGCTGCAGCTCCTGGCCACCGGGCACGGCTCTTCGCCTGGGCACATGCTCTGCTTTGCTCCTGGCGGTGTTTTCCCTGAGTCGGCCAAAAGGCCCCAGTTTCGGAGGGCTGCTTTGTAGCTGGCAGAGTGGTTACAGCAGGCTGGGAAATCTGTGTTAAATACAGCGATTTCACTGTGCTGGCTGACAAGTTAAAATCATCTGCGAGCACTAATCCATTGGCCCTCCGAGGAGGGCATGTCTCCGTCTTGTGTTGCAAAACCGAGTGAAAGTTAGGAAATGTTTATGGCTGCTGCCATGCGCGTTCATTAATTCTTCTTCCTTTTGGCCTCGTCCAAACTCGCAGTGGTGAAAACAGAAAGTGAGGATGTAATTAGAAGCTGATTTTTAATGCGAGCATCCAAGGAAAGAGGCAGGCATGCTGCAGACAGGCACGTGTGTATCTGGCATCGCCCAGCTCCTGCCTCTGCAAGCTCTTTTGCTGCAGACTCCTGGCTGTGGTTCCTGTATCGACTTGGGGTTTGGGTGTGAGGTGTGGTGGGGGGTGACATCCTGGGCAGAGGTGGTTCGCTCAGCCTGGGTTGGGGCTAGCCTCAGGATCTTCCGAAACCCGGCTCCGTGCAGCGGGAGCGGCGAGTTGCGTTTGTTTTGCTGGGGACACTGAGAGCTGCTGAGCTGTGCGCCGGTGGCTGAAGTGCTTGAATTCAGAGCCGTGTGCTTGTCTGGGCAAAAATAACCCCAGCCGGGGAGCTCCGATGGGAAACGCTCGTGCTCACGGGGAACTGCAGAACTGAATGAACGCGAGCAGGGTTTGCTTGTTGAAGAGAAGGCGAGCCCTTTATTCTGGCCGGATGTCAGGAATACCAAAGCTGTGTTTAGGCAGTGGGAGAGGAAGGGCTGGGTGCTGCTGCGGGAAGCTGCTGAGCCATAGGGAGCTGCCTTGTGGCGGTGGTCGGGGACCTGTCGCAGCACGCAGAGGAAGCACAGCGCAGCAGCCCCGTTGGCAGAGATGAAAGCCACCCATCCCCAGGATTTACTGTGTGCACAGCCTGTTTTCGTGGCCAAGAACACAGCAGCGATGTTAAATAGCTAAATAAACCAGCCGTCCCCACAGACGATGGCCTTCAAAAGACAAAAATGTCCTTTGCAAGAGTGGCTGCGAATTAAGTGAAGCGTTGATGGCTTCGTGGGCTGGGGGGAGCATGCTTCGTCACATGCAGTCCACATGTGTGTTTGTGTGAGTTCAGGCTCTTTTTTTTCCCTTTAAGTTTCTTAGTGTCTAGTCAGATCATACTTCCCGACTTTTCCCCAGCACTGACACAGGGTTAGGATTTCCTTTTTCTGGTTTCAGTAGAGAGCTGAATTTCTCACCTCAAATACATGCTTCTGGCTTTGTGAGCTTCGTGGTGAAATCAGCAGATGTGAGGATGCTGAATGGCAGGCACTGGCCCCCCCGGTAAGGAGGCGGCAGCTGGTGGAGGAGCTACCACTTTCAATATTATGACAAATCCTGGAAAACACCGAAACCTGAGTGGTCGTTTGGAGGCGAATAGCCCTCGTTGCCAAAATTGGCCCCTGCAAGTAGATGAGGGCTGTGAATTTCTTCCTTCCATATCTGCCCCTAGCCAGTGTGGGGTTATTTGAAGCCTGGCCTCTCCCTGTTCATAGGGATCTTCTCAGGAGCTCAGGCGAGCTTGCGAAAGCCATGGAAATAAGTCTCTTCTGCCCCAGCTTCCTGCTGTAAACTAGACTTGATTAAATTTTCTGGCTCTCCCTTTCATTGCTTGCAGACATCCAAAACCTTCACTTCTCAGTGGAAAGAGGTACTTTGGGAATTACAGCTAATGTTGAAACCTAAAGAATGTGGTTTGCCAAAACAATGTCACGGATTTTTTTTTTTTTTTTCATTTAAAATATTGCAAAACTTTCCTGCTGGCATAAAACCTCTTTCAGTGGGATGTGTGTTTTTTCTCCTCCCTTTTGGGCATTTGTGATAATTTCTGCAGAGGGAAAAATAGGAAGTTTTATCCCAAAGGGGTGACCTCACAGCGCTGGAATAGCCTGGGCATGGGTGGGGATGGAGGTGAAAGGCTCCCCACATCTCAACAGCTCTGGGCTGGGGAGGAAGAGGCAGCAAGGGCTGTGTTTGGGGCAGGGATCTTGTGCACAGCAGGTTTTGAGTACAAACCATTTCTCTCAGGTTAAATCTACTCCCAGCTGTCATTGCTGCCTAATGAGAATGGAAACCAGAAGCTGTATTTGCAGGGGGGAAGATGTGGGCTGGATGCTTAGAAAGATGTAGAAAGCAGTTGTTTAAGAGGGGGTGTGATTCTGAAGTAGCATGGAGGAAAGGTGGGGAGCCCTGGAAATAGGGCGGCAAGGCGTGAGATACAGCGGCAAGGTTGGGCACTCGGGGCGAAGCGGGAGAAGCGCTACAATCTGCGTGTACTTTGTACGTGGGCTGTGTGTGGGTCACGCGTGGATGGCTTTTCGCCCCTTCCTTATTTCTTAATGTGAGGCATGTGTGCTTTTCAGTTTGGTGATTGACTTTGTGTTTTGCAAACGTGAACTTGTTTGGGCTTCCCGGTCTAGAGCGAGTCTTCCTCCTCAAGAGGAGCGTGACAGAAAAGGAAGGTCGCTGCCATGCAAGAATGAAGATTTTTAAAACAAACAGCACCCCATGCAAATTGATCTGCAATAAAGTGAAATCTTTATTTTGACATATTCTCTCAGTTTGAAAGTCAAAGTTCCAGTGCCTTTTCGTTAACATTTCTGAGATTTGTTTTCTAATTAAGAATTATTGTTTTAAATAAATAAGCTGAATATCTGAACTAATGATAAAAAGCTGTTTCTCTGCAATTAACAGTAGCAGTGCAAACGCTTTTAGCGCTGCCCTGTAACTTACTGCAAAAAGTAAGCCAGGATTTATTTGTATTCCAGTGTGTGTGCCTGGCAAACAAGTCTTGTCTGGTTGGGTCCTTGTGCTTCTCGTGAAGCAGAAAATCATGCATGGACCTAATGAGACGATAGCTCTGGCCTTTGCAAACTTCCCTTGGATGAATACGTTGGAGAATACTCTTACAGTGGTTAGACGCGTGGAGCAATTACCAGGTCTTTATGCTAGGCAGTATGTAGCCCAAAAGGGAGTGGGTCTGTGGGATGAAACTTGTGCTAGAGCTGACCTCTGCACTGTGGTTATTTTGGGGGTTACTCGGGGTTAGCTCTAGTGCGGTCCGTGCACCAAATGCTGGTGGGCACGGGCTGGAGCACAGCTGGAGTGCATGGAGTGTGCTGCTGGCATGTGACCGCCACTTGAATTTCACCCGAGGAGAACCTGGTTGGAGCTTGGAGACTGCCTGGCTCTGCAAACCAGAGCACAGTAACAGTGGATGTGAACTTTGCTTCAGAAGTGTATTCTTGGTAAGCGCTGCAATAGAGAAGCCCTGTTGATGGCAGCCTCCCTGCAGACAGGACACCTCCCTTCCTTTACAGTTTTTGGCCATTTTTCCCCTCTGTCTGTCCCACAGTGACAAGGTTGTGGAATAGCTGTCCCATGCCACATTAGAGTCTGGTAAAGCACTGCTTGAGGAGGGCAGGCAAGCCCGAATCAAGACATTTTGGAAAATATATTTGGTGGAAACAGAGTAAGGAGAAAGCTTCTCTATTGGTGACAGCAGTTGTCGGGGTATGGGTATGGATTTAAGGGGATGAGTGCATGCCTTCACCCGTGTTGCAGCTGCCTTACCAAGTGGCATGAAGCAACCGAGTGTGTCTGGTCTTGCCGTGTCCTCCCAGGGAGGGCACATCCACCTCTGGGCTGCAGCAGGGGGGTGAGCTCATGCCTTCTTGCTGAAAGTGTTAAGTTGCTCGGTTTTCTTGTAACTGGACATGGTATTTGTGAAGGCCATGTATCCAGCTACGTGCCCATTTGCAGCAGACGTGCGAACTAACAAATCGGAGCATTCAGTGCCACGATGGTCGGACTGGATTGGACCATTTCTGCTTGTACTCTCTGCTGCCAAACAAGAGACAAATAGAATTTGTCATCTTAATCCTTGTTATTCTGTTTCTAACCCAAAAAGCACTGTGCGCTTCTGTCTCTTGGGGCCTTTAGGTGCAGTTGTGGGAGTTGCATGTTTAGTAGGATCAACTCCTTTGTAAAGCTCAAGTCCAAAAATCTCTGCAGCCTAAATTTAGCGTCACTCCTCTGTTCTGCTAGCAGAGCCAATAGATCAGCAAATCCCAGAGGGTTTTGTGTTATTCACTAGGGGCCGATGGCTGCAATTGCGTGATCTGGTAGGTTTAGGATGTCTGTCAGAGCTTGGAGGGGGGTGCTTCTAGGTGTGGAGGAGCTGTGCAGCTCCTCGAGTCGTCGTCTTCAGATGTTTGTGCTGGGAGGGGGAGAGGTGCAGCGTGGCCATTTGTGTCCTTCATCCACGTGCTGCCTGTTCTGGAGGTCCCTGCTCCGCTCATCGCTCTCCGAAAGCCCCGGCTGTGCTTCTGAGGCATCTCTACAACGTGCGGGGCGAAAACACGTGTTCGCGCTGTGCCAGTATAATCACAACGATATAATCTCTCTCCTTCCCGCACCCGCGATGGGGATGTGATTTAGCTGGGCTTCACTGTCTGCAGGTAGAACGCCTGGCCTTTTAATTTTAGAAACTAAAGGTATTCGGCTGCTCAGCCGGAGCAAGCCAGTACTTCTACCTGGAGCCCGTGCAGCTCCCTTCCCGCAGGCTGCGGTCGCACGCCAGCAGTGCCGGCGGGAGCGGAAGCCTGGCCCCCGCCAGCCGCTTGCTTTCCTGTCCCAGCCCGCGCTGGGAGCCGCATCAGGGCGCCGGGCTGGGTTAAAGCTCCCTATCTCGAGGTTTGAGTTTTGGGATGTTTGCTTTTGGCTGCGTTAATTTAAAGCTGGATCGGTTCCCTCATCGAGTTCATTTGTATGGTTGTGCAAATGGTTGTGCCAGCAGCCGAACAGGATATGGGGTGGGAGGAAAGCTGCGATGTTTGGCGTTGGCCAATTGCGGATTTAAGGTGTTTGTGAAACTGTAGTACCGTGGCTTTGCTGCCCTAGACCTTGCAGCAATTCTGTGGGGTAAGACGTGCCATTGGCCCTGTTTTGTTTTGTTTTGTTTTCACGGGAAGACTTGCCTGGGGTGCTGCAAGGGATCTGTAGAGCAGCAAGGGAAGAGGAATTCAGTTGTCCCGAATTCAAAGCCACATCATTGCATCGATACCGGGCAGAGTGGGGTGTCTCACTAGCCATTAGTCATGGTCCTGTGTCGCAAGGCTGAACTGAATCTTATCCTCCAGCGAAAGCTTCAAGTAGGCAGTGAGTCTGCGAGAACACAGCAGCAGTGCTCTGCTCCCTCTTCACCTCCTCCGAGAGCTGGGGATTTGACGGCGAGCCGGGGTGAGGAGATCTTGCTGGGGCCCCCTGCCAGCCTTGCCAGAGGTGTATGCGCACAGGGGCTCTTGCAGGCTTCAGCACTGGAGCGTTTGTTCCTGTCGATCTTAAATTCTTGCTGCTTTGGGTTCTCTGCTGAGCAACAAAGAGCAGACCTTGCCCCATACGTTCACTGATACCGTTGCTTCTCTGAGTTTTTGGTGTGGTGCAGTGTCGTACAGCCTGACGGCAGTCAGCCTGCGAGCAGCTCGAACATCTCCGAGGTGAGCATGAGCACAGTGTGATGCTCAAGGTTACCGGCAGTCTTAATCCAGAGGAAAGATTGGGTCTAATCAGCACCAAACACGCTTGTACTGGCTTATAAAAGGCCACAGAAAAATACCTTTTAAATTTAACTTCCAAATTAGTTTTTCCTTCAAGGTTTCAGTAGGTCTAGTTGCCTTCCTTGCTATAAATTTAATGATGAAAAATATGCCAGAGAGAAAATGAAAAGCCTGGATTCGGAGTTTTGTTCTCTAGAAAGCCAACACTTTGGCTGTATTGGGGGGGTGTGGAACGGCGTACCTTAGAGAGCTGCAGCTGACGTGAGGCTCTGGGAGGTGCTGCTCAACCCTGGCTACAAGCCGAGGGCTGGGAGCTGCTTGTCCTCCAAAGGGAGGCAAGAGCCATGCTACACACCCCGGGCTGTTTGAATGCACTCCCTGGATGTTTTTACATCTCTCGGCTCCGTGACTGACTTCTCCCATGCCGTTTCTGCCTTTCCGCCTGCTTATTAAGGCAGGCAGAGAACATCGCGTCCCTTGTGTGTGCCGTCGCCCGCAGAGCCAGGGGCAGGACAGGGCTTGTCGGTGGTGAGACGCTGGCTTGAGCACTGCCTGGCTCATTCCTGGTGCACCGTAGCTGCGTGCCTGCAAGAGTGTGTTAAAATAGCAGCCGGGTTTGCCATCTCCATTGGTTTCTACTGCGGTGAGTTGTGGCCGGAGAGCAGCGTCCTCCGGGGAGGTGGATGGGAGGGCGGGCGGTCCCCGCAGCCCCCGTGGGATGCGCCCCAGCCCCGCCGTGAGACCTCTTGCGGGCTTGGCCTGGGCTTTTGGAGCTTGGTCATCGGCTTTGAGTGCGTGCATTAACGCAGACTGGAGTCCTGCCCAAAGATGTGGAAGTCTCCTAAAAGGTGCCCCCAGGTGTTTGCCAAAATCTGCCCTCGACGGGCTGGGTTTTCTCACATGGTGACAGCAGCAAGGTGAGGGTTTCACGGGGAGCCGCTTGCCCTTCGATCAGTCTCTATCAGTTAGTCATTAATTTACCCTGACTTACCTGAACAGCAAGTTAGCTCGTTTGGCTGTGTCATGGAGAGATGGTTTCTTAATTTTAGCTTTTAAATCCCCCTTGGGGCTGGAGGCTTCAGTTCTGCAAGGATCCACTTTGCCCTTCATCCTTCCAGCCTGGAGAAGATTGAGTTTCAAGACGTTTTACCATGCCAGAGTCTTTCAGAGGAGAGCATAAAAATTAGCGGTCTGTCTGTCCTGCTAAGGACCTTGCAGGTCCCCAGGCAGGGGCTCTGAAAGTGGTCAGCTCGGCTGAAATTCCCCCTCTGTGCCCTGGTGAGCTGTGCTGTGGGCTGGCTGGTGGGATGTCAGTGATGTGTGTATGTCATTTCCACTGTATTTTCTGATCTATCAGGAGGAAAGGTTCTGTAGAAATGCTAAATAGTATTATTAGCGTAAAATAAACATACTTCTTCAGTATTTCTGGTCGTAAAGTGGATCCAGATGTTTTCTTATGGCTGCTAGGCCTGCTTTGTTTTTTCTGTAGTTCAGTGCAACCGCCTATACTTGTTCAAGTGCGATGGGATGTGGCAGAGTTTGTCGCAGCATGCTCTTGTCAAGTCTGTAAACCTTTATATTTGCACACACACGATCATATGTATGAAAATAAAAAAAATGACTCGCTTTACCCTAAAATACCACTTCCGAGTCTGACACTTCACACACGTGCCAAGAACCCTGGAATAAACTCAGCTAGCTTACCAGTTTGTGATTGCAGCGATCAGCTCAGCGTAGGGGAGAAATGGGATTTGGCTGTGTAACTGGAAATTGTCTCCGAAGGAAGCGGATGCCTCTGAGTAGCTCAGATGGAAGAGGAGCAGGGAGTGCCCCTTGATACCAGCCACCAGTTGCATTTTCTAACCTGTGGTTGAGCTTTGCCAGAGGGAACTTTGCAGCGCTGTTTAAATAGTGAAATGATTTTTCCCTAGTTTTAAAGATTTATTAACGTTTTCATGGTTTCTGTCCTGCAGAGAAGAACAATCTGCCTTGCTGCCTAAGGGTGGCATCTTTTACAGGCTGAGGTTTAGCAGAGATAGGGCCGGAGTGGGATGAAAGCAGCAGAAGCGGCCAGGTGGCCATTCCTTCCGAGCACACAAATGGGAAATGTTTCCAAACTGACTTTTCAGTGATGTCTTTGACCTTGCTTGGGGAGATGACACTGCAGCAGAAATATCGAGGTTCAATGCTTGTCGTCCCTTCCAGGGCCCATCACCCTCATGGCTTGGTTATGGTCTTTGATGGTTTCCAGTCTGACTGGGACTGGGCTTCCCTGAGCTTTACCTTTAGTGTATATATATATGTGTGTGTGTGTGTGTGTGTGTGTGTGTGTATCTATATATATATTTTTTTTTTCTCCAAAATTATACCCAGCCTGTCCTGTGACTGTCCTGAACAGGCGTTTTTGCCACTCTTGTTGTTGCAGAGGGCACGGAGCCTCTCCATGCCTCACCCTGCAGAGCTGTGGCACTCCTGCCCTGGGCCCTGGTTATTGCATGGGTTTTGAGATCTCAGCGTGGAGGCACAAAGTGGGCTGGCAGGATTAGGCAGGGCTGATGTATGTCGGGAAATGTCCTGCCACTAAAATGCGTGGTGGAAAGAGGTTTTAAGGTTGTTGTAAATGCTGCACGCTGGACCACAATGGATTTCCTTTGCACGTAAGGGAGGGATGTGGGATAAGTTTCCTAGGATGAGAGCAGCCCCTTGCACACAGGGAACTGGGTTCCCCAGCTGTGCCGAGGGGGCTTGGTGCTGCCTTGTGCAAAGACTAGCAAAAATTTGCAGACAACAGCTGATGCCCTGTGCTGAGAGCCACGTACGCACGGCAGCGTATCGGCTCTGGTCCTGCCCTGCCTAAACCCCCTGTGGTGCATCGATTGCTAAAATCTCCGTGGATGCTCTGCAGGGACCAAATCTAAAAAAAGGCACGTCTGCTTTGCGCACGTTAAACCCCCTGAGAAGTGGAATTTGGGGACCCGTCTAGCTCTTGCGGTTTTCTGCAGTCTAGAGGCTGTATAGGTACATTTTATTGAATCCATCTCTTTATTCCCTTCTGCCACATGATGCTCCTGGATTGATAGAAAGTAATTAAAAATCCGCAGGTTCTCACTCATTTAACACAGCCTTTCCTGTCTTTTGTCCTGTGCTGAGCGCCTGCTGTGCTTCCGAGGGGTTTTTTGGCTCCTTTCTTACGT
Organism: Chauna torquata; assembly: GCA_013399475.1. Classification (NCBI taxonomy): domain Eukaryota; kingdom Metazoa; phylum Chordata; class Aves; order Anseriformes; family Anhimidae; genus Chauna; species Chauna torquata. Next base: position 113,450 of record VXAL01001044.1, on the reverse strand, counting down.
AGGGAAAGAAATGGCAAAGGAAAAGGAAGCCAGCTAAGTAGGCAGCATGTACTTAGCAGAACTTAAAAGTGGCTCAGGCTCCTTGGTTAACAGCCCTGCCTAGTGAGGGAGGGCAGTACGGAAAATGACCGCAAATTCTTGGTATATTAGTTCCCTGTCTCGTAATACGAGTACAGCGTTACACCAGCGCTGGTTTTCCAACACCAGATGCCTGGTTTTTGGTTTGAAACAAGGTCTGGGGTAATGATGCCACTTGTTGCATCACTGGTACGCGTCCTTGCAGCAGCTGGATTTACCCTGTCCGGAAATACCGGACATCGTCTGGTGTATGTGATCCCTTACTGCCATTCAAAGGTAATTGCTCCCTGACCCAGAGAAGACATTTCTTTTTCTTCGTGGAAATGTATTGTGTGCTTTGAACTGCCGAGAAGCACTCAAGAAGACATAAAACCATGAGTTACTACAGGCTGCATGCCTGGAACATGTAGGCCATCTCGACATATGGAGTAAATCAGCACGGCCCTGCTGACTTCAGCGCAGCTGCATCCATTACCGCTCAGTGTGAACCCTGCTCCAAACTGTGGGCATGAGTTCCTAGGGAAGGAAGATAGAGGCGGGGAGAAGAAAAAAAAAGAAATGCCTTTTCTCTTCCGTTTTCATAACTTTGTTTTATGAACAGAATAAATGCTCCAAGTGGAGGTGAGACACTAAATTATTTTTTCCTCTGTAACTTTACGTTATTTGGGAGATACAGTAAGTTCCCCCTTGCTCCGCTTGGTTCCTAAATCAAGTACTCAAAAATACAGCAGCGATTAGTTCAGAGATAGAGGTTGGTGTTTTAAAAACTCCCACGTAGGTGCACCTGTGCAAAAACAAGTCTGGCAGAACTGACTCTGCCCAAAACCGGGGTGGGCAGCACCCATGCAAGGCTCAGGGCTACTGGAAGAGGAGCTGCTTTTCTCTTTCTGTGTGCCAGGAGCAGCAATGCTATCAGGCTTATGTGTGATGGATCAGAGTGCAGTGGTATTGCTGCAAGCAAAAGTCATGAATTTTAATCAACTTTACTGGCTGCCTTGAAATTTGAGTTGAAAGATAAATGTGAAAAACAGGCAGCCCATATTGTTTCTGGAACAAAACGGCCCCTCTTCTGTTGATTAAAAGAATTTTTCTTTTAACTTGGTAATCAAAACTACTTCCATCTTAGTTCTGGAGTTTTTTAGGCGAACCCTTCAGGTCCTGCCTGCCCTGGCCACCTCCCTGAGCCGTGTGTCACCTTGTGGCCACCCGGATGGCTGACCTGGCTGCAGAGGCTCTTTGGCTGTCTGCTTTCAGTTTGGAAAAAAAGATGGGTTTAGGGTTTTATTAAAATCCTCTTCTTCTTCTTTTTTTTTTTTTTTTTTTTTTTTTTAATACGTGCCTGAGTGGGTTGTCCAGGGAGTGGAGGTCCGGTCTATATTCATTAGGGATATCTGGCACGGGCAACCTGCTTGTCCTTCAAATCTCTTGCTCCAGGGCTGTTTTTAAGGTTACAGTTACCATATTCATTTGGGCATCAGACTTCCTAATTAAATATAAGCAATATGAGTGGCGGTGTTGTCTGGGGGGGACGTCTAAGCTTTGGGAAGGACTGGACTGGAGCTAGAAGCTAATGTCTGTGGACGAAAACACACCCATCATGTTGTTTTCAGCCACTGCCAGGCTGGTCCAGGTTACTCTGAGTGACTGAGAGAGCTTTCTTCACCCGTCTGTGAAGAAGTTTGCTTCAGGGGTTATCATAGCTGTTTTTCCTGTTTTGCCATAAGTCACCTCTACGCAGGAATAACTTTGAAGGGTTGTATTTGTGGCCAAGCAACTTTTAAGAAAGGGAAGGGGGAAAACTAGCCCGCAAGAACCAGGTAGGGGAAAAAAGGGTGGAAGACTCCCGCGTCTCTCCTTCTCTCTCAGCCACAAGTGCTGTGTTATTTTCTCATAGGACCTTTTATGGTTTAACTCCACACCTCGTTTCTCATCTCCTCTGATAGCTGTAGGCTCACCAACTGCTCCATGTTAGTGGAAAGTTTATTGCAGCTGCAGCACAGGATTATTTGATGCTCTGGGAAATTCTTGCTGCTTTCACTAGCAAGAAAGGCAATAGAGTTTTTGGGTCTAAATTGATGTGAAAGGGCACATACAAACCTGTTAAATACAAATTCCAGCTTGTTTGTACTCCTAGTTGGTTACACCCTTGGCTGAAAACCCAAATATTTCAAGAATTTGGGTTGAGGTACATGCTTTCCCAAAAGAGGCACGAAGTTAGATTCCCCTTTTGCATCAATGGGTACAGTTTCTTCAAGGTCACCGAGTATTTGCTTGAAGTAGAAATGTCAATTCCTCCAAGGCATGGCATGTTCAAAGACTTTGGGAGGAGAGGTGATGCTTTGCTCTAACATGGGGACCTGGTGGCTGCTCCTTGCACAGCTGAGGTGACTTAGCTCTTGCTTGAATTGGAGTGTGCTTGCTCTAAAGGAAACCCTTCCTATTTCCATCTCTGTTTATGAGCCGGGATGCAATATGGTGCCACGCGTTGCTCTACTGAGGCCATAGGCTCTACGCCTGCTTACCCCAGTGGCTGATTTCTTCCTCCCTGAGGCCTTCAAAGCATGTATGTATGCCGAAGCAGAAGATTAGTTTCGCTAAGGAGGCTCATTTCAGATGCAAATGCTCTATGGGCTGCTGCACAAAGGAAGCCTGCCTGCTTTTTAATTTTTTAAAATTCATTTATTTATTTTAATCCCCTCACTGGAACCACTCTCTGCTTTGCTTGCTCCACCTTTCCGTGTTGCTGTGCCGTGGATCTGGAGGTTGGAGTGGTGGGAACCACTTTGGTGGTGTTTACCAGTTGCACTGTTACACCGCGGTGGGATCGGCCTGAGTGACTGGTAGGGCAGTTGGGGAGCAGCGCTCAGACCTCTGCGTGTCGGTCCTAATTTCTGTTACCAAAAGGAAAAGGAGCACTTGCCGATGCCTCGAGGTGCCCCAACACATCCGCTCGCCGGGCAAGAAGCTGCCTGAGCATCGCGGAGCGCAGCGCGTTGTGGTGTTGGGGTGGGATGCGGGCACCTCGGGGCGAGCTGTCGCTAATCCCCGTGCACCCCTTTCCTTGCAGTTACCTGGCCGAGCAGTGCTGGAATGGCGGCTTCGTCTACCTGATCATGTTGCGCCGCATCAAGCGCAAAGCCCCTCTTCCTCCATCCAACGGCAACAACAGCAACAGCTGCGACCCCAAAGCTAAGCCCAGCCCCGAACCCGTTGACAGAGCTGCTCAAAATGGCAAAAGGACCAGGAAGTTTGGGGTCATCACCAGGACGCCGGGCAGCAAGGAGAGCAAAGAAAAGCCGGGCTCGGAGCACGGGAACGGGCACTGCACCCCGATGGAGGTGGAGGTTGTTCAGCCGGAGACCTCCGAAGCAGAAAGCAACGTGGAGGAGCAGTTCCGCAGCACAGGGGGACAGTGCCGGTCCCGGCTGTCGGATGGCAGCGTGCCGGACATCGGTGACCAGTCTGCCCAGGTAGGTTTGCCTTGGGTTTTTCTTTTTTTTTTTTTTTGGAGAAGCAAACAGCAGATGTGAAAACAAATTAAGGGGATTTCTTGAGCAGTTTCACAGGTTTCAGTTCACCGTCCTCTGTGCGACAAGCCCAGCTGTTGGGGTGTTGAGCCGCGGGCATGGGGTACAAAACCGGGGGGCAGGAGGGTTTGAGAATTAGATACTGTTTGTGAGGAACCCTTGTCACGTTCCGTTGTGATGAAGGGGAAAGTCCTTATTTCTCAGACTTGTCAGCGTTGGCTTCAGGATTTCTTTTGCTGGAACAAGTGATGACCTTATGGCACCAGGGCAGGAGCTGTCAGTGGAAGATGGTCATTTTGACCTTTGGGCTTCGTGTCTGAGCTTAACGGGACCTTAAAGCTTCTGTTAAAACTGGAATTGAAATTTCCCTTTTTGAAGGGAAAGGGAGTCAGCACCAGGCTACGGTGCAATTATTTGTGTTACAAAACTTGTTTGGGACAGTGCTTGGGGACCACATGGAAGTTCTTGTGAATTTTGCTCCGAGTTGATGAGATGGATGATTTGTTAATGTTTGGGACGACAGTGGGATTGGGGCTTTCATTGCTTCTCTCTTCATCCTAGTGAAGATCTTGGGGTTTGCCTGGCTAGAATTGCAGCGTTGCTGGATGGAGAAAAATAACCCAAGCCTTTATCAGGTTTCGGTATGCATCGATAACCAGAAGAGCTGTCTACCAGTCTTTCCAGAGACACTGATAGTATAAACAGATGAACACTGCTGTATTAGGTTTGGGGTTTGCTGCAGCAGCTGCTTTTGGTTTTAAGACTTCAAAGCTGGTAACATAGCAATGTGAGTGGACATCTCATCACTAGTGTCTGTTGAGGGAAGCATTGATTTAAATGCGTCCTCTGAATTAGTGCTCCCCAATACTAGTGCAGGGTGATGGTGGTTGTTAGCTTAAACTAACTTAAAATACATTGAAGGGGATAAATCCAATTTTAAAAAGTGCTGGTCTTAAACGTACTTGAGAAAACCTGTTCTTTCCATCAGCGAGACATGTTTGATTTCATGGTGCAGCAGGGAGGGGAAGGTGTTTGCGTACAGTTTTTGAAAACCTCGTAATTGCAGTCTGTAAAACCTTTCTGAAAGAAAACATTTAAAAGTTCATAAATAAATCCAGTCCTTTGGTATTCTGGGGGCTCTGGTCCATATAAAAACGTCCTGAATCTGTTCTGAAGATGTCTAATTAAACATTTTATAAATGAAGATGATCAGAGTTTGTTTTGAAGAAGTCAAAAGCCAATATGTGTATGTATAAACGTGTGTGTGTGTGTATATATATGTATACACACACATATATGTAAAGAAACTCTTCATCTAGAGCCATTTCATGCTGTTGTTACCTTGATGTTTGAAGTCATCTTGGCCTGAGAAGTAAATTATTCAGTTCAGAACATACATGTGTCAATGTGAGCAATAAATATGTTTTTAATGCAAAGCACATATAAGGTGGCTTTGAAAAATGTAAAAGTGTCGTTGAGTCACTGGAAGTGTAAGAGCTATAACCTGTTCAGTTGTGGTGTGTCTGTCATGGAGTCTGTAGGGAGGCACAGTCATTTAGTAGAATTGATTTTCTCTTTCTCTTAATTTTTCCTCCCCTTAATGTTTTGCTTAGAGATATGACCTCTGTATGTGTCAGCATTAATTACGTTTTCCTGACATCTGAGTGTGGAGAAATGCGAATAGCTGGAGCCTGAATAGTGTTCCTTGATAGTACTTTGCTTTTTTTAAAATCAAGGGGACCTTACAGATGCCAATCACTTTAACATCTGTGTGGGAGCTGTTATCATAGTAATCAGTGGCTTAATTCAGTTTCTTAATGGTGAATAGTGGCGATGAATAAAATTTTCAAAACTATTTGAATTCCATTAAAAGAAAGCAAAACAAAAGAAAAAGAAACAAAAAAAAAAACAAGGGATAAAGACACTTGGGAGCCTCAAATGTCACTTAAAGCTCCATTTCCGAAGCATGACCTGGCGCTCAGGCATGTGAGATCCAGTCGTGTCAGGAGCCTTTTGAAAACAGCATCCAGAACGGAGTGTCAGAAGTTGCAGCCTCCTTCCAGGGTTCAAAGCACGAGCCAAACCTTTCACAGCCATGGGATGAGTTATCTCCTCCTGGACGGGGACAGGGTGCATTGGCAGGACACCATCTCTATGGGGAAAACTGCTCCGTCCCTGCTGCCTGCGCAGCGCTTGCGATCTCCTCCGTGCATTGACTAATTGAATATCCAGGGCTGTCAGCCCAGCACCTTCGGGGAGCAGTATATTCTCTTCGAGACAATGAGAGCCAGCTCGCAGCCAGCTGGAGGTCAGCTGCGGGTGGGAGGAAAGCCTTTGAGAAGATGCTCCTCCACCTGTGTGGCTGTGGGAGGACCTCTGCTCCTTCCCCCTCCCCTGCCCCAAGACACAGATTGAGGAATTAGTGAAACTGGAATATTGATTCCAGGAAAACTTTTTTTTTTTTCCACCCAGTAAGGAAGTTAGTTTGAAGTTGTAGCAACCAAAACATGGGAGAGAAGAGGCTGAGTCAAGTCTACACGTCTTCAGCTGTTGCTCTGCAGAACCCGGAGGCCAGCTCATGGCTGATGCTTTGGAGAAGTTGTGCTAGGAGCACTTTTGAGGCAGCCACGTGTCTTGGGTGTTGTTTGCTTTCAGTGTGCCTCCTCTCCCACAAGCTTGGTGTTTTTCTCTTGTTTTGTCACTGCGTGCTGCTAGTAACAGTGGAGCTGAATTGTAAAATGAGAGCTGAGACAAGTACTGTTTGTCAGATGAACCTGCCAGGAGATTCCTGCGCTACTGGTTTGTGTGCATGTGTCAGTCCCCTTCAGGCTTGCTTTCATCTCGCAGAGCTTGGTCTGTCTATCCTGTGCACTTGGCATTGCTATTGCGATGTATAAACAAATCTGCTAGACTGTTTGCTGGTATGCAACCTCAATAAATATTGTACCTGTCAACTAACAGTCAGTATGTAATGTTTACAGGTGGTTAAGTTATGCTGCAGTATTTTTAGGATGAACCTAAATGCCCCTTAAGTGTGCAGATTCAAAGCAGCAGGGCTGTGTCTGCCTGGCAGGAAGATCTTGGAGGCCTGGAAACCAGATCTGACCTTGGAAGGGACCCAGGCTGGCTGCAGTGGGAGTTGTGTGCAGTGATTTAAAAACAGGCAATCTCCGAGCCAGAGTAATGACCCGTCTCATGCTGGGAAGATCTGGGAGCTTAAACGCAGAAATCAAAGTTTGCTTCTTTTCTTCAGTGGCTTGAAACAGGGTGGTGTTTTCTAGGCTGGTAATTATAAAAGCAAGGATGTAAGATGAGTGCAGGAGGGGCTGCTGGAGTCAGCTGGGCAATGATAAAGAAAAGGAAACTGGGAGATTTCTTCACAAGGTTCCAGTTTTGTGGTTTCACTGTGTTTACTGGGAAGACAGAATCTGTCGGTTTTGTTCTCAGTTTCTCTATCACAGTGTTTTTGGAAGAGGTGTGGACTACTTTCTCAAACATTCAGCCCCTGAGGAGTGCTGAGAGGTCGTCAGATGGGGATCAGAGGTGTGACCTGAGGGTTGTTGAGGACCAGAGTTACGGGTGCCGCGGGGGTGAGGGTAGTTTTCAAAGGTGACTTGAACCTATTCAGGTCTCCCTGGCGTAACAGGAGAGGCTTTCATCAATGAACCAGAAGAAGCTTGGCAGGAGATGGAGCGTGCCAGAGAGCAGACCAGCCACTTTTGCTTCCTCTTGCCCCAGATGGATGCTTTGAGAAGCCCTTAAACACTTGAAAACAGAGACGCCTCCAGAAGCCTCTTGAATCCCCTTGCTTCTGTTTAAGCTTCTGCGTTAATAAGGGACTGAAATCCAAATTTAGCACTCACCGTCGGAAACTACGTGAAGGAGATTGGGTAGAGCAAAAGTGCTCTAACAGTGAAGACGGTGGGTGAGAGGGGCTAGGGCTCTGCGTCTGGACGTTTCTCTGCTGGAAGAAACGCAGGCGGCGTGGGAGAAGCACGTGGCTGGTGGCGGTGACGCGGCGTGGGCTGCGGTGGAACGCGCGGCCAGCGTGGAAAGGAGTCAGCGTCCGCTGGCACCGTAAAGCGTGTGTTGTGTTTTTTGTGAAGTCAGCTTATCAGCTATTAAAAAAAAGGG